>OW203738.1:7218867-7543867 GCA_934045075.1 Yponomeuta sedellus | reverse complement strand
CCCTGGCCCAACTATGAGGCTACATTGGCCTTTTGCGTCTACGTAATGAAATGATTTATACAGCGTCCAGTGGCATCTTCACTCACACTAGATGGGTGAAGGGACCGCCCGGAGCCACTGTAGTGCCGGGGACATGGTTTTATCGATGGTGTAGGTTTGCCCAGCACCTATGCCATCCTGACAGATTAGTCAAACTAGCCCACAGGAAAGTCGGAGCCAACCAAGTCGCGGGTTTCCTGACGATGTTTTCCTTCACAGTTAGCTTGTGGTATTGCGGTTACAAATTCGCAAATGTACGTAACTTTGAAATTAAACAAAGTCATTCCTACACGCCCGCACTGGGGATCGAACCTGGGACTCTCACTTGCGAGTCCACTGTTCTACCCACTGAGCTACCACGCTGAGGTTAGCTAAGGTTAAGTTAAGTGAGGAAGTGCAGGAATTACAGGTTATGTATTTTGTACAATTACTTGAGAAGCGCTTGTGGCCTAGGCAAACCGAGTGATTGGAATCAATCACTTGGTTATGCAACAACAGACACAAAACCTACCAAAGTTTATCGGAACAACGCTAACCCTGTCACCAACAGTTAAATATCTCGGTGTGACGCTAGATAGCAAACTAAACTGGAGCTCGCACCTACAGAATATCGTTAACAAGGCCCAGATGACCTTCTGGCAATGCCGAGGCCTCATAGGAAAACAGTGGGGTCTACGCCCGTCACTTATGATGTGGTTATACACTTCGGTGATAAGACCCGCTATAACTTATGGCGCCGTTGTATGGTGGACCAGAACAAAACAGAAAATAGCAGTACTTCAATTACAGAGGCTACAACGACTGGCATGCCTCGCAGTAACTGGGTGCATGAAGACAACACCGACTACTGCCCTGGAAGCCCTGTTGAACCTCAGACCTCTACACTTGCACATTCAACAAGAAGCAGCCAGTGCTGCCCTACGGCTTCGGACAACCGGTATATGGAAACAAAACAGCTACACCCCACACACACAAATCCTAGCAGCCGCTGTTTCGGACCAGCCTATGATGGAAGCGGTGTGCGACAGAATACCAAACACTTATATTTTCGACAAAAAATATAAGGTACAACTGCAAGAGGAGCCTACCGACTACTCGGGAATACACGAAGTCAGAGTGTACACGGACGGCTCTAAAACTGAAACAGGAACGGGCGCAGGAGCCTTTTCCAACGAACTAAATCTAAAAATATCTACAACCCTTGGCAACCTGAATACAATCTTTCAGGCAGAATGCATCGGTATAACAAGAGCTGTCGCGCTGTTGAACACAAGAGATGCGAAGGCTTACGCAATACGCATAATCTCGGACAGCGCCTCAGTCCTACAAGCACTCAACAGCAATCTTACAAACAACAGCTTGATACTAGAGTGTCACCATGAATTGGAAAAACTGTCAACAAATAACAGAGTCACTTTACAATGGATAAAGGGTCATAGCGGCTCCCTGGGCAATGATGCCGCAGATGAACTCGCTAAAAGAGGCTCGGAAACTACAGTGGAAGGACCCGAACCCCTGCTCCCACTCCCATACAACCAGTTTAGAAAATGGTTGAGGTCGCGAACAGAAAGCCAGCATGCTGAACTTTGGAGAACAGAAACCAAATGTAGACAAGCCAGGGAGGCCTTACCAACAATCTCGAAACGTCTTTCACGTAGCCTGCTGCGTCTGAGAAGAGAAAATCTGCGCAAAGCTGTGGCAATCTTAACAGGCCACTGCTCACTGAACAGACATCTCTACAACATGGGTCTAACCGACAGCCCGCTTTGCCGGGGATGCCTCAAAGAAGAGGAAACACCCGCCCACGTGACCATTCACTGCGAAGGCGTGGAAAAGCAACGGACCGCCATCATTGGGAAGCCGGGGTCCCTTCAGGAAGCCTGTAGTGACATCGGAGCACTGCTGGCTTTCTGGAAAGAGATAGGCTGGCTGGAGTAAACGAACAGCTCCACTACGTACAATGGCCCAATCATGAGGCTAAGTGCGGAAATCTCAGGTCTAACTAACTAACTATGCAACAACAGGCGCGGTCAGGTATGGGATGGGTGAGCGTCCCGTGACTACCGCTAGTGGCATTTTTCCGAGCGCTTCCGTGCTTCGCAAGGCACGTTAAGCCTTTGGTGCCGGCTGTCATATATTGGCAGTCGTTAAGCCATGTCAGAGGCCTTATGGGCGGCTTGATAACTTCTGACAGTAAGGCCCGCCACTGTCTTACAATCCTCCACCAACCCGAGCTTGGCCCCCGTGGTGGAGTATGGCCTAACCTTCCTGCGATGCAGGAAGAGACCCGTACCCCAGCAGTGGGGACATACAAGGGTTGATAACGAACGATAACTTGAGAAAAGATGTTCAGAGTGGGGTTTTTTTTCTGCTGCCTTTTTCTCCACTACAATACGGCCCGAAGGCAGCGAGTTACATCTTACATTGTACATTGACATTCAGCAATCAGAATGTGAATTCATAACTACGTTGAATTCAATAACTTATACTATACCTTTGTGGTGAAGATAAGAGGGAATTGACAGGGCTGTAAAAAGTATGTAGCGTCAGCTATTCGGTGAAAAGGTGAGTGGAAGGGCCGGTTAAGTATGTCCCAGGCGGGCATACGTTGACAACATTGGGGACGTAATAGCAAAGGGATATGTGTGATAAGAGCTCGAAACTGGTTCTTGTGAATGAATGTTGATGAAGCAAAATAGATTTGTTAGGATTGGGGCAAGCATTATTTTGTATTCTTCTTCTTCTCCAGGCTATATTAGTCCACTGCTGGACATAGCCCTTCCCTAATGAGAGCCATAGCGCAAGGTTGTGCCATCATTGGGGGGTAATGCCCATAATCCCCACGCTGGGCACGCGGGTTGAGGATTATTTTATATTATATTACTATATTACTGAATTTTTTTTGACTTGTTTATGGTCTGTGAGCTGATTCTCACCCAGGCGAATTGAAAGCGTAGACGCAAAATATTCGAAGGCTTAGACATTTGTTACATAAAATAACTCGACAAAATCATTAGACATTTATTTTCTCATTCGAATTCATTCTAGCATGGCGTTCAGAATACAGATTTTGGCTGTCATGTCGATCGACTTTTTATGTAGAATTCAAGTCGTACGAATTATTTGCTAATGAAGTGAGAATTGGCTCCACTGGTTTGTAAGCTTGTATTGGAGGTAATAAAGTATTAGAAAGAGTAACATTTGGCTGCTCTTCCCTCGGGCTCGCACATCAACCTTTACGCACGTAGTTTGCCCACTTACGTTACTGTTCACAGACCTGCGGACAGGCAGGCAGAACGTACAGTGGACTCTTAGTAAACATCATCAGCAACCCATTAAGTCCATACCGAGGGGCACGGGTCTCTTTCCAAAAAAAGGTATAATATAGGCCATACTCCACCACGGGGGCTTGCAAGACTAGGGGCCGGTCTTACTGGCAGAAGTTTTCGAGCCGCCTTAAGGCCTCTGACTTGGCTTAACGACTGCCATCTATCGACGGCAGCCGGCACCAACTGCTTACCGTTCCTTGCGAAACATGGAACCGCTGGAAAAAATGCAACTAGCGGTCACCCATCCATGCTCTGAACGCGCCCTATGTTGCTTAACATTCGTGATCGTTTAAGATCACTCAGGCAGCCGAGGCTGCGAGCGATTCCTCTTAGTAATATGATCCAGTTTTTAGTCTTTGGGTACGGAACCCTATAAAGAATTAAAAGTATTAAATTGTGCGAGCAAGAGATATCAACGAAAGGAAGGAAAGGAAAAGTAGCCTAAGTTGTACGAAATGACAAAATGCTTTTACCTAAGTCTGTGAAATATTTAAAATTAGGCATTTAACTCGTGATCTCATCACACAATAAAACATTATCAGTGGAACCAATAAACTTTGACTAAGGTAAGATATAGAAGCGATACAATTGTCATGTTTTCCACTCCCTGATGCAATAGTGGTGAGACTTGCATAGGCCACCACCCTTATCACTGGTTCACGCAAACATATAGTAGGAAGCAACTCATGATGACTGTTGATAGGTAGGTAATTATTGTAAATCAAAATAATGTGTGTTCAAAGTGGGTGGCATTTGATAGTAGATAGCTCTACATGTTTTTACATTCTGTTTAGATATTTGACACTGTGGAATTCACTCTCAACTGATTATTTAAAATATACTAAAAGGAGCTACCTTTAGTACATTCGGTGAAAAATAGCGCCCTCTGTCTGTGCCTGTAAAAATCTTTTTTTTTCAACTGACCTATAAGCTTTCAATCGCCACAGTGGTACCCAGTGCCCACAAAGAAGGGACATAGCGAGAGCGCGTATCTGTGAAATTTACTCAAATGAATTTAAAAAAAATCTTCTAAAAGGCGCGAAGATTTAGCAACTGAGTTCGCTGAAATATAGCGCCCTCTACCGGTGCCTCAAATCTAGTACTAACCTCAAGCATTTAAATACCAGTGGTAACCAGCGTCCATACAGAAGACACGTGGGGACGTGGCAAGGGCATGGAAAAGACGCGACGTTATTCCAATTCACTTTGCCAGCGGTCACACGTGGGACGTGACACTGGGGCGCGGAAAAGACATGACATTAATCCAATTCACTACTATACAAAGAGCTTGTGGCCTAGGCGAACCGAGTGATTGGAATCAATCACTTGAGTTAAGCAACAACAGGCGCGGTCAGGTGCAGGATGGGTGACCGTCCCGTGACTACCGCTAGTGACAATTTTCCGAGCGCTTCCGTGCTTCGCAAGGCACGTTTAGCCTTTGGTGCCGGCTGTCATGAAATGGCAGTTGTTAAGCCATGTCAGAGGCCTTATGGGCGGTTTGATAACTTCTGACTGTAAGGCCCGTCACTGTCTTACAATCCTCCACCAACCCGGACTTGGTCCCCGTGGTAGAGTATGGCCTAATCTTCTTGCGATGCAGGAAGAAACTCGTGCCCCAGCAGTGGGGACATAAAAGGGTTGATAACGTAACTACCATACAAATTGTAGTGAAGAAATGTGACGAGGCCCATACAGAAAAGACGTATATTGTGTGCTGCGTCACCTTCCTTCATTTTGAGTAATTTTGTGTGATAGTGATAAGATAAGATAAGATAGGAATATTCTTTTTACACACTAGGAAAAATTAAACATAAAATAATCATACTCTTTTTTTTTAATGCACTAACCCGTGCTAGGGCACGGGTAGAAGGAGGTCGCGGGTTCGAATCACGGCATGGGTGGAATTTTTAGCCTCTAAATAGGTTTATAAAATGATCAATAAGTGAAAAGACGCATCGTTACGTCTTTTCTGCGTCCTATCCCACGTTGATTCTGTGTGGCCGCTGGCTTTCATAAATAGTTGTCACTGTTGTTAAAATTTCTCATGTAGGTAATATTTTAGATAAAAATGTATTATAAAACAAGTTATGACTTTTTTCCATCGGTGGCGCACCAATGGAAAAAAAGCATCCCCGAAGCGCCTTCCTGTTTGAGCTTCGTACCTACATTTTATGTGAAAGTCTTTTCCACTCCCTCGCCCTTCTTTGTGAGCCCGCTGGGAAAGACAGAGTGTTCATCTTACAAAATTGTCAGTTTCAAACATAAATTTTTATCCTTGAGACATGAACAAATGGGGAAACAACCCTATAAAGAAATGTATATGTATATACATATACCTGAGAAACTATCGAAATGTCGCACTTCGATAGTTCGTTCTTGCGCACGATTCTCAAACGCTACAGTAGTAGGTTACAAGCGAGCTTTTACGGTTTCAAAGCTTTGTCATAGGTGGCGTTAAAAGCGCCACCTGCGATCGTTCAAAAAGTTCCCCATTCCAATTCGTACACTAGAGATGGCAGTAGTTGTATCTTTTAATGAGACTAAGGCCCTGTTACACAATGTTCAAATAAAGTTCCAGATAAGCTATCCGCAACCAGGGCTGCCGTTTGTTCCAAATTAAAACAAATTTTCCTCTAGTTGCGTGTGTTCGTTCATGGTTTCAAATTTAGAACAAACGGCAGCCCTGGTTGCGGATAGCTTATCCGGAAGTTTATCTGCAGATTGTGAAACAGACCATAAAACTAATCGTCTTAAAAATAATAATTGTCTAAATACGTGGTATATCATAGTTGAAAAAATTGGTAGAGTTTTTTTCAGTTGCTGTCAACACAATGAGTACAAGTAAGGGCTAGTTAGAATATTGTCGGGGCTTAATCGCGTATTAATTTATTAAGTATGGGCTAGTTTCTGAATTGAGAATTTCGCTAAGTGAATAGTTAACTGTATTGTCTCTTGGAATTTCTCAGGAAAGAGCATACGTGAGCGTGTGTAATAAAACGCAGGCAAAAATCGATTTAATATTTTTTTTATAACAAGTGTGACTGCTTGACCAACCAAGCAACCGAGTCAAATAAGTCAACATGTTTCTGCAAATTTTATAATCTTTTAAAAATTTTACCCAGGCCAGATATTAGAGCTTTTTGAGTGATAATAAAGTACCCAAAACTACCTCTAGGATTCAATTAACTTCGTGAACTCTGCAAGAATAATATACAAATACAATTTTGTTTATTTTCTCGATCCACAAATTAAGTACAATTTAACTTTGACCTTTGCATGAACCTAATGCGATGATTCATACATCGTCCAGTGGCACCTTCACTGAGACTAGATGGGTGAAGGGACCGCTGTCTCTGGGCCACTGATTTTAGATAGAATGGACTTGCCCAGCCCCTATCCACCCTGACAGCTAGAGCAAGCAAGTGCAGTTTCAAATTCAAGTTCAAGTAGTTTATTTGGTATAAGTATTATGTCATACTGTTACACATACTTAACGCGCTAAGTTACCTCTATGAACATACTTTTTTAGTTTATTTAGATACATATGACAGATATGGTAGTGGTACATGTTGTGGAAAAATTGAAGCCTAAACTAGGGTTCGGGCTTGGTCCCCGTGGTGGAGTATGGCCTAACGTTTCTGCGATGCAGGAAGAGACCCGTGCCCCAGCAGTGGGGACAAACAAGGGTTGATATCGAAGCTAGGGTTCGTATCGTGTTTATAATTACATAATATGAACTTAGCTACATTTACACTATTTTTATTTTTAATGCACTAACCCGTGCTAAGGAACAAATTAAAATTGTAAGTAATGCAATTTGCTTAAGTCAGATGTCGCTGCCTGTACGTAATACAGAGAATATTGTAAAGAGGTTCGAAATTTCACTGATGCTGTGAGTCGCCCATTGGCTCAATTGGTAGAGCGCTGGTACGGATAGCCAGAGGTTGCGGGTTCGAATCCCGGAATGGGTGAAATTTTTAGCCTCTAAATAGGTTTTTAAATTAGCTACATTTATTTACGTACATATTTAGAGAAAAAATATTCACCTGTCAAACGTTGACGATCGCACGCTTGTGTCGGTCAACCCAAGCTTGGTCAATTTAGGAATAATATGATAATTGGGTTTTTCACTCCATAAGCACGTCTCTACATTCGCTATTTGTAAACAGTCGTCCGAAAACATCACCTTTACTCTATAAAACACCACGATGTTTTGTAATACTAGTATTTTTTGAATTGCTATAAATCGTTTATCCTAGAGCAGCGAGCGACACTCGGATAGACCCGGTATTAATACTTATTTTGCGTTACATAAGGGAGAGTATCGATCAGAAAGGTGTATTTCCGATTGTATACCGCTTAGTTCGTATAATGTAAATAGGAAAATGCGTATGACCACAGTGTCAGCAGTTCAAACGCTTGACTCTAAGCTTGTTAATATTTATAACGTACTTTGGTTACTTCATTAAGTAGTGTATTTGCATTCGTTGACGTCAGGTTTTGTAAAATGATTCCTGTTTTCAATTTATATGAACAATTTAATTCTTGGGTAAGATGAGGGAGTGACGATGAGTAAAATTCAGAAATAGAATGAGAAATATTTTTTTTATTATTCACTCTTTTGGAGTTGTTCACTTGTTGTGAAATCTTTTCATCAAAACATCATTATAAAAATAACAATCAGAACAATTATGGAATAGGCTTCCGTTCTCGTTACAATACAACATCTTGTTTTTACAATAATATTAATCTTTAGACTATAATATCACATACAATTTAACGTTAACCTATTAAAGCTTCGAACCGTTAAACCTATCAATTAAACACTAAGTAAAGCTGAGATCCTTACAACGACTCGCTGGTCCAATGTTTATAACATGAACGACACAAGTACTAAATGCTAGTGGAAGACACACGACTGACAGTGGGTGCTTACTGGAGGCGGCCCCGAGCGGTGCTGGAACAGATGTGACCGCGGAGCCGACTGCCATCGCTCCGCAGTGCTTTACCAGGGCCGCCACACTCCTGGGCCCTTGCTGAAGCCCATAGCAGTGGTGGTGCAGTCCAGTGGCGCAGCCGTCGGCAGCGGGGAAGCTGGCGGTGACGGACTGGCGTATCCCGATGAGGAGGAGGCAGTAGAAGGCGCAGGACTAGCCGGGCTGGCCGGGGGTGTGTCCGCAGCCCGCTGCATGTCATTCAGTCGGTGGCCCAGGTGAGTCATCAGCTGGGTTCCCAGCCTCACGTCCACTCCAGGAATAGAGGCCAAACAGCGAGACACTTCGTTGGCGGCGTGAGTGAATCCAGCACGGAAGCGATCGGCGTCCACGGTGGGGTTCAGCGAGAGCCGGCGCTGGCGGCGCAGCTTGTGCAAGTGGCGCACGGTCAGCTCCAGGATGTCAGCTTTCTCCAGCTTGGCGACGTTCTCGCCCTCCGACTGGAGGGCGGACACCATCAGCTCCTTCAGCTCGTCGAGGCAGCGGTTGATGCGAGCGCGCCGTTTGCGCTCAAGCATCGGCTTCATCACTTTGCGGTATTGGTAAGTGCGCGAGACGGGCTGCGGCCCGTCGTCGGGAAGCGAGTACGCGATCTCGTAAGACATGTTGGACATTTGTGTGTGGGTAGTGGGAGCGTGCGTTTGCGCTGAGCGTTGAACGCGGAATGCGGTTGAGGCGTCGGGCGGGGGCTTATATAGGGAAGGGCGAGCGCGCGATCGTGGGAACGCACGGATCCGTCGAGTTCCCACACGCGCCACCTGTGCGGAGCAGCTGCCGGCGGGCCGGGGGCGGGGGGCGGCGGCGCGGCGGCACGGGGGCCGGGGGGGGACACGAGCCGCGCCGCGCGTGCGCGCCGTAAACAATCGCCGCGCGCCCGCGCCGCCCGGCCCCGGTAATTGCCGGCGTTAGTCACGCCGCGGACAGATTCTACGCTCACTTGCTGCTACTGGTGACCTAGGATTTTGCTTAGACGTGCTTGCGAACCTTGCGGTATGCATCGGTACTGCTTTCATATTATTATTTATTGAAATCACGTGCCGGTCGGCGGGATCACTCCTTTGCTTCTACGAGGGAGCGTAGCGCGTAGGCGTCTCGTAGCAGGATTCGCGTAGCACTATCCTAATTATTACGTGGCGTAGCACTTTCTAGCTCTATAATATTAAGTTTGGGTTGCGCTGATTTCGGAATACAAACTGAGTAATTAATCTGAAATCTAGTTAAGAGCGCGGACGTCGCGTTATCGCAATGTAAGATTACAGTCGGCTGTATACATATCGATCAATCACACGGCGCTGCGCCGGCGCACAATGGCTCGGCGTCAATTACCGCGCGATCGCCGGCCTGCTACCGTTGGCGGTCATCAATCATGAATTGTAGCTGGTTTTATGAGATGAGAACTTTACGTGTTGCCAGTTTTAAAGGAAGGTGAGAGTGTCTCCGTTTCTGTGGATTTGGTATAAAATCATATTATTAATTATTGAAGTAAAAAAATTATAGGGTTTGATATAAAATGATACAAATTTTCAATTGGATCAAAAAAATGGGATGCAAATCAAATGAAGAGATCTCTTCTTGGCAATACAGCTGCATGTATGAACATGATTATTGACAAACAGAATTACTGACTGCTATTCCGCCCCAAATAAGACGGCTTGAAAATGACTGCTCCAATTGAGACGTCGGGTTTCGATCAGACTACAAATTCATTTTCCAACGGCTTAATGGTATTAAGTTTAGTACAGTTGACAGTTCCTCGACTGTTTTATACGTGCACAATTATCAGTTACGTTAAGGGCGTCGGTTGACTTGCTGTTGATTGTACAGTCGACAAGAAATTAACCTGTACTCTTGTACACGTTACGCACTCGAAATACGGACAAAAAGATAAATAAAATGTTAAAGTATGTGTACTACGGACTTTACATTCTTGATCTGTCCACAGGTGTAGTCCTAAAATATTTACAATTTAACTATGTTTATAATGCCATTTTTTAAAGTTCTTTTACCGATTTTTTTTTCCATGTTTAATTTTTCACAATTTCATACCTAAAGGCTAGGTTTAAATAATAAATAATACGTGAGGATTTTCTATTATGTCTACATAAGTTTCTGAGTTTTTATATGTTTTGATACAGGGGATATAGAAAAAAATACTATAAATGTACCATTATGTTTGTGCACTAAATACTTCTACCCAATTCTTCCCGTGGGGGTCGTAAAAGGCGAGTAAGGGACACAAACCGGGGGGTGGGCAGCAGCGCCCCTGCAGTACAATTCCACCGATCTGCGATCCCCAACCCGCATACCCAGCGTAGGGATTATGGGCATTACCCCCTATGATAGCACAACGTGGCGCTCTTTAGGGAAGGGCTATGTCCAGCAGTGGACTAGTATAGCCTGACGACGACGACTAAATACTTTACTTACTATATATTATAACTACCTACATATAATTACTATTATTATAATCAATTACACGTAACATCAAATTTTAATATACGCTTTCTAATAAATATACCTAACCTAGTTAGTTAGTTAGTCGTGAGATTTCCGCACTTAGCCTCATAGTTGGGCCATTGTACGTAGCAAGCGCTGAAGTACGCTAACACCTCAGACACTAGGGTTTCCTTACGATGTTTTCCTTCACCGTCAGCGAGTAGTATTGCTACTATAATTTCACAAATGTACATAACTTAGAAAACAAAGTCATTGGTACATGCCGGGGTTCGAACCCACCTAACTATTTAACTAAACTATAACTATACTAAATATATACCTAACCTAACTATTAAGCGAGATAATTGCAACAAAAGTGTAAAAACCTCAGAGCATGTCAAGACTGATCTGCTTCCGACTGTGCCTACTTTCTCACTAATATCCCGACTAATGGGCCTACCTCCGAGACATTGCTGGCGCCGGTAGCGGATCGCCCGCGGCAGGATTACAGGCATTATTCACACGGCGGCGGCCTGCTCCCACGCAGCTCCCGCGGTCGCCGCCTCGCCAGAGCCTCCGCACGGTTGAACCAGTGACGCCGCGAGTTACGCGTATAGTGGCGATAGTTCTAAAACCGCACTGTGACTCATTGATAGACAACCCACAGCCTGAAAGATAATAGTATATTTCATTACAAGTGCGGAATGGCTGTCGTTGCAAAGAGTTCCGACAAATGTCTACCCGAGCCGAGGCGCAGCCGAATGCGAGGGTTGACAGTTGTTGAACAAGTGAACAAGTTGCAATGACGGTTCCGCACGTGTACTGAACGACTATTTTTAATACAGTTGCGACAAAAATAAGCAATTTAATAAAGAAAAATTATTTGGAAAATGGCGCCAACCGCAGAGATTTTTTTTTCTTCACCTATTCTGGTATAGGCAAAGGGAACCATGCCCATAAAGCCAGTCTTCAGTAGGATTTTTTATCGTTATGAAATGAAAATGAAATTTACTGAGATGAAATGAAATGAAACCTAACCTAACTCATTCAATCAAATCATTAAAACTGATATTGAAACAAATTAGTAGCTTCTTTTTAGAAATATACGTATTTGCATGAATCATAAAAACTTCTATGATTTTTTTTAGTAAAAACTTCATGGTTGGTTTTTCTTTTTAAAATACAATATTTTGACAGTTGGGACAGAGAACGCACGAGTGCGGGAAAGGTGAAAAAAAGCACGAGTATGTAATAGCCCACATCCCGCACGCTATACGTCCCTGCAATACGCCACTTTTTGAGCAACTGTATAAAAATATAAAAATATATTTAGTTTTTAAACATGAGTTTTGAAAGAGATGGTACACAGTGTAGAAGATCTGTCCCGCATGCTTTGGCATTATAGACACATAAAGTTGTGAAAGAGCGCCTTAAAGTTAAACTATGTTTTACTTATTTTGATGTTTTTCAATTCAATTCAATAGTTTGTTTACGTAAATTACAGTTGTGAAGATGGTATGATATAAAAATAGTGCACAGTGTAATTTAACTGTATAACAGCATAGCAAAATTAATTATACAATTAAGTTATTACATTAATAATTCTGATATAAAATAATATCAATATTGCGTTGTATGCGCGCACGTAGACTTGAAACAGCAACGAAATTGAATCGCCATTTTCATGCAATTGTCATTGCACCACAAAGCATTAGCAGAATCTATCCCTTGGTGAAGCTAGAAATTCTAACATCAAGTAAATAATCCTTAGGAAATATTTCATTAGTAGGAATTAAGGTGATTAAGTTTTACCTAAAAAATAATCGCGATTAAACCATAATCATAATCTTAAATAAAACAAATAGTATTTTCTAAGCTTAACACGAGCAGTAGACATAATTATAGTGGTCATCCGGGACCACGGCACCTGAAAAAGTGCCGAAACGTTGGAAAATTGTAAAAAACGAACGAGCAACAGTGTAAAACTGTTTTTATAAATTCGTATAAAAACAGTTTTAAACTATCCATAACTACAACAACGTAGCACAACGTGGCGCTCTTTAGGGGAGGGCTATACCCAGCAGTGGACTAGTATAGCCTGACGACGACGATCCATAACTAAAGTATCAGGCACGAAGTCACATTGGAATTCTCTTTTATTTTTACAGGATAGTTTGGTATAATAAGCAATATCTAGAAGATTATTCAAATTTTTTCAAAGCAAAACCGGATCGCTAAACCGAAACATCACAAACTATGGTTTGATTTTTGAATAAAACCTTTGCTCTTGGTTTCTAGTGTCGTTGGTGTTCAATACAAAGACGGATTTAATATATACTGAGAAGTTGGATTCAAATACGCATCTCGGCCTCTACCACAACTGGTACCTAAGTGACATACAACGGCTGAGTCGATAAAATAATGTGTTTTTAAACCGCTAAGTATTTTGCTGACGTCATTCAGTCTTTCTCTGTGAAACACTTGTGGCGATGAGTCATTTGTGTTGTACCAATAAAGATATAAAAATACCAACGTAAGTACAATAGGTAAGTATTGTGGATATTTTGTTGTTGGACCGAGTTAGAAACATTTGAATTCGTAACCTTAAGACTAACTTCCAATCCGGAAATTAGGTTTAATTAGCTTTGTAGAGGCTATAACAAATTACGAAATGTTTTGTCTCGTATAGTAGTTTTACGTTCGTTTAAAAATCTAAAGTAGACGCACCTACTCGTATTACGCGTCTTGAATTACGATTTATTTGTATGGATTATGTACATACTCGTAATATCTACCCACGTAAAGTTAGGGAAGAGTGGACATGTTCTAACTATTGTTCAGATTCGAAGAAACTAAACAAAACTAAACATTGCAACTCACAGAATGAGTTGCGCCTTTCAAAAATAGTTTTAAAGGCCCCAGAGCAACGACGTCTATGAAACGTATTTAAAGCAGGGTTGTCAATCGGCTCAGCCACTAATGTATTTTGTACATTAGCCAAAGTCAAAGATGGCTTCGAAAAGTCTCCGTAGTTAGAGACTGGTATAAAAATTCCACGGCCTTAATGCGGTGGTTATTGACGGAAAAATGACAATTACGCAAACGACTAAGTAGTTTCTCGATTCTGAGACGGGGAATAGTAGCTAGCTAGCTGACTAATAGCTTATTCATAGAAGAACCACTTTGGATACACAATTATACGTTGATCAATCAGTTCTTAAGTGCGTCTCCTACTAAAAGTTTACGCAAAATTATTCGGTTTTCCATGCGCTTAATATTGCCTGCTGCAATGCCCATTGGGCCCTCACACTTGCACTCTGGAGGATCTAACAGAGGCCAACGCTGCTGCAATTGCAGTAGCCAACTATTGGGCAGGAAAAGTACAAGCTGGTCGAATCGCTGACACGAAAAGAAGAAGAAGAAGAATATTGTCGTTGCCAAGGAAAGTAAAATGAAGACAATATCTTACACATTAAAAACGGATAATTTTTTACTGATGTTCCGAAATAGTTTTGAACCTCGTCCCTACCTACGTTAAGCAATCAAATTCTTGATTGCAGTTAAGTACACAGCGACTGTGACTGGGATCTGCAACATTGTGATTCTAATTCCCGACGGTGGTAACCACGAGTACTACACATAATACTACGTAGAAGGTATCACATCACGCTAATATTATGAAGGCGAAAGTTTGTGAGTGTGTATATTTGTTACTTCTTCATGGCTAAAGGGCTGGAGCGATTTTAATAAAATGAGGTATGGAGTTAACTGACACCCTGGATATAAAACCTATTTAGAGGCTTGGATTAACACATAGGCAAAGTTTTACGGCGGAAAAATATCTTAATCCCATGAGAAAATCGATGAACATGACATTTGGGGCACAGCTAGTACTCTATAAACAAAATACCAACGAGAAACGGCACATAAGCTTGCGATCGTCAACTTTTCATTAAAACTCAATCACGTGTATCCTTATGTATGCAGCTTAAAACCTCTTTGTGTTACTTAAAAATAAGACCTTCTATTTAATAATCTACGTATTATTGATTTGTGGTGTCACCACAATAGCATGCGCCGCTAATTAGATCTAGCATTAAAACAAATGAGTCCGCGGAAAGTTTAGCTAGATAATGTATCGGGCACGGTTATCGGTCGCGAGCTTCAAATTTGTTTTCGATTTGTAAACAAACCGCGAAGGTGGATGAACAATAACTCTAGAGAGTTCGTGAATGAAAGATGATAAGGTATATTTCAACATACTTCTTTCTTTGAAATGGGTTGACGCTTAAATTTGCTTTGATTATGATATGTAGAGTTGTTTTGTCACTTACCGAATCAGAATTACAAAGTAGACAGAATCGTTCTCTCTAAGAGTGGGAATGTGCCCTTCAGTTTCGTATTTATTTATGTATGTATGTATGTATGTATGTATGTATGTATGTATGTATGTATGTATGTATGTATGTATGTATGTATGTATGTATGTATGTATGTATGTATGTATGTATGTATGTATGTATGTATGTATGTATGTATGTATGTATGTATGTATGTATGTATGTATGTATGTATGTATGTATGTATGTATGTATGTATGTACGTACGTAGGTACGTACGTACGTATGTATGTCTGTATCTATGTAAGTATGTATTTATATAAAAGAGAACGCGTTACATGTGTGACAATAAGGCTCCACAAAAGCAATTGCTTGGTGTGACTGTTAATTATTATAATTTTTAACATGCTGCTTACGTTACTTTCAGACTTATTCACTTCATAGAATTGTTGTTGGAAGCCTTAGACACGGTTTACTTATAGTCTTCGTATACCTAGCTATACACAAACCTGGACATGGCCCCTGTGGTGGAGTATTGCCTAATCTTCCTGGGATGTAGGAAGAGACCCGTGCCCCAGCAGTGGGGATAGACAAGGGTTGATATCGATCGATAGCTGTCCTAAGTGGGACTAATAAAAGTATCATCACCATACTAGAAAATGTAATGGTTTCATCTTATCTACTTAATTCTGGAGTTACTTACTTGACGAAACGTGGGTAGGGCTTTTCCGACAAAAATCAAGTACCTAGATAAGTAAACTGGAATTAATTTAATAATATACCGTGGTTACAAAAGTTTAGTACCAAAACGTTTCAACTAATGGGTATCAATTGACTGCTGTTATCATAAAATAACATGAACGTCACATGGGCAGGCCACGTGAGAAATGACAACGAGGCATACAGGAAAGACGAAAATAGCTACGCAATCTTTGTATTAAATAAGAATCGCAGAAACAAACGTTGTGGTTTACAGCTATGTGATGATAATTTATCAGATTCAACTGACAGATCGTTGGATAAAGAATGCATGTGTTACAATTCACTGATTTTCGAGGAACGATATGTGTCACCCACTTTAACTAGACGCATATATGATCAATCCGCTATTTGACTCTCTTTTCAAGTAAGTCTTAAACGGTAAATAACTCTTCCATGAGACCAAAGAATATTTTCGTATATTTTTGAGGACTAAAAGCAACATAAAAATATATTTTAAAACTTTATTTTCCTAAACAGCCAAAAACGCGGTCAGCCATTTTTGTCTATGGTTTGAAGTCCAAAAAATTGTAAACAAAGTTTGACATTCAATTTTCTGTGATCTCTGAGCATAGTGAAATAACAACAACGCAACCATGATTTCATCGAATTTACATACAGAATATACCAATTATCATTATTGCATAGTTCGAGAATGAAAAAACACGTCAATAAAGACCTCCGGGAAGTTGTGGATTCGTGTACCTAGTGAAATTAACATTCGAAAAACTTGGCTCAAACTTGCCAAAAGAGACCCCGACTCTTTATCAATTGAAACTCGAGTGTATTTTTCTGAAGATCACTTTGATGTAAGTCCTATAATAATTAATGTCCACAGGCTCTGGCTGAAATATGTTTGTTTACATACTTTAGATAGTTTCAAGATGGCGGATAGCGTTTTCGCCGTTACGAATTAAACGAGGGATTTTTTTTTTACTTTGCTAATTTTGCAGCCATCCTGCATACTTACTTAGCAAAATCAATATATTTCGGTTTCTTACGTTAAATACTATAGAAAATATTCATTTATCGCGTCAAATTTGATACGTGTCAAATAGCGGATTGACACGTATCAAATTGCAATAATCAGCAAAGATTGTAAGATGGTCTCACGCGTTTTGTAGTGTTTACTACCTGTGCGGGCCTAAGTTTGAGTGAAACCATTTTCTTTGATGCTTTTGGCAAAATTGCCTTTTATTGGGTCATAGTTGTATTTTTTATGACTTGCGATACTCCTATATAGCTCTACATCACACTAAACAAAAGGGCTATACAACGGCGGGTGGTTCAACGGGCCGCGGCGCGCCGGCCCCGCGGCGACGACATGCGGGCGCAACGCCACAAGCTAAAATAAACCATAAATACTCACTGGATTAAGGACTACAATACTAGCAGACGAAAAGGCCGGTTACGTGTGGTTGACGGATGGCTGACGGGCACCTCACTAGAACTTTTTTACACTTGTATTATAGACTCTCACTTTATAAGTATTTAAGGATTATTTTAGATTGAAATTGAGGCGCCCTCATGTCGCCGACTGAACACATGCGGGATAACGCGGATCGTTTTACCCGACTACGCCATAAGGAAGGTTATGTTTTTATTTTCTTGTATCCAAATATCTGTATACTTATTTGGCTAAATGGACCCAACTAAAAAAAAAATACTTTCACATAACACTTGTTGGGCGAGTCTCTAAAATGCATAGTTGTTCAATGGAGTCATAATAGTCCGGTAATGGTAGTTTCATTCACACTATCGGCAGTTGCATTGCAATGGTATAACCGTGCGTGAGATGCCTGTTTAATTTGCGCGAGTTATACCCCTGGAATTACATTGTACCTACTGCTATTGCTTTGAAGACTATCACATTGAGCCAAATAACGACCATTGTCATGCTTATATCATTCTATTGAAAAACTATGTAAGTATTAGACTCTAGGGCCTGATAGCGATAAAAACATTCGTGTTAATGGTCCATGCACTCTATCGCATGCTATTGTATAAATGGCGGTTTAGCGGCGGGAATTTTCCAATGTTATATACAGAATTAGACTTGTTGATTTTAATTTAGCTTCTTGGCTGTTTTTCGACGCGTGTTCTAAAGAAGATATTTATAATTCTGATAAGAAGGCGATAAGTGTTACTGTTTTCGCTTTAGGGTATTTTAAGACGTATCTCTGTTACGACGTACGTCTTGTTTTCACGCGTTTGTTTTCCGTTCTTCTTATCGATTGAATTTCGACTTTGTAACGTGTAAAATATCTCGTTGGTCATGTGTTGACTCGCTTGACTACCAAACGGAGGTCGTGGGTTTGATTCCCGCTGGCAGCCGAAGTGGTGATTGTACAAATATGTGCTTATGTGATTTGTAAGAAAAGGCTAATACTGGGTGTGTTTCCATGTGTGTAATCTCATTGTCTTATTACCATAGTACAAGATATCCTAATTTGGGACCAAGAAAAATATTGTAGGTATTGTGTGGAAGTCATACCTACAGACAGTTGACACAATATGTTTCCAAAAGCCAAATTTACATTAAATGTTTGTTTTTTTCCTGGTGTACAATAAGGAAAATTGTTATCTTATCTTAGAAATCCACATTTTTAGGTTAACTAGAAGATAATGCTGTAAGTAATTTGTACTTTTTAACGTGTTTTAATAGTGCAATAAAAAATTTGAATAACTATAATAATTAATGAATAACGTATGCTTATTCCGAATTAATATTTACATTTAACATAACATTTACATACAGGCACATACATTGCTTCTGGCCCCACACTAGGATACCCTGTGTCGTAGGAACCATAAACAACGACATAAAATTATCGATAAAGATGGTGTCTTTTAGATAGACAGATTTATTACTGTACCGAAGATACTGATTATTACTTGTAACCTATCCACAGGCACTTAGTGACAACATGTCTAGGTACTAGTCCGTGATAGATAGTGTTAGACTAAACATAGGGCTACGTGTCCGATTAGAGGTAGCGGCACTATAGTTTATTAGCGCGTGCGCAAGCGCATGCACAGGCTGGCTGGCGTCAATGTGACCACAGTCACGCTCCGGCCGAAGGAGAACGATATACTCTCAATAGTCAATTTATCTTTACTTGTCTATTTGGGTAAACAAATGATTCTACTGGTAGAGTGACGATTTAGTCGAAAACTGTCATGTTCCCATGAAGTATTAGTATTATATTTTATTGCACACGAAAAACACAAAAACAAAAATACAATATAAGTACAATACATGTACAAAGGCGAGCTTATCTCTGTAAGAAATTTCTTCTAGCAAACCTTATGGAGTCGGAGTAGAGATGTGAAACGGGTCTATGCACGTGCACAACATACACTACATACTTAATACACTTAGACAGATAACAAAATCCTACTAAGATAGATATCTACCCAAATATATATAGTTTAGTAAAAAAATCTATGATATTGAAAAGAATAAACAACATAAACCATAAAAGAAACATAAATACATACATAAACAATACATAATAAGAACCTAGGTACATAAATATCTATCAAGGAGCTAAGATATAGACAGGTAATGCTCTTTTAACCGTTTCCTGAAAGTAACTAACCTGGGTCACTATTCTAGATAACACGCAAATGCAAATCTTATAAAATGAAAATTTTACAAACAAAGTTCATGAAACTGCTAGAAAATATCTAGTTTTGGCATCAAATGTCAATTTTGAGGTTAGAATCTTGTTTACTCAATTGGACAGGTAAGGATAAATGGACTGTATAAATATGTTTTTTACGTAAGTTTCTATAGAATTATCTTTAATGTAGCAATAACTGCCAGTGTTGAACTAAATGTAGAGGAAAACTTGAAATAGCCAGATAGGTTAGATAGTACATAAGGTACTTACTTATGATATATTGAAACTAAGGTGAGTTTGAGATCTGTAAGACATATGTGGACTTTTGTAAATCTGCTTTAAATATTAAATTTCATACAGAAAATCAATAAAAGAATGTACGAATATATACAAAAATAGACCTGAAGGTCCCTTAAGAAAAAAATAAGTGAGTTCACAGTAAATTCCCGTAATGTCAAAATAATTGTACGTAAAATTACAGTACGGTCATTATGAAAGATTCGAAAGCAGATTAAATACCTAGCTGACTTACACGAAAAAATAACTAAATCATACATACATACATACATAACCTCACGCCTGTATCCCAGAGGGGTAGGCAGAGACCAGGGACTGCCACATGCAACGATCCTGACAGATTACCTTAGCTTCATTAACGTTCATAAGTCGTTGCATGCACGCACGCCGGTTCCGGATACTTTTTATCTTCCCTTTTGCTAATACATTCCCTATTTGGTCGATGTATGTCAGCCTGGGACGTCCCTTACCAGCCCTTCCCTTCACATTCGCAATATATAATAACTAAATCAATGGATGAAAATGTCTGTAAGAAATTCAAGAAGTGACCCAACTTGACCTTAGAAACGAAGGACGTTAAAGTTTTAATGTAGACTCATTTACAACTCTTTGGGTTTTCCTGCAAAAACATAACAAACGTCAAAGACCAAAATACTAATCATAATCGCATAAACACGTATACATGAATACACAGAAAACTAACCGTTGAATCACTTGAATAAAACGATGCTAATAATAAAGTCAGTGATATCTGTAAGGTCCATGTTATACGCTCGTTTTCAACCCTTGTGTGTCCTCACTGCTGGGTCACGGGTCTCTTCCTGCATCGCAGGAAGGTTAGGCCATACTCCACCACGGAGGCCAAGTCCGGGTTGGTGGAGGATTGTAAGACAGTGGCGGGTCTTACTGTCAGAAGTTATCAAGCCGCCCATAAGGCCTCTGACATGACTTAACGACTGCCATTACATGGCAGCCAGCACCAACAACGGCTTAACGCGCGCTCGGAAAAATGTCACTAGCGGTAGACAAAGGACGTTCAACCATCCTGAACCTGACCGCGTCTGATGTTGCTTAACTCAAGTGATTGATTCCAATCACTCGGTTCGCCTAGCAAATCCATACTAGTCAATAAATAAGCAGCTTGCGAGTATAGACGTCTCACTGCAGACCATAAGCCTTCTCTCAGAGAGAGAGCCTGGCTGGGCTTTGTCACCGATACTCAGGTTTCAGCACGACGTTTTTCTTCATAGTTACAGAGTGGGACACAACAATAAATATACGAATGTATGTAATAAATGTTGATTTGGTTTCTTCACTTTTAACCTTTGGTTATTTTAACGTACGCCAAAGCACACGCCAAATTGCCGAAGTATCAACGCAGTTGTGTCCGCGCACTGCGTTGGAAAACCACCTCTACTCCCTTGGAACAAGAAACGTTTTTACGGAGCTCCGAAACTGTACTGTTTTGTCAGCCTACGTGCCAACGTAAGCACAACCCAACGTCGGGTCTTAACTTCTGTGGCTTAGAGCCTATTTTCGCTTGTCACCGAGCTGTTTATTTCGCCACGCGACACAAGTTGCCCTTGCGCATGACTCATGACCTGACCCCAACGCGCGTGCGCGACACAGCATACACGCGCCGCAAACAGTCTCTCCACATGTTATGGCTTATTTTTATGCCACTGTTAAATCAACAGTGGATTTTATTGGTTTTTAACCGCACTGCTTCTAGACTCTTCTATCACCTAAAAGCGAATTGGCTTATGGAATAAAACAAATTAAAACTGAATATTTATAATTGTACTACTTATAATAAACAATTTTAACTTTTACTTTTTTAACCTTACTTTTACTTATGGGAGGTGGTTTACTTATAATTCGATTATTATCGTTCCTTAAGGAATGGAATGCAGATTTGGAATTATTTCAATAAAAAGTTGTTTACGTCGCGGAGGTCGAGGGTTCGAATCTCGGCACGTATCGATTGACTTTGTATTCTAACTTCACGTACATTTGTGACCTTATAGTAGCAATCCCACTGCAAGGTATCGTGCCAATCATGGATTAGACATTCAGCTTTCCTTACGATATTTTCCTTCACTGTTAGCCAGTAGTATTAGAAATACACAAATGTACTAACTAAAAAAACAGAGTAATTGGTACATACCGAGATTCGAATCCGTTATTTTTAGAATGTGAGGTCAGCGTTTCAACAATGCACTATCACCGCAGCACCTGACTCAACATACATACATAACCTCACGCCTGTATCCCAGAGGGGTAGGCAGAGACCAGGGACTGCCAATTGCCACGATCCAGACAGATCACCTTCGTTTCATCAACGTTCATAAGTCGTTGCATGCATGCACGACGGTTCCGGGTACTTTTTATCTTTCCCTTTGCTAATACATCCCCTATTTGGTCGATGTATATCCACCTGGGATGTCCCTTACCAGCCCTTCCACTCACATTCGCAATATATATTTGTTACGTCAATCTTTCTTCCTTCATCCTCTCCACATATCCAAACCAACGCAACATTCCTTTTTCAATTCTAGTCACTACATCCTCTTTCAGTCCGCAACGTTCTCTAACAGACTATTGCGGATCCTGTCATTCAAAGTAACACTACACATACTTCTCAAGAACCATCTTCTGACTCTACATTTCGAATATAACAGCGTTCTAGGGGTGATTGATGTATTTTCGCTACAGTTGCAAAACTGAGCTATCGAGTTAGCTTAGTCACAAATGCATGACGATCCTAAAACGGAAATGAATTAAAATATTTCCATGCTTTTAGAAGCGGATTTTCCTCCTGCTACGAGTACCTCCATACCTACCATAGTTATTACATAGCAAGCAGGTAGTTTCTTGAATGCGGCAGGCCGCCCGTGGCTTTTGATCCACGTCAATGACTAGCAATTATCATTGAGATGACGTCTTTGGTCACCGGATTAGTGACGTCAAATTCTATCGAGAAAAAATATGTGTGAATATTTACCAGAAGGTTCACTTCGTTACTTCTTTGTTACAATCTGTTAGCTTTTAAAATATACCTCGGCCTCTGGAGTGGCTTCGGTTTTCGCTGAAAGCACACGAGTGTAATACTACTTCCTGCTCCGTGTAAAACTTTTCTTGTGTCATATTAGTTTCGATATTTCTATGACACGAATATATCCGATTCTATCCGATAGTAGCCGAGGTAAAGGTATTCTAAAAGCTAGCAGACTGTACAATATTTTCACATCCACTGCTCGGCCACCACCTAAGATAAAGATATGAGAGTAATTTGTGTCAGTATTAGGTATACGCAAATTTAACATTTACTTTTGTTCCTACAAAATACTTTGTTCTTATTGAGACTTCGGCATGGATAGAGTAGGCATTCTGAGTCTTGTTAATGTATTTACCGATCACATAGACGGGTTATTCAGTTTGAACTTCTATTTCTAACACAATAAGAACTGGTTTTACTTCCATACCCGTCCAGATCAAGGTACAATTAGATGCAAATTTAATAGGCTGACTGACTAACGTATTACGCAGTAGATGACTGGGTATACAGAACGATGAGGTAAAGAAATCAGGTTTTCTCTTGATGCCGTCACTGATTTCTTGGAGGTTCTGTGGGTTTTCCTGTTCATAAGACGACCATATCATACGATGCGATGTTGGAAATAACCTTTTGGAATCCGGGACGGATTCTTTGAAGAACTAAATTGCTGAGCCATGATTGGATTTTATGCATTAATGTTGGTCGCGTATTTTCCAGTTGCGACTTCTTTCTTTACCCTGTTTTGTTGAATAGATGTAAGTGCAGAGATAACTGCTTGTGTAAGTATTGAGTCTTGTCATCGTCAGGCTACATTAGTCCACTGCTGGACATAGCCCACCCCTAATGAGCGCCATAGCGCCCTGTCCTCAGCTTGCCGCATCCAGTATCTTCCTGCAGTTTTTCGTAGATCGTCATCCCACCTAGTCGGATTGAGTATGGAATATTAATTTCAATTCGAAATATAATTTGCATGTGAATGGTAGAACATAAAATTCAGGCTATACTTACAAATAATTTAAATTAAATCGAATCAAGACGGTCTATCGTGGAATGAATTAGACTTATCTTCGTTTATATTATCTATTTAAATGAAAGGAAAGTTTTTGAATATACAATATGACTTCCAAGTTTGGCTCGAGTTTTATTAAATTTAGGATCTGTTTCACAATCTGCAGATAAAGTTCCGGATAACCTATCCGCAACCAGGGCTGCCGTTTGTTTTAAATTTGAAGCCAGAAACCACACACGAAATATAAAAAATATATATTTAAACTTAGAAGTTGCAGATAGCTTATCTGGAACTTTATTTGAACATTGTGAAACAGGAGTGTACTATTATAACGACCAACCCTTAGCAGATATTTTGATAGAAACGTAGCTTGGTATAGTCGACTGCACATTAAGGTGCGTGGTGGTGCTAACTAGCGCTGCCAATGGAAAAAAAATCATAACTTGTGTTATAATACGTTATTATTTAAAAGTGAACGTGAGAAATCTTAACAACTGTCACAACTATCTTTAGATCCTATAGTCTAGAACCTACGCCTTAATGATCTTCCGATTGAGGAGCGGTGAAGATGGCTTCTCAATCGAGAGGTCGTGGGTTCAAATCCCGGCATGTACCAATGACTTTGTTTTCTAAGTTTTGTATATTTCGCTTACGGTGACGGCTTAGGCATTATCAGGAAACCCTAGTATCGGAAGTGTGTAATAGTGCAAACCTGTTTATATTTGACTTAATGCTACGGCACTGAACTGGTGTTAAATACTAGATCTTAGAATAATACGTTGACTCTGTTAATTAAGGGCTCCCTACTTCATTCCGAAAATTCTTTTTTTGAAATACGGTTCACCAGCGAATGATACTTCTAACGATTGATTGTCCGACGCCTTTTTTATCCGTTGTTTTTGTTGTTCGGTGCCTTGTTATTTCGAAAACGTTTTGCCGATGCCTTGTTACTTCGAAAAATGTTACACCGGTGCATTATATTATCGATTTTTCTTGTTTTTTCAGTGGTTTGTTGCTTCAAAAAACGCTTTACCGAGAGTTTTACACGCAGTAACAGAATATTACGAGTATAATGTTGTTTAAGATAGTTTGAAGAAGAAAGAAGAAGAAAAACATTTATTTTAGAGGATAGTTTGAGGCGTTCTTATACCTCAGCGCTTGTTATGGCCGATCTGAGGTGGGTGGTAATTAAGCTCATACTCTCTTTCAGAAAGAAGGCATATACGCAAAAATGGGGCGTATAGAGGACACATAAAAATACATTTAAGTATAATTTTCACCTTCGATAGAACCGCGGAGCTAAACAATTTCCTCCTAGCTTCATCGCGACAATATTTGTTAACTTATTTATTGACTCTGGTGAAAAAGTACGCAGAATTTGTCCTGCAGTGGCCTGCTCGCCCAATCCTATGGTCGCCTTGTGTTCATTCGGCGACTCTACAAATATTATCGTCGCTGGGTCGGCTTATACAAACGGTTAAAAGATTTTTTCGCCCCATATTGGCGCCAAGTTTTGCTGTGTCGCCAAATGTTTAAACAAAATGCCTAAGCTAATGACAAACATGTGGTGCGTGCCATTTTTCAGTGATAGAAGATAATTTAGTTAACTTTTTTCTGCTTCCCTCTTGAACCGTGTTTACGGCGCTGTAAAATGTTATAACTCCGAGGTAGGTAGGCACTTGTTACGCGCCTCTGTTAGGCTGGTTATATGCACCCATCGATGAAAAGTTGTGCGTTGTAAAACGATAAAACTCCAACGGACTAGCCACTCCATTCTACCAGTGGTATCTTTTCGGCATCTCTCAAGTACTTTACACTCGAGGCGAGACAATGGTGGGAAAGACAAAGCGTCCCGTGCTAAAGACAAGCTTACCAACACGTGGTCGTATAGAATGCTTCTCGGAACCCGCCGATGCAAAAATGGCGACAATGGGTAACAGCAGGTCCCAGACAAGTGCAGTAGAAGTAAACAAAAGACGGTGTGAGATTGTCAGTTTGTAAGTATGTCTCGGGGGAGGAGAGCCGTTGCTGGCTGGCGCCAATGTTTTTTCTTCTACCGATAGATGCCCCAAGGTGTCGAAACAAACGACGCGGCATAAGTCTGGCTTTTGTAATGTCAAGTGTCTGTCGAGCGGAAGACGAGACTCTCGAGTTTGTACACGCTAATGGGTTTTTTGCAAAAAAGGCAAATGTCTGTCAAATGCATTAGCAGGTTGCTGATTTTTGTGCGCTGTTGGGCTTAGATTAAGCGCAGAAGTAAGTCAATATTGGTTAGCAAATTCTATTTAAGGTGTTGGTATAATGGCAGCCTGTTATGTTTATTCATTCACAAGGCACCTTGCCTAAATATAAGTAGCAATACACGAAACAGTTGTTGTCTCTGACTGCAGATGGTCGTGTTGTATGAACGGAAAATTTGTAAATAATTTCTCCAGAACATGTATCTGGCAGAAAGCAAAAGTAAAAATATCTCATTTAGTATTTTTCGTACCAATTGAATATATGTTTTCAAAAAATTATGAAACAATCTATTAGCCCCCCATGTTAGACATCATATGCCTCATCCATGGCACAACACACCAATTTTGCACTCCATCGGTTCTTCGGCATACGTGAATAAGACACTACTACTTAAACTTGTTTATGTTATAGATTACTAGTTGTGCCCCGCGGTATTACCCACGGTTTATCGAGTTTTCCATGGGAATAACATATTTTCCCGCAGTAAACCGTTGCCTATGAGTTAATTCAGCTCACTAACATACAAAATTTTATTTAAATCACTCCAGCCGTTTAAACGTGTTGAAGTAACTAAAATACACACTTACAAACTTTCGCCTTTGTAACCTTAGTTCATTGGCAAATAGAAGTCAATAGAAGCCGTTTGATTATATTGAATAATTTAGTTTCAGAGTTTAACTTATTTCAAGAAAACGTTTGGTCCCTTTCTGCAATGGCAAGTGTAATGAAAGTACCGCCGCATTATGTGATTAACTCGTATATGTTATTCAAGCCAATCCCATTGAATTAAAATTAACTTCGCATGCATTCCTTTCATAGCCCACTATTGAAAGCGGACTACCGGATTTAACAAAAACATTAATTTCCATCTATTCCCGCCTAGGCATGCGTGTTATTTCATAACCTCTGCTATTGCCGTTTTAAATGGAATGAGTACAATGTAGCACGGGTTTTCCATCCTTCAAACGCCCTACAAAAGAACGGTCGGCCGACAACACAAGGGATGTTGTAAAGAAACATTAGGTCCCCCAATAAGTCCGCAGATATCCGTGAAAATCCAAACATAAAAGGTTCCTTTTACTACTTTGTTCCACTGTCCGGTCGTTATTCCAAACTTCTTCGAAATACACAAAACCCCTTTTTGAGAAACCCCAATGTATCCACGTGCTAGACGCCGACAAACGTTGCCACTTATAGGATGCTATTTTCTTGTCATTCAAAAGGAGTGGTCGAGACTACAAAAGTTTTAAAATTTTACTACTTAGGTCCTTTTGAATTACCGGTCCCGGGAGGCTTTGAAGAGGCTCTGCGGCATACAATTTTTAAAGTCATATTTTAGTGTTATGTTATTCCTCTTCTCTATTTTATTTTATGTTCGTTTCGAGTTTCGGTCTATTTGAAGTTTTATTATACCACTTGGTCTGGTGTCACCGCGACGTTATGGTATGTTTTATGATATTTCTTGAATTAATAAATATCCTTCTAATTATAGGCTTTTAGCGTGCCTTACAGACAGTTTTAATTCAAAATTGTTACTATACGTGTAATTTCAATACCATAAAAGACCGGTTTTAGTCACATACCGTAATTGAAACGTGAAAATACTATCAGAGTTTTATGCATAACTTTATGTGTTAAATAAACGAAAACCGTGAATGCGCCTTCGGGCATACAGTAGCGGATTCCGTATAATTATTGTATCGCTCGATCAAAATTAATGATCTCACATTTTAAATAAAAATATGACTACGAGCGGTGGGTGGAGTCGTAATTGTAAAATATTTAGGTACACTTGGCTACTCGCGAAGGTACTCCTGTTTGTTCAGATCTGGAGTCATAATAGTAAGGTAAGCATAGCTAAAGTAAGGTTCTACACTCTAGAGCACTCCAGAGCAGCAAAATAATGACCTGAATGATAGGGCGCTACAGTAAAAAAGACCTTCAGGCAGACTAGAGTAGCGGTGGAATGACTGCATAGACGAAGATCTGCGGGCGATGGGGAAGTTTACCAACTGGAAGAGCGTCGCCAAAATTCGTCATAATTGGAAGAACTGTGGAGAAGGCCAAGACCCACAGAGGATTGTAGCGCCTGGAAACAACAACAATAAGGTTCTACGGCAAGATTTCTTAAGATATAATATTGGAGTTATACCCGACGCATTTAAAAATGTGTTAAGCACACTTGGCAAAAAAGCTTACTGTAATATCAATCATTATTTAGAAGGCAAAGTAACCGTAATGTTAATAGGTATTTACAGGATGTTTTTGTTGTTATAGCTTGTTTGTTAATATTCTTTGTGATGCACTAACTCGTGTTAAGAACAATTTTAAAAACCTATTTAGAGGATAAAAATACCACCCAAAACCCGCGACCTCTGGCACGGTTAGAGTTAGAGGTCGCGGGTTCGAGTCCCGGCGTCGGTGGATTTTTTAGCATCTAAATAGGTTTTTAAGATTGTTTGTTGTTCGACACTGTATCTGTTAATAGGAATACATTTTTTGATAAAAGTAAACTTAAACCTTATTAGAAAAGAATATGTGGAGTTACTTGGTCAGCTACTTCTCCACATACTATTCTAATTGTAAAAGTAACAAATTTGATGTTCATTTCGTCAATATTTCGGTTTTAGTGGTATAATGAATGAAAATATTGAATTTAAGTAAACCTGCTGCTGATAAAGGTTATTCCATATATCTGACGGCTGAAATTATCTTCGCCAAGTGTATTCCTTTGTAACCTACCGAATTACATGTGGTGGTAGTGGAGTATTAGAAGGCCCGGCTTCTCAATCGGGAGGTCGTGGGTTCGAATCCCGGCGTGCGGCTTTGTTTTCTAAGTTATGTACATTTGTGAACTTATAATAGCAATACGCCTCGCTAAGGAAACCCTAGTATCTGAAGTGTTTACATACCTCAACGCTTACTACTTGTACGTACAATGGCCCAACTATGAGGCTAAGTGCGGAAAATCTCAGGTCTAACTAACTACCTACCGAATGCCTGAGGTGTTCATATAACTCAGCGCTTGAAATCGGTAATCCACGGCGGGCACGCTATGTGATTAAGCCCATACTTTCATTCTCTGCGAGAAGGCCTGATCCCTACAATATTATGTATATATACGTAAGTTGCTTTAGTATTTGCCAAATACCCAAATACGAGTGGCCAAGTGAGGCGCCGGCATAAAAAAAAATGGACTCAATTTTAATACTCAGTTAATCAGCCGTGCGTGACGTAGCTTATTCGATTAGCATCGTCATACAAAATAATCCATCATCATAATCTGTTTGTTGGTGCCCAGTTGACGAATGAAATTCACCCTATGTAGCGTATTCTCTCTATCTCTTTGGTAGAAGGTCTGTGCCCCGTAGTGAAACGGATAATAACATAACATTTACATTCAAGCACATACATTGCTTTTGGCCCCACACTAGGATTCCCTGTGTCTTGGGAACCAGAAAAAACGACATCACAAACATGTAAACATCCAAGACCTGGGCTTTTTTTCCCCAGCCGGGATTCGAATCCGGGACCTCTTGCATGGTAGGCAGACGCGCTACCGCTACGCCACAAAGGTCGCCATATAGGCTGCATAAAGGACACTAATGTCGAATTAACATTAGCTATATCAGAAGGACCAACTTATTTTGTGGTATTGTAACTTATTATAATTTCAGTAAACTAATTATCATTATACAATTTTTATTTTTAATGCACTAACCCATGCTAAGGACAATTTTAAAAACCTATTTAGGGGCTAAAAATTCCACCCATGCCGGGATTCGAACCCGCGACCTCTGGCTATCCGTGCCAGCGCTCTTTCCAACAGAGCTAATGGGTGACTCACCGGCATCAGTGAAATTTCGAACCTCTTTACACTATTCTCTGTATTACGGAATTATCATTATTACACTTTATTAGTCGTGAAAAGTACAATACAGGAAATATCACATGAGAAAAAACATGTATTAAGGAAATATATGTAGTTCGCCTGCTGTCCTCTATCAAGAACTTATCATTCGTTTTCCCCGAAATGCCAAAGGTGACTAAGTCAGTCACATTTTCCCCTCCAAGAGATTCTGGTGTATGTAACTAATAAATATGGAGCGTAAATTAAATCAAAGTAGAACGAAATGTAGCATTATTTTGCCGAGCTCGGTATGGGCGGACGGTAGCGTGAAGCGAGACCACAGCTTGTTTCGAATCGTGTATCAATGATTAATATCTCTCTGTGATACAGCCGGCTATCTCTGCTTAGATATATTTACGGCCCCAGTATTAATTCCCCATAATCGAGGCGGCACGACCGCTACCGCTCCGTCCGATGGATCTATCTCTGTAATCTTTTTAATGACTACCGGTCATTTTCTTTTTTACACCGTCACAGATTAGCTGTGCCCCCTGTAGAGCACTACGCGTAGTAATGATTACTTACTCTGTGAATATAAATAGCTTTTCACCTACGCGTTTATTATCTAAATTTTATTGCATTGAAATGATGTTATTAGACGATCGTAAATAAGTTTTATTTCAGAATAAATATACGAATTGAAATATACATTAAATACCCACTCAGTGTTCAGGTATGGTATTAAAGTTAGCGATTACAAAATTACACAACAAGTATAATATTTAGAACAATGACCTAAGAGTAAGAGGAAAATTGATTGCAGAAAGCAACGACAGTAAAATGATTGCCAGGGTTTAAATAAATTGAATACAGGCACGAGTTGGTTCATAGACTGATTTAATTAAATATAATAATAAGTTCCAATACGGCATGAAAAAAAAAACGATTTTTACCACCCCCTGAATTTAGTATACGAGTGTCGAAATCGATATCAACCCTTGTATGTCCCCACTGCTGGGGCACGGGTCTCTTCCAGCATCTCAGGAAGTTTAGGCCATACTCCACCACGGAGGCCAAGTCCGATGTACTAATTATCTGAAAATCGAATTTCTATAGCCACTACAAAAAATAATTACAATGATTTTCTACAATAAAGGTACCACTTGCGGTATTAAGATGTATGGATCAATTGACATTTTTAGGCAATTTCAAAGTTTTCCGCTGAGCAAAAGTTGCTCCTGTTCTCAAGTAGAACGCTCAATTTTCGTTGTATCAGAGGAAAAAATGGTAAAACCAATCAGTACGTACATTAAAATGTAATCTGCGTGAAGTTCGTGAAATTAAAATAGATAAGTAGATAATACTTCATACACGCAATAGATAGTAAAATTTGTTATTATAGATTCTCCACTTGTATCGTAGTGCAGATCAATATTTTCTGTTGTTGTCAACGTAGTATCTAAAAGGTAGAAAGCATAGACAAAAGAAAGACTGTAAGAGACGATACTTTGCCGACTACACGTACTCAAAACTTTAAGGATACTCTCGTTAATTTTTGTTAGTCCTGACTTTGAAAACAACTATAGAAAACCATTGTTATTTTTAAGGTCACGACCCAGGAGGATACTATATTATTATTATTTATTAACTATTTCATGTTTAATATTTATTGGATATTTTCTATTGTATACCAGAAAAACAAATATAAAATGCACTTAACGCTATAAGAAATACGTATATTTTTATGAGAGTTCTATTTTCAAAAGTTGATTTAAATGGTAGCCATTTCATACCATCGTTGCATAAAGCCTGTTATAGTCACGTCTTAGCTCTGATTGCTAATTATTTTTCTCATTTCCTCTCCTGTAATGAGTTTGAAGAAAAAACGCGTTATAAGCAATTGCTAATCGGAAATGGTGCGTGTTAGCTTATTATAGTTTTTTACAGCGTCTAGTTAAAATTATTACTGGCTAAAGTTATCAATTAAATGATCACGTCTCTTCTAATAAAAAAGAAAGAAAATACATAGTGAAATATTAATTAATTTGCGCGATTTCGAAATAGCCTACCAACCTCATTACATACGTGCTATCGATCAAACAGTGAGGACTCGCCAACTGAAATCAATCAGAGCTCGTGATGTTCTAGCATTCACTGAATAGATGTCAAGAAATAATGTGATGCCTTGATAAGATTGAAAGGCTGACTCCGGACTTAATTTATAAGCAGTTATGGAACCATAATCGAGTAATCTATCTCTGCAAAAAAATAGATGTTATGTTCGTCAAGAACACTTTCAAGGTGCAACATTCGCGGTTAGTAATTTCTATAACTATAAGTTGGACATGTCGATATTATGTTCAAAGTCAAAAGAATTTTATTTTAATTACAATAAAAACAATATATTGACTTAATGAACATCAAAGCTGTTAGTTTCGCAATAAATAGATTATGTGGAGAATAAAGTGACAAAGAATATTATTTTTCAAGCAGATTTTACTAAATTAAACTTAAAGTTACATTACACTAAACTTAATATATCTCCATTAACAGACATCTTTGTCTTTTAAATAAGCCTTAATGTTATAATAGGCTTTTTTGCTCAGAGTAACCTTAATACATTTTTTAAAAAAATTGTATGTCCCCACTGCTAGGGCACGGGTCTCTTCCTGCATCGCAGGAAGAGACGATGCCTCGTATTAAGTATAACTATGTGTATCAATATTCATATTTGCACCAACTAATCGTCTCACATTTCCTTCAGCAACTCCATCGTCGATTTTGGAAGACCCATCTCTAAGCAATAAGGCCAACAAATACCTTTTTAATTGTTTTATGTTTAATTTTTTCTGGTGTACAATAAACAATTTTCTTATCTAAATTGTTTTTAGAAAAATACTCATATTATAAAAACGATTAGAATGCCAATCAAGCTAGATAATAAAGAAGTTTGCTCATCTCTCGGTAATGTAATGTTAAGTAATTGTTGACTAAGATTGTCTAGACAAGAATGTGATAGATAAGATAGAATTTGCATCATTAATACTCTTTTGGGAGCGGGTTAACAAAATTTCGGCATCCCCAAACAAAAACGTATAACCATATCATACCCGAACAAAAGCGGATCACGTTGAAAAAGATTGGCTTTCGTTTTGTTTTTCCTTTAATTACTATTAAAAGAAATTGTAAGGCATGCAACATCAGTCTACAAAAGATATAAAGCCTCTTCATGTGGACCACGCCTTGTCAATAGCGTACCGACCAAGAAAAATAAAAAAAATCTATAATAGGCGAGCTTTATACTGATTAGTAGTTTATTCAAGCCAACCAATTTTAGTAAGACTTGAATAACGTTGTATAAAGCTTGAATATGTTTTGTTTAATTTTCTCTTAAAGGTTTTTCAGTTAGTTAAGTTATCTTGAAACAGTCTATGACTTTTTTTAAATTTACAAGTCAGTTTAAGTCACAATTGCTCTACGTAACACTGAATAAAACATTAACTTTGTCTTTAAACCTTCCAGAAATCCCTTGGTTGGTCCTGATATGGCGCCGCTAGACTTCGTTAGAAGGAAAAAAAAATTATAAAGTGGTTTGAACTAGACTTTTCAGTCTCGCTAGTGGCGCAACCGTATTTGGTATGCGTTAATTGTAGCACATTTGCAGCGCATTCATCCGACATCATGAATGGATGCAAAAGCTCATTGCATTCGCAGTAGTAGTAGGTCTTCTCGTACGTTTTTCGCGCGCTTCTTTCATGTGATACCTAATTCGAAATTCGAATATTGTATTTTTCTTCTAATCCTCTTTGCATTATAAAATAATCTAACCTCAACGCCATAAAGAAAAAAGCAAAAGGATTACAGAAACATAATCCGAAGACATGGGGCCGCCCACACGATAAGCGAATAAAAAAATCACGACGACCGTGTCCAGTCAATACCCTGTCACAGAAAAAGAACCCCGGGAATACATTTCTAAGCACACGCACACGTATCATAGACCACCTATTAGTGCGAGAAATGTACCGCCTGGAATGTCTGGATGCCTTCAGCGTTAAACTGTTTAGTTCCACTAGCAGGCCATCCACAGAGTCAGAGTAGATCGTTTCTAAGTCACGCACACACAAGCGTCCCACCCATTAGTACGCGCGTCGTACGCGCGCCAGCTCCCAGCCTTCTTATTATATTATTTATTGTTGAATAATGTGAATGGTAATGCTTAGCTGTTCACGATCCCGCGTAACACCTGCCGTGTTTTCCCACAGTCCGCAGGAAGCGGCGACGCGAGCGAGAGAGTGCAGCTGTCACAGTTTAGCTTACAACGCTGCAAGCGTTTTGAAGTCGCTGGATTTTCAGCGACACCTCTCAACTGTGTAAGGCATTATACAATCAAGTTCTCGTTGATCTACTCTAAGTGCAATTATTACATGTTATTGATCGAAATATATAAGAAATATCGTTATTAGTTGGGTAGGGATATGGTGGGTAGTTTAGAAACGCGCTGGATTTAGCGGGAATGTGCTAAGGCAATGATAGTTCGTTAGACGCGTGCATAACGCGTGGTAGAGCGAGAGAGTTGATGAGCGAAGGGTCCAGAAAGAGAGTCCCTGAAAAAAAAAACAACCACACGTCGATAAGTTAGATGAAATTAATGACAGTTGAGCAGTTGAACTCGTCAATGTTTTGAGTTAATTGAAACAGCGGAGGTATGTGGATGTCTGTTAGTGATGGGCCGACATTAATTTATTAATGGCCGCACGCTGGCTGCCTTGACTTGATTGTTAATGGCACCTAATTGATCGCGGAGTTTTATTATGGAAAATTTCCAATTGAGGTTTTTAAGAAAACGACTGGAATTTTGGCGAAGATGCCTGTTTTCAATGAAGACAGGGCACTGAGGAACGGGTTACGGTATCACATCATCTCCATCGTTTCGCAATTTATTATGTAAATTGACTGTTTTTTTAATAATCTGGCCGATTCAGCCAGGCCAGCCCGCTTGCAGTGAAAGGTCGCTATCCAAAACTCTGGTCCTTTTGCGGGAAAAATAAGAATAACGACACTTCATATGTTACGGGAAAGGGCAACTGTGTTAATGACACGAAATTTACATTGTAATTATCGTGCAAAACCTCGAGGAGGCGGTGTAGTATTTCGAGACAAGATAACGACTTTTTTCGCACTATTGAAGAGCACCGTACTTCCTTTCATTATTGAAATATTTATTTTAAAAGGCGTAATTTCTATAATTTTACTAAAGTGATACTCTTTATTGCAGAGAATAGATAGGTCTGCGCAAATAAACACCCCGGATGTACGCAATTTGGTCCAACCCAGTGAATGGTTCCCGATTTTGGGTCCAACCACGCGAATAAGTACTTTAATTCTGAGTGCATTAGGTAGATATTCCATTAAAAAGTAAGGATGCATAAGGTTTGCCGACCATGTAGGTCAGTCTATTAAATCGGTTTGCTGCACACGCTTGGGTCGATTGGGTTTCAAGGAGTTTTTCCATAAACATAGTCGTTTATTTTTACAGTCCCGTCTGGATGCAACAATGTAGTTGCTCAAGTTAAGTTCTTTTTGTAAGCATTCATTACCTGATACATCTTCGACGCACTGCATTTTCTTGAATAAAAACATTTTGCAATGCACTGCTGTAGACATTATTGAAAACACTCTTTTTACTAATACGAACAGCAACATTGTATGCAATGTGAGTATTCGTCATAACTACAAAAGATCTTCGTATAGTTAAAAATAAAACGATAAAAATATCTGTCATAATGACTTCCGTCTATTTACTGGTTTTCGCATTTCAGTTTACCTACTGATAATTCAATATCATGGGAATGTATGAAAGGAACCTTCCCGAACGACGTACTTACTCAATAAGCCTGTACGTCTGGTACACCCTCTGCGACAATCAGAACACTCGTATTCCAAGTCGTTCCTAAAAGTCTCCTCGACTTCTCAACGGAGTCAAGGAGCGGTGGAGGCATTTCCTTGAGTTAGTATTACCGGTCAGTAGGTATTTGGATTGTACTCGAGTGAGTACAATCAATATAATTTGTGGTGTAACTCGAGTGAGAACTTGGCTTTTTATGTTGGCAGAGGCGATGTCATTGCTACGTTTTGACAGGCAGAAGTTTTTCTTTCTCGTGGAGGCTTGAAGGTAGGTCCCGAACTCCTGAGGTACCATAACTTTGACAGATGATCTCTTGACTCGAGTGAGAAACTTGCTCGATTGGAAGAAATTGAATACGTTTTAAAATACTGATTTCCTCGGTTGAGCAAGAGTGGAGTGAAGGAAAACGTCAAGAAAAGTCTTTGAATACGAGTATGAGAGTCCCTTAAGCTGATTGGCAAATCTTTTCACCACGATGGCATACCACCGACACGCTTGGAAGAAGAATCGATATCATAGTTTTTAAAGTGATATATGCAGAGACAAAGTAAGGTTTGAATGTTCGAAATTTGAAAAATCTCGGCGCTCACCGAAATTATTTCAAAACTAAACAACTACTTATTACTTATTATCACATACGAAATGGAATAAATTACAAATATACATAACATATAGTTTATGTCTCAGGTATAGGAATATACGTATAGGCACTAGATAGTGCAGGAAGAATTTGCTAACATAATAAATAAGTCATGGCAATGGTTGTTGAAATGACTTGGTTAGTTAAAACTGATCAAGTCAAATTCAAAGAAAATATTAGTCATACAAAGCAGTGTCTTAATTCTATTAGTTCACGTAAAATATTACAGCAAATATAACTCCTGTGGCAAGTAAGCGTGTAAGACGGCTGATTCATCCAGTTATCTTAACATATTACGCATAACTCGGCACGTTCGTGTAGTAAAGTCTGTTGTTTACTACGCCTTTAAATTCTGAATCACAGTGTAAAGAAGGACTTCCAATTCGCTGGGTTTTACGGTAGATTAGCTTTTGAACTTCAATGGCTAAACGCTGTTTTGCGCCATGCTGCGGCCAAATGCGGCAATGAAACTTGACCCGTGGCCATCCGCCGAGATTCAACACATGCCGTACGTCATATGGCGTGCGATGCCAAAGGTCGACTAAGGTGGTCATTTCTAGGGTTCCGTAGACGAACAGTTCCCGTAAGGCAGGGTCAGCCTTAATTTTTTTTTATTTATTCCTCACTAGCTGGTGCCCGCGACTTCGTCTGCGCAGAATTATCGGGTAGATTTTTTCCTACTTACTGGACACTTATCGTCATATTTTTGACAATCACACAATACTCTGATGTATAACCTATATTATTGAAAAGTTTCATAAAAATCCATTTAGTAGTTTTTACGTGAAAGAGTAACAAACATCTATGCATCCTTACAAACTTTTGCGTTTATAATAGAATAGAATATATTTATTTGTCTTCAAGCGAAATAAGACACAACAATCACTTATACTAGAGGCATTAATGACAGTTTAAAGAGACTATTATTTAACAGCTTATAAATAACAAATGAAGACAAAAAAATATTAGTATTGATAGGGCTAGTAGGGATGATAACACGGTAATGGTTGTACGGGATACTGTGACGGTTGACGAGCTAATGCCTACTGTAAAATAACGGTTGATGAGCTAATTAATGCCTTTTATAGGCTGGATGGACAGACGTCGTAGGCACATGTCTGTCCGTCCAATCTATTCTAGTCTGTTTCTTTATTTGTTTGTCTGTAATATGTTTCGTACACCCATAATATATAAAAACAGTCCTTTTTATTTTTGCTATATAGCAAAACGAAACAAAGTGTCAAATTATTCATGCTTTAAGTGCATACCCGCGTACATAATAAAAATACTATAAAATCGGCCATGTGGATAAAAGGGAATAAAATAAAACCTTTTTTTCCTAAATACCTCACAATACCCCTTTGCGCTGAAGGAACCCTCGGTGCAGTAATCCGACTCGCACTTGGCCAGGTTTTTTATGGCCGTATTTGTTTATGTAGATTTTTGTTTAATTGCTGAAAGTTTGCATGTCGTGTCTTTCGTCGCGGTGTCCGATTTCCTTCCTCGGTCCTTATGTAAAACGATATCATGGATGATATAACGCATGTAAGACGCAAATAAGCGGAGACATGCCTGTGTATATGCAAATGTAGATTTGCATACACAGGCAATCATGTAAGAATTTAACGACGTTCTGTAGATTATCTGCAAATCGCCCAACGCAACGGCCAAAGTATTTTAGATTACACCTAGATTGTCCGTTCCCACAATAAAACGATTAGAATCTTGTTTGAGACCATCTAATCTTATCCCGCAACCTACAGTTAATTCCAGAGCAATAATTCTATTTGCCATTACAAAACCGCCATTTAACACAGTAGCCGTCTTCGCAGAGCGCACAGTGCCGCGACCCTAAGACAAAAATAAAAAAAACTAATGTGCAATTGCATGTATTTATTGATTTTGCTGCATAGGTTAGTAGTCAACACATAACGGGTACCTGTTTTTATGACCTCCTACCCTCTAATGAGGTAATTATGACCGGTCCAATTCGTCGTTTTAATGCATTGCGTATATTGCGTTTTACGTGACAAAAAGTTAGTTGCGGACAGTGCATCACAGTGTCGAAATTAGCAAGTGTTTAGGACTACCAACTATGGAGATTTCAAGCCAAGGTATGTAACTTTAAAATAATAATTTAATCAAGTTCTTGCAGTAGCTATGTTTGTTTCTGTGTGTATCCAAAGTAACTGTTCCAAATGTGCTACAAGTTAAGCAAACTCAAACTTTGAAGAAGGTTTTAAAAAAAACGTCACATAACGTTTTGTAATTCTTATATAATATTGTTACTACACTAATAAACTTACTTATACATAATTTTTATCTGCTTCTGCTTGCGACTTATTTTGTTACAATTTTTTTTCTAGTAACAGGCAGGCAATCAAAAACGCAGACCTAGCGGAAGTATGGTTAGAGAGCGACAAAATCAACCAAAAGTCAGCCGTTTTTAACAAGATTTGTTCTTTGTTGACCTTGTCATCTTCATGAACAAGTGACGAAGAAATGCCGGCTTTTTTGCCGTACAATAGAGAAGAAATGGAAAGAAGTTGGTCGGAGCCGCCATAGATTTAAAACGCGGTACGAATCTTGGCTGCAGCAGGAAATATGCATGCCGGAATGTACGGCAAGTACGCTAGCAGTTGAAGAAAACCAGCCTGACCCTAGTCGTCCCCGTGGCAGGCCGCGCAAGCCCTTTGCTGAAGCTTCACTGAAGACCAAAGGCGTGTAATGGAAACTTTGGCTGGCAATGGAGCTGCAATTTGCTGCTGATTTAGTTGCTAATACTTCGACAGAAAGTGAGGCATCTTTTGTAACTACTCATCAAGAAATAGCTCTATGTCTTGATTCAGACTTATCAAAGAGGAAGTACAACCTATTAAGGTCTACGGTAAATGCCGTGCACCCGAACTGTACACGCGTGTGATATAATTGGGTCATTTTCCTTACTAATTGGCCAACTATCAGAGGACGAACTGGAGGCAAGACACAAAGAGGCAAAAAAGCCCCGATTATTTCAAAGTCAAACCAAGACTTGATGAGTGGTCTCCTGTTGAGCTCTGAACCGCTTGTTCCATCAAAGAGAAGGGTCATTTCCAACAAATGTATTAAAATTACTATAAATACTGGAATATACTTCAAACGAGCTCAGGAGCCCTCCTCATAGGTCGTGTAATTAGTAAATATAAAAATGGAAATGTTTGTTTTGATTTATATGATTATTTGTTTTTTAAAATTGTTAAAATTGAAGATATTTTACGAATATGGGTAGAACTTACCTGTACGTGTAAAAATATTATTATTTTTATTTAAGGTTGTATTAAATTACGAACAAATTAATGTAAATACAGAATTGTAGGTAATTGCGAATTGTTTAAATTGTAATAAATTTTTATATGAAGAGTATTCACACTATAAGTGGTATAAAACTCATAAATAATTATAGATATATACAATATTAATACATCTGAATACAAATTATTTTAAAAAAATGCATATATATTGAGTTATGATTTTTGTCTTCCACCCCATACAACTCGCGGCACTGTGGAGCGTCTCGATAAATCAAGAGTTTCAATGGACGTTGTAACTTTCAAAATATAAGCTTCTTTCACGCTTCGGGTTCAGACGCCAACGTTCACAAATTATTGTTCGGTCCGCGTTATTTTATGGTCCCGCTGCTTTTTTCTTCTGATCACGAATCTCGCCTCTCGGCTCCTCTTGCGCCGTCTGTGTCTTCTATCCTTGTCCAGCTCGTTGTGTAAGTGGTAGTCGAGCACGTGCGACGCGTTAAAGGCAGAGCGTTCCCACGGTCTGGCTCGAGCCGGCCTGCCCCCGCGCCGCCCCGTGACCCCCTCGGTTGCGCGTGAGTCGACGCCGGACTCTAGAGGTAATACGACACAGGGACAGCTGCAGTATTAGTACAAATTGAATGATGAAACAAGCGCTTTAAAACTTCTATCTTCTTCTATCGGCTACCTATTTTTTCAATTCCGAAGTGCCGATTTTCTATTGCATATTTGGCGGTACGGAATAGAAAATCGGAGCATTCGACCAAGTTACATTGTAGCGCCAGTTCAATATACTTAGTATACCTAATATACTAAGAACAGTATACTTCTTAAAACTTTCGTGGTTGTACACACGCACGTCCCTGCATGGTGCCTACAAATGTGGCGAAGTTTTAAGAATTCTGTTAAATTAATAACACCTGAAAAAAGCACGCTATCTGCTGTAGACTAACGAATTGTTGTGTTGTCTGTGACTAAATTTGTTGGGAATATCACCTAGCGCAGTAGGTACATGACTGTGTCTAAGTAAACTTGGATACATAATCTGACATAACAGTAGTTCTAACAGATAATTCAGCTTTGTTGGATGGATCCTTACGAAATTTTAATTATTTCTAAGTCGGAAACAGCATCATCATGAACTCATTATGTCCCCACCGAGTGACATGGGTCTCTTCCCTGAGAGAGGTATAGGCCATACTCCGCGACGGCGACCAAGTCCGGATTGGTGGAGGCATAATTACATACCTATTAGAATTGGTGTTTCTGAAGCCAGTTGATTTGTGTTCGGACCTCGTGCCGAATGAAATAAACTGGCCGCACGTTCTAGTTGCGAAACGCTTCTCGGATCGCCGGAAATGGTGGTTCTTTCTGCCGATTTTGTTGATGACTTTCACTTGGGACTTTTGATATAATGTAGATTTTTCCTATTTACCGTGCCTCTTCACCAGTGATCGGAATAGACGGACTAAATATTTTGCTAAAGTTGGCAAGGAGAAACGGCATGCTGTTGAATTATTGCAACTTTTAAACAATTACAACTTCCTTGTCCCAGAGTCGTATATGTCTCAGAGGAGTGTTTTGGAATAAGTCCATGAGTCTTATTTGACACATTTACAATACAAACTATCTAACTGCGGATGTGTGAAATTGAATTCTATCACGACAGGGACGTTATTAAAGTGGCGCTAGTGAAAAATTGTGCAAAGTGAAGTGTGGATTGAAGATTTCTGAGCAACTTTAGAAAAAAACAACAATCAAAGATCTTACGTACAAAAAAATATCAGAGATTTTGGAATTATAGAGGAACTTATGAGCAATTATTACTAATCGCAGGCCATATTAGTCTTTACATTAGTAGCCCTTACGCAGCAGGGTCTTCGCTAAGAAAACATGTACCGAGGCTTAATCATTACGTGAGCCATTCACAGATTTGCTGTTAACAGCGCTGATATTTGTTTAGTGCAAATGCAAGTATCAATTTGGGAATGAACGTATGTAAGGCTAGAAAACGAAGTCATTGCTAAATTTCAGGATTGGATTGTAACGAACTCTCTGGCCTTCATTTTCTTCCTGAGGTGCTACTAGAGGTTGGCAATGAGCTCCACTTCATTAATGTGACAGTGGAAGGGCTTGGCAGTAGGTACATGCGACTCCAGTGTAATTCCATTAATTTCTTCATCAAAATTTCTTTCTTCGACAATTCCTATCATTGTACGAGTAGAAGACAATATCGTTTTGATTAGCTGTTATTCGCAACGAACTACCATCTAGTGTATTATTTAATACGGAATCCAAACCTATAAAAATTAGACGTATATTGTTAAAGTACTTTCTAAAATAAACGTTATTGCTAATACATAAAAACTGTTAAGTATTGTATAGAGTGTACTTCAAAAGTCACGTTTAAGTCTCTCAGGTTTATGTGGTTTTCTCCGTTTTTTGTAAGTATTTTTTTAATACAGTTGCTCAAAAAGTGGCGTATTACAGGGACGTATAGCGTGCGGGATGGGGCTATTACACACTCGTACTTTTTTTTACCTTTCCCGCACTCGTGCGTTTTCTTTCCCAATTGTCAAAATAATGTCTATTAAAAAGAGAAACCAACCATGAAGTTTTTATTTAAAAAAAACATAGAAGTTTTTATGAGGTGCTAATTTGTTTCAATATCCGATTTCATGATTTGATTGAATGAGTTAAGTTAGGTTTCATTTCATTTCATCTCATTAAATTTCATTTTCATTTCATATCAATAAAAAAATTCTACTGAAGACTTGGCTGTATGGGCATAGTTCCCTTTGCCTACTAGAATGGGTGAAGAAAAAAAATCTCTGCTTATATTTTTTTACGGTTAGCGCCATTTTCCAAATAATTTTTCTTTATTAAATTGCTTATTTTTTTCGCAACTGTATTAAAAATAGTCGTTCAGTACACGTGCGGAAGCGTCGTTGCAACTTGTTCCGACTGTCAACTCAATTGTCGGAACTCTTCGCAATGACAGCTTTTCCGCACTTGTAATGAAATATACTATTTTACTGTCGTAATAAGAAGATTAAAACATTCTATTTACCTACCGAGCCTTCCGAGCTTCGCAAGGCACATTAAGCCGTTGGTGCCGGCTGTCATGCAATGGCAGTCGTTAAGATATGTCAGAGGCCTTATAGGCGGCTTGATAACTTCTGACAGCAAGGCTCGCCACTGTCTCACGACCCTCCACCAACCCGGACTTGGCCCCCGTGGTGGAATATGGCCTAAACTTCCTGCGAAGAGACCCGTGCCCCAGTAGTGGGGACATTCAAGGGTTGATATCGATATCGGTTTACCTACAGCATTCTGCTTTTTTATAAAACGATGATCAATTATTGTGGAATCTTGCAAAATAACTTTTGTACAAACATCCGAATCCATGTAAGGATTTGAAGAGAATCTACAGCAAATATTGCTGGCCATCTTCCTGTACATTCTTGCAAATAGTCACTTGACGAAGTTCTTCAGTAACTCCTTCTCAGCCACAGCCGTCCGACTGTGGAATGCACTGCCAATAGTAATAAGACAGTCTCCTTTGTCTGTGATATTTAAGTGTAGAGTGAAGGAATCACTCTACACTTAAATATCGCAGACGATATTTAAGTGTAGAGTGATTCCTTCTTTCAATAATTAAATAATGCAGTAAATATTACGTAGGTATATTAAATTATTTCCTCTTCCCATATATAATTTATTTATTAGTATGTATGTATGTATATCTTAATTATTTATTTATTTAAATATTTATGTATGTGGTTTAAGTAAGTTTATATAAATTTCGTTGAATTCCTAATTTCACTATTTCTGTATTGCACCGACTACCCGTCTCTAATTTATTTCATGTCTCCGTCTATGGTTGCCTGGAAGAAATTGCTTTTAGTAATAAGGCCGCCATTTGCACTATATTTTTATATAAGTTCTGTTACTGTAATTTCTGTGTACAACAAAGAATATTCTATCTATCTAAATATTTACCTCTTTTGGCCGCATCGGTTTTTCATTCCGCCTACTCGTATTACATTATTTATTACTGTTCCTTATACGACTTAACTTCACTTAAATGGTACTCTATCAATACAACACATTGCTATACAAGATTTATCGTGATTTATACCGCCATATAGAGACAAACATGTGTCGAGAGACCATGTAGAGAGAATCTAATAAATGTAATATTTTTATTGAAGTTATTTGATTAAATCATTAAATGCCAATTTTTTCTTAGTAAGAAGGCTCGGTGCTGTGTGATGTCGGCTTAGAGAATAGTACCAACCCAAACTCTTCCCGCGGGTGTCGAAAAAGGCGTCTAAGGGACACAAACCGGGGGGTGGGCCGCACGGCTGCACTACAATTCCACCAAACTGCGATCCCCAACCCGCATGCCCAGCGTAGGGATTATGGGCGTAATGCCCAATAATGCCACAGCCTTGCGCTATGGCACTCATTAGGGGAGGGCTGTGTCCAGCAGTGGACTGATATAGCCTGAAGAAGAAGAAGACTCTACTAAGTTGTCATAGAAAATTAGCGGAATAAATTTTGTACGACGTTTTTTAAAACGATAATGGTCTATTAAAGTTCAAGCTTTATAATAAACTGTAAAGATATATAAAACGAGACGATTATGCTTACAATACAGTTTTATGAGGATAAATTGGATACTAAATAATTAAAGAGTTTCTAGTATTTAGAAAATTATTGAAGTAAGATTAGAATTTTTTATAATTTACCTACACTAAACATCTACCTAGTTCTGTTGTTTAGTCTTAAAACCTTCAAGTTTTGATGTATCCCCTCCATTGTTTACGTTTAAAAATGATTCCACTTTGACGAAAAATACATTACGAAAGTATCATTGTAAATCGATTAAAGTTTATATTTGTAACGGTGCAAACCTCTTTGCACATTTTTTTACTTAATTCTGCCTATCATTTTCAAAAATTTAAAATTACGTCACCCACTTTTGTAATTCCCCTCATTTTTAGCATTACCGCTTCACATCTTGACGTGACTATTTTTTCCTGCTTATTGTTTTTATCCAGTTTTCTATTTATATCAGAAATAAAATAAATAAACACATTTAAATGAAGCACAAAGTTAAAGTCGTTCCGGTTTTATTATTTCTTTAAAATTTTACAACATCACATATTCACAATATTCAAGGTTTATTACTAACCAAGTGCAAGTAATAGCGTTTAGCATCATAAATACGGTAGCGTACACAGACTGACGTCACCGCCGCGCCGCCGCCGCCGCCATGACATTGCGACGTGGTGCGCGCGCGCCGCGCCCGTGCCGCGGCGCATGCGCGGCGCGAGGTCACCCAGCGCGTGGTACCGGGCTCAGTTGTTGGTGGTCGTGGGTCGTGGTGGATTTTGGCTGTCGAGAATTACTTCCGAAGTTCCGCTCCACCGACTTACGGCACGTCACGGCAGTTATTGAGATCATTTATCAAGTCACGTATAGTTTGTTAGCATTTCCGATATACCTCGGCTACTATCGGATAGAATCGGATATATTCGTGTAATAGAAATATCGGAACTAATATGAAACTTTTACATTTATACAGAGCACGAAGTAGTATTACACTCGTGTGCTTTCAGCGAAAACCGAAGCCTAATCTAGAGCCCGAGGTATATTCTAAAAGCTAACAGACTATAAATGATAATAATAACAACTTTCAGACAAGATGAGATCGGTGGTTATTTTGGCAAGCGATAAATGCAAAAAGTCAAGCCTCTTTGAATGACTTTATATGTGGGCCGCAGAGACTAAGAGATACAGCTATCCACATTTACTATACACTTCTTGCTTCATTGAAATTTATGGTATTACGTAGTAGGCATTCTTAGCGAGTTTTGTTTTTTGCTAATCTTTGGGCCTAAAGACTTTCAGTCTTTTTAGCTTCATTAATATAGTAGCTTTATAGTACACAAAAATGGCGTAAGTTTTCAACAAAAAGTGGTGTTGCCTTCACCTACATAGCTCAATACTCAATCATTTATTGCATTCCACACGTATATACAGATGACATTACTAAAAATATGAATATGGGGACCCTGTAGGGCACAAAATAACAATTGTTACTAGGTGATGGATACTATCAGGCAGAAATCTGTACGGATAACTAACGATTTCTTTAAAAGAGATATATTCGCCAGTGAAATTCGTTTCAGACTCACACACCGAGGCTTCCATACATTAGTACAAAGTTGTTGAGGTGGCAAAAATACGCCAGGTTAAGTAGCTACCTTTTACTGCTCAAAAAATACAGATAAAGGCACATTAATAATGTTTTACTTGGCACCCTCCGAGCACGAATCGTTACATAGAAACAAAACATGTAACTATACAGTACAACCGACATTATTTCTTAACACGCTACGAAGTTCGTAGCGCGCTACGATTGGCTACGGCGTAGCCCGTCCCGTTACGAAACTATTTAGTGCGGTTTTACTACAATACTTTTTTAAAAATTATTTTCACTTAGTAGTTTTCGTTTGCACCTCTCAGCTTATCGCTAAGCTTATCGCTCAGCACCGTTCTTGAGCCTAGGCTTTTACACTAATGGTGTCACCGCAAATCGCGATAGCGCGCATTGCACTCTGCGCACGTGAAAACTGGTGGCGATCGGTGTGTAGGCGCCTTTATCACGATTGATGTTTGAATGGAACTCATAATTTGTTATAACATGGTGATCTACAGCTTTTTTGCTTTAAAGTTCTCAAATATAGCCTAGAAGGGTACAGAAACGTTATCTTACTTGCACAAATAGTTTGAAGGTACTAATTACTAGTGATTGTCTCAAATAACCTAGTTAAGTTATTTGACACTTTTACAATAGAATGATATTTAGTGGTATCATAGCAAAAACCACTTTATAGTATTATGGAAAGATAGTAATTTTTATCTATGTTATTCATTTGAAAAGAACGCGCTTACAATTAACTTATAAATATAAAACGGTAAACATTTCTTTTGAAGTTCATGCTTTTTAATTATAGATTTAATTCATATTGTGATATATCGCAATATTCACAAAAAGAAGACGCAACATTGAAAAAAAAAAATACTTCAGTATGCTTAGATACCGAAATTCAATTTAATTGAATGGTTGTGGGAGGCCTATCAGTGAAGGTCCAGAGGGATTGAAACGGGCTGATTATGATGATGAATTTAATTTAAATTTATTAGCGTAACCCCGCACAAGTGGTGGTAGGGTAGCGGTGGAATGTCGGTCTCACATTCGACAGATCGTGGGTTTGTATCTCGGCATGTATCCGTAATCTCTCACTGAGCCCTGCAGTGGGGCATATACAGCCCACAAAAAAAGTCTATACTAATCTAGGCGGTGTAGGTCTAGAAAAAAATGTTTCTGTACCGGTCCATTTATAAATGATCGAAAGTTGCTGACATCGGAAAAGATAGGTGTGAAAGAGATCGCAAATTGAAATAAAAATTACAGTAAAAAGGTTATTTTTTAAGTTATAATCTTCTTTCTAGTAGCCTGATACGTAGTAGAGCGTAAGAAGTTTATCGTATTGTAGTGAGTCGTTCTCCATAACAATGCACTTCCGCGCGCGCGAGAACAGAATAGAAAAGAATCGAATAACGGCCTTACATCGATTATTATCATCTTTATACAATCGCGTCTAAAGGTCACGCGTAATACGAAAACTCTATTGAAGAACTCGGCCAAAGAAAAACCCCTGCACTGATGGAAAATTTCCTCTATTCCACATGGCATAGCGCTGAGTTTGAAACTTCACCGGGGCAAATGTGTAGCAATGTAAAAAAAGTTGTGTAAAACATCCAATACAAACCAATGGTCATGGAATCCTGGAGCGTATCAACCACGTATTACGGACTGAAATAGCGTGATGTCTCAAGCAGCATGCGCGCAATCGTAAGCGAGGAAGCGCATTGTTAGGTCACGTTCCCACAAGTCCCCTTTCTTCGAGGGGGAATAAATAATTGCACTTTTTTCTGTCGCATATGGCTAAGGAAGCGGTGCGATCTGCCTCGCGTTCCCACGGTTCGCCCCTTGGGCATAAAGGCCGATCGAGGTCAAGAAAAAATACGTGCCAACGCAATGTGAGGTTTATGTTGTGAGACGGCAGATGTACGGTTTGGATCTAGGGGTTAAGGGTAAAATTGATGCGAGAAAAAAAGAACAATTGATTGACGTGATGTATTTATGGATTGGATGGTTTGGTTACACTTTTTCTTTTCTCAGTTTTTTTCTGCTTGGTTAGTTTTGCAGAAAGTGTTGTGTAGTTTTTTAACTGTGCAAGTTTTTGTTAAACGTTATAAAGACAATGGAACGTTGGCAAGATGTCTTTTTTTGCAGAAAAACGTGCAACACACGTTTTTGCAATAAAAACTTAACAAACACCGCTACTATCTATCCCAGCAAACATTCCGAGCTCAGCCACTCAAAACTAAAGGCATCCGAAAACCAAAACATTCCAAGGAGTCCAATTACAAGATCCACTCGCGCGTTGCCAGTACGTCGCCATTAGCCATGACGAAAAAAAAAACTCGCGTCGATACAGAAAAAAAAGGAATTGCACCTTTTCTAAGGAGTTCTACATTTGAAAACTCGTCTCCGTTCCCACGATCGCTCGCGCCAGTTGTTCGTCTGCCCCTTTATGTTTTTTTGTTGCCATTATAAAGGCGATATGTGTGTGACGCGGCGATGAAGGAAGGAGCGTGTGTAATGCCCCTAGTATCACGTGACCGTATTAAGGACTTATAAAGGGCTTTCGTGATTGTAAGGACTTTTAGTTTCTTAAACTATATAATATTCTCAGAAGCTATGAAAATTTGTTTAGTTTTAAATTTTTCACAAACACATAATTTATTTCCAGCGAAGTTAACAGCGTTGTGTTGTAGCTTACATATTAAATAAACACAATGTAGTAAAATAATCACAGATCTGTGAAAATAATCAACGCTTTTCATGTAGCTAAGCATTGTTTTTTAACACGCACTCGCCACTCAAGTTTATTTTCGTAATACACAGTTAATCAATAGAGGGCATGTGCATAAAAAGTTGCTCATACAGTTGCGCCTCGAACTTACACCAAACTGCACTCTTACCACCACTCAATAAAACTGAATATTGATCGCGCACTTGAGTCTTTAAGCCAATCGCAAAGATGTTTTCAAACTTTTTGAATATTCCAAAAGCGACCCTATTACATAGGGTCTGAAGTCTCAATTTTTTTGTCGCCCGTCATAGACGCGAGTCAGTGGTTAAGGAGGGAAGTGCACACATTGCGTTTCGGCCGGGATCCGTTCCCACGATCCGAGCGGCATATGGCGCGTATGCGCTTACGCATGGCGATGGCGATCAACGGTGACGCGTGGACAAAAAACACGCAGGGCTTAGCGGATCTTTATTGAATAGTAGGCACACATTTTGTTTGAGATAAAGGAAGTAATAATTTGGTTTTCGTATTATGTTCAGTTGAAGCGCTCGTGGCCTAGGCGAACCGAGTGATTGGAATCAATCACTTGAGTTAAGCAACAACACGTGCGGTCAGGTGCAGGATGGGTGACCGTCCCGTGACTACCGCTAGTGGCATTTTTCCAAGCGCTTCCGTGCTTCGCAAGGCATGTTAAGTAAGCCGTTGGTGCCGGCTGTCATGTAATGGCAGCCGTTAAGCCATATCAGAGGCCTTATGGGCGGCTTGATAACTTCTGACAGTAAGGCCCGCAACTGTCTTACAATCCTCCACCAACCCGGACTGGGCCCCCATGGCGGAGTATGGACTAACCTTCCTGCGATGCAAGAAGAGACCCGTGCCCCAGCAGTGGGGACATACAAGGGTTGATAACGACATAGATGTCTGTAGTAGAATATTGTCTTGTCTCGAAAACTTAAGTTAGCTGGTAGATAATGCTAAGTAGCATTAAGCTCGCCTATTGATAACGATTATGTTCAGGATCTATAATGCTTGTAATTTGGATACGTATTTCATTTACCTATTTTAGAATAGGTAAGAATCAAATATTTTTGAACTGAATCTTTCGTAAGCACTACACATTATTAACTTAATTTCGGATTCACCCAAAAATACTTTTTCTATTATTATTTATCTAGCCGAGTAATGAAGGATGTAATTTGGCTGACAAAATTAATAAGTTCGTTAAGTTTGCTTCACTTGATAATTTTAAAATTTTAATTAATGCCAAAGTCATATATAAGTATTCTCTGTGGCTAATTAACTAGTGCAGCCGCTTACTGACATAATTTAACAAATAGATTTATTCCTATTTTTAACGAATTTTCAATTTTTATTTTTCTACTGAATTCTGGGAACGTGGTCATTAATCCTTATTATCTTTCCAACGTCCTAGATTTCATTAGCAGAAATAGCTTAAGCAAAAAATAGGCCTGTAACTAAGAGCTAACTAGCCAAACTCTCCTTTAGACGGACGTCTAAGCTAAGTTGAAATACAACTGACTAACACAACTTTTTTTAGACATAGCTCAACAAAATTTTTTTTGCTTTTTCTTAAAGAATTTTCCAATTTATAACTTTTTGCCTCATTCTGGGAACGTTGTAAATATTTCTAATTTTCTCTCCAACGTCGCAGATTTCATGAACACAAACAACCTTTAGCCTAAAAAATAGCCCTGTAACGGAGAGCTGAAACACATTATCAACTCAAAAAAAAGTCCCGCGGTCAACTAAATCGGTTCCAATTCCGAATTTGGGCGCGCAGTTTTTTCCGCGGGCAGGTGACGGCGCATATGTCGCGCGCGGCGCAGCGTTCCCACGGCTCGAGCGCACCGGGCCTCTGGAAAATACTGTCAGTCGCGTGCACTAACGTGCAAACACCTTAGAACCTTGTCACATTATGCTCTTCTACCCTGATGTATGAGAAGTTGACTATTTTGACTTTGACAAGGTACTGAAGTGCATACATGTTAGTGCTCGTGACTGTATATACATTGTAAATTTGAGTGTGGATAGTTTTTTAGTTTTATTCTTATTGGCAAGAGGTTTTGGGGGGAAAACTTTGGGATAACGCTGAAGTTTTGAGAATTGGTTGACCCTTTTTTATGTAACCTATATACGTCCCACTGTAGAGCACAGACCATCTCTTAAGGATAGAGTGCCTGAGGGTTCAAGAGAGCGGTAGAAAGCCAGTTTCTCAATTGAATTTAGTTAACTTTGAAGGAAAACATCGTGAGAAAACCCGCGGCTTGATTCGCTCCGCACGTTTTGATTAATCTTTCCTGTGGGCTAGGCCGACTAAGCTGTCAGGATGGTATAGCTGGGCAAGCCTAAACAATGTAAACTCATTCCCCAGGCGCCCATCTTGTGAGTGAAGATGCCACGAAGAGTGGACGCTGTATAAATCATCTCATTACGTAGATACAAAAAAGCGAATGTGTGATTTTGAACAAAAACTTTCGTAATCACTACTCATGAGAATCACAACTATAAGCACGACAAAAATCAAGTAAGTTAATCCGGATTTAAGACAGTAATATTTTTTTCTCCGTGATTATATAAATAGATAGATAGAGTACACTTAATTGTACATAAAAAAGGCAATTACACAGATATTTCTCACCCTGAGAATGAAAGCCGCCGTCTAAGCTTTAATACCCAAAAGTGTTAAACCAAAAGTATAACAAAAGTGATCTCTTTGAAAACCCTTTGGATGGGCTGGAGCAACTTGTACTTATTTTATTGGAAGTAGAGAGCCATCTACCCAGTACTCTGAGAACTATCTTCTTGACAACATGCACAGTAGAGAGGGGTCGCGGATTTCAGAATTCCCAAACGATAAGGGGGAGCCTCCGCCATACAAAACAATTTATTGTAACCTGACAATACATAAGGTTAAAGTGTAGAGCATTGTTGGTTAAGTGGGAAGTGATTCTGCTTGCTAAACTAGGGTGTCGATTTTGTATAAATCTTGGGCACTTTTATTCGTAGAGGTCATTTAGATGTTGCATCTTGAGCGAGGAAGTTACCTTACTACGTTTGTTTATACTGCGAATTTATGCCAAAATGTCAACGTTTGGTTAAGCAATACGTAATCCATAATTATATTAATGATATCATACCGATCGACGCCCGAAGGAAGTGTGAATGAATGTGTGAGTGGCGTGTGTACTTAGGTGTTCCAGCGTTTGTCTTTGAGAGTTCAGTTAAATTATTTCTTCTAAGTGACATTGTGCAGTGGTGAATGGAAAATACCAAGTAGATTAGATCGTATACTGTGTACTCGTTGCAATGATGTACAAGTGTGCCTGATAGTAGGTGTGTGGTTAGCGTTATCGTTAAAGTAGTGAGACTTATCAATAGCGTTCAAATTATTCCGGTAGCAGTTTTGTGAGTCACATACAATTAATATTGACTATGTTTAAGGTCTGGCGCCAAGTTGTCGCTATTATTTTCTTAGTCAAGTTAAATTTCTAATTGGATGTATTTTTTAATTTACAAACGCGTAGGTGAATACGCGTTTTTATATATAGTGCACAGATCTTAGAATTATAAATCATGAATTAACGAGATCATGTTTTAAATCTACGGGCATGTAGGATGTTTTAGAGAAGCCGATTAATATAAATAAGACGGTTTCATACTAATAATAAATAATATTTAAATAGTAATAGTAATTTGATAGGTTTTCGGTAATTTCAAATCTTTAAACTTAATTGAAATCTTTCTTGTCTTGTTCTGGGATAAACTGTTCTCTATCTATTTATCTACAGTGATCATGTCTACATTGTGGATGTTTTGAACACCTTCTAGTATATGAATCTTTTAAAATATATTTATCCAAATCCTTATACTTCATTGAAATATTTCTTGTCTTGGTCTGGGATAAACTGTTCTCTATCTATATATATATATATATATATATATATATATATATATATATATATATATATATATATATATATATATATATGTACAGTGATTAAAACTATATTGTGGAAGTTTTAAAAACTTTATATTATATCAAGCAAAAGAACTCAAAGAGAAACACTAGGCCTTAACGCTGCCGCCAGCTCAGCTTTGACGCAAGCCCCTGGACAATTACTTTGTTTGCCACACGATTATGCCGAGTTGACTTGAAAATCAACTGTGCAAACCCGATGATATCACCGCGGTGGCACGCGTGCGTGTTCAACTCCTCCGTCCTTGGCCAGCCTTGCATTGTTGGCGGAATTTGTGCTGCGAAGAAGTATTAGCTTGCACTAAGCGTCCTATAACTCTCCTTAAATATATATTTATTTATCTAGCCTATAAACGTCCTATTGCAGGCAACAGGCCTTGTCTCAGAGAGAAAGGGATGGACTTAATTACCGCGTGTGCCCGCAGCGGATTGTCAATTCATGCGCTAAGGTATTTGAACACTTCAGACAGGTCAGGTTTCCTCACTAAGCTATCTGTATCTTAATTTTTGTCTCGCCTGAGAATGTATTTAATGTATTTACACTATATAATTAAACTGTTAAAACAATATCTAAGAACGTGTGTTTAAATAACCTGGTCTCTCATCTCTCTGTCATCACATCTATATGTTAGTAAAATGGTAAACAGTTTTTGTAATAATATATTCACTATTGTAAGTTCTGATAGATCTAAGTAAGCGATCACGTAAAGTTTTTTATGTGAAGTTTCTTTATAAAGAACATAAACAAGAAAAAACAAAATCAGTATTAGAACACTTGCGTACGTTAGTACCTATGATCATAATCAGCTATGCATTCATAGTGACATAAAACTTGTTCTAAAATTGACTTTACATGGTTTTTGCACGTAAATAGTCAATCAAATGTTGAATTATGATACCATATAAATGTTGTCAAATTAGGCAGGTTCCTGTATTGCTAGCATAAGATTGTTACCATATGCTGTTTATGTAATTAAAAAATCTGGTTTCGCGTGAATCCGGCTGATTTAAGGTAACGAGGAAGTCTTTTATTAAAGAATTTTCTAACTTGGCTCAAGCATAGTTATTCACTTAACTACGTTTAACAATCTGAACAGACGTTGGACAGCAAAATTGAATTGCGCCATTCTTAAAAAGCACAAAGTTGTTCTCCATGATCTGCAGTCGTATTCTCAATTTATGATGCAATGGTGAAATTTATGATAGCACCTAATTGCTATAAGTTGCGTGAACAGAAGCGCCGCTATGAGAGTTTAATTGCTTCCATATCACGGCTGCTCTTAATAGCAATTTAATTGTAATTGAAAACTAATTAACTTCGCGGCTCTACACTGTCTTCAATTAGCCATAGATCATATTGATTACAGCTCTAATGGCATCTCGCACGGATTTCTATTACCGGCCCTTTACCTTCCACTGCATGTGTTGCAACAATGCACATTTCTCTTTAAACATGCACGTGGCCGAATCAAAACTCTGACGAAAAAAAAAATTAACCCAAATTTTGCAAGAGTTGCGGAATTGAATCTGTTATAGGGTAAGAAAGAAGGGTTGCAAAAAAAACTCTATCCTAGAACCCGAAGTCCAACACACGTGCATGGCTCCGACAATGCGTTCGGATGACTCACGACGTCTCGCTTCGGCCACGATCCACGAACGTTTATTATTAAACTCGAGAGAAGCAAAAAAAAAGATAAGCGTTCACCCGTCGTGTAGCGTCAAGGAATTGTACATCTGCCGAAATTTCTCACGGGTCCGAGGCTCTCGTCCCGTATGCTGTTATTACATGAAGTATCTCGGCCCGCGCATTATAGATCTTGTAGTCGTGTGTACGGATAATTATGACAACTCTTGGGCTAGCGGTATACGCGACGCGGACTCATTTAATAGCCAGACAATTAGCATATCAGGTTCGCTCTGAGCGATACGGCAACTTTAGCGGCGCTGGCATGGGAGCGTTAGGAGCTGGGAGACGGAGTTTTTTTGTTTGGCAATTAGTCTATTACTTAAATTGTTACTTGCACTTCTTTATGGGTTTTGTTTTACCTCGTTTGTGAAATTGGTTAATTGTGTAATCGTTGATGGGATTGGTTCAATTCGATCGTGCATGATTTCTTGATCGCATGTTTTAGAAAACATTCCTGAACTTATCTTTTAATTACTCACAATGCTAGCAAGCTATTTCTATCTTTTGTAGTTTTTAACAGTACAAATAATACGTACAGTAATTACCTAATTCAATTCTGTACAAGTTTTTTTGGTTTTAACTCCAAAGTGACGTTTGAATTAAGTGGAAACACCTTTCTTCCCACTCGATGCTTAAAACTTTTCTAGTGGATATTAAGCTAGGTCTTGCGCTCATGTTATTCATAAAAGATTATACAAAGTAATGTCACGTAGGTAATTCATAATTCGCAACAGATTGTTTTTAATTTACGACAATTTCTTCTCCACGAAAGAAGTGATGTTTTATGTAATGGTTTTAGCTCCAGGCTTTTAATATAGGTAAATTGTTATTGACTTATCCATATTTGTCCAGAAGCGGACTACATTATATAGCCTGAAGAAGAAGAAGAAGAAGAAATAGTTATTTATCGATGATTAGGTAGTAACTGTATTTACAGTTGCCATGCATTTTGCTTGCTGGTAGTAGGCAAATGGGCTGTAAGTTTCCACAGGATTTTCCTTTGCCAGCTCGATCCCATTACAGAGCAAATGACGTCTGCAATTATTTTATGCAAGCACAGTATGCAAGCATGAGAATAATAAATCGTATTGAATGTTGAATTTATTGTCTCTTCATAATATAGGTGAAAGTTTTTGAAGCGTTGCACGTGCATAGTGAATTGGCAATTGTTAATCTTATGGCATTGTTAAGTAAAATAACTACCGAGTTAAAATACATTCGTCGTTGAAATGTAACACGCACAATGCAGTTTTTTCTACGTTTTCACGTCTCGGAGCAAGTCTGTGGAAGCACGTCGCAACTTGTTCGTTGCACAACTTTTACGACAGGTTGTGACTTGTCGAAGGTGGTTTTGTGATATAGTTTTGCACAACTGCATTAGCATGCAACACTGCATGAATGGGTGTAATAGAAGCAATAAGTATTTTTCCTTAGGTGGTAGAAATTAAAATTCTCTAGTGGTATTTTGATAAATTATTTTATCAGAGCTTGCCACTTGCCACGATCCTGACAAACTAATGTGATAGCGGCTTCTCAAGTGGTATTTTGGTAAATTATTTTATGACGGCTTGTCACTTGCTACGATCCTGACAAACCTCTTTCGCTTCATAAACAGTAATTAGCATGCACGCACGCCAGTTTCCGGTGGACCCTTTTTATCTTTCACTTCGCTAATACACCTCTTAATTGATCAAAGTATGACTGCCTGGGATTTCCCTCGTCAGCCCTTCCACCCACTTGGCTTAATATTGAGGCTTTTCAACCCATTAACTTGTCATTTTGTTTACAATGTATAAAAAAAAACAATACTTGAAAGCTGCAATCGATGATGGTGTGATTTTTTTGATCATAGAAAACGCTAAGCTGCAAACTTTCATGCCATAGATAAAGTCTGTATTTTCAGCATAGAAAATATTAAATCGCTAATCGCCTTTCCCGAGGCCTAATCCCAAAACGAGCTCCACAAAACAAACACCCCGGCTCCAATCGAAAGATAAGAATCAATCAATCACGAGCCAAAGAACATCTCGGCGAGTGCGCGGCTTAAAAAAAGATTTAAACAAAAATGGTCGGATAAAAAGTGACCATTACGAAGCCAGTAGCGAGAGTAGCCTGCAGCGTTGCACGTGCGAGCCTTCCAAGTCCGTAAAAGGCAAAGCGAGATGATAAAGTATGGACGAGGAGACTACCTCGCTCGTGGACCTATTGGAAACTTTTCTAATTCAACCCAACTACCTATAATAAGGTGCAAGCCGCGCAAAGAGGTCTTTGGGCGCAATATAAACTCGAAAATTATGCGGCTTAAGCAGCGTTTTCACAGTAAACTAATGCTTCTGATTGGACGGTTTTTCGTGACAACACCAAAATAGCCAATCAGAAGCATTAGTTTACTCGGATGGCGCACTCGGACCGAGCGCACTAAGACCGTGAAAACCTGGCTTTATACTCATAAGAGTAATTTAGGTTTTTTTAGTAAATGTTGGGTTTTCTACCGGTTATGATTAAGTAATGTATTAAACGGGTCTAGTCGCGTTTATTTATTAGGTAAAATGTAATTACGATTAAGTAAAACTGAGAACCTATACACAACATGGACAGTCCATATTTGTCCCACTGCAGGTTACAGGCCCTCTCTTAGAGAAAGATTATGGGCTGGTACCTGTACACCGCGGATGGACAATTTCAATGTGACGACCTTAGACACTCAGATGATACGCTAGGAGCATGTCCTTCTTTTGAAGTTGTGGAAAAGTTTCCAATGAGACCTCAGTTTCTATGGTCAAGTTGTTTGTATGTGTATTTATGTATAGTATCGGATGTTGGCTCGCGTCGGCAAAGCCGTCAGACCAGTTTGGTTCGCGCCAAGACTCCTCAAGTCCTCATTCAACTTTATAGGCCGCGGTTTGAATACTCTTTTTGGTCAGCGTACTGTTATTTAGTAGCTACTGTATTTAAGCCAAGTGCTTTTAGTTCAAAAGGATTGATATAATAGGAATGAAAGAATCAAGTTAGTGAAAAAAATGTTTATACGTTTTATTCTTGACTTTTGTAACAATGTGGATGTCTTACCACTAAAAAGACAATCAAAATCCCTAAATCTATTAAAGCTCATTATAGGAAGATCACAAATGTAAGCTCGACGCTACTTAACCTAAAATCTTATACAATACAAAACATTTCAAATCAAAACTTATAAAATTCAAAATTAAAGCTTTCAAGGAGTTTTTACTTGTATCACGAGTATAGAGCAAAGCTCTAGCACTAAACTAACCCTAAAATGGCACCTTCGAATCGACCTACATACTAAAATCACAGACGGGTTTCAGAAACCAACGGAGCAGTCACTGGTTTTTCAGGAAGACACTGGATTCTTCTTCATCTAGCCTCGGTGAGTTAGGCTTGCACCCATCTGTCCTGGAAGACTGGATACTGTTGCTCCGCCGTCTGGCATTCTGTGTAGCAGTGGGCTGAGGCGAAGTCGGCCTCGGTTTTGGAGGCGCTGGTCCAGAAGAAGGTGCCGGCGTCTGTCCGGGCGAAGTGGACGGGCACGTAGAAGTTATCTCGTGACACCGGGGTGATGTCGCAGGACTCGTCGTTGTAAACAAAGATGGCGGCTCCCGGGGCGCACTGGTTCACCTCCTCCATCAGTTTGCGCTCGAGTGACTCGTTGCTGGAGTTCTGTTCGTCTTCGTAGCTGCTCTCGCAAGTCTGGGCAGGACGGCTGGAGCGGCGTGTCTTCTTGATAATCTTCATGAAAGGCTTCAGCAGCGCCTTCAGGCCACTGCTCTTCATCTTTTCACTGTTGTACTTGTTTTCGTTCATCGAGTTGTTCGACGCGACGATGTACTCGTTGTTGGCGTAGTAAGACATGATAGTAGAGGGTGGGACGTGTGTTGCTAGTGAGAGCACGAGCGGGAATGTGGGGCTGATTGCCGCGCGAGCCTTTTATACCCGCGGGGCAGCCCCTCGCTACAAAAGCCCCCGTGCATGTCAAAAGAACCCTTCTCTGTGTGCGTGAGTCAAGTGGTTTGCGCGCGAACGCAGCGAAATTGCTTTCCTGGGATGCTTTCTGTGTGCCTTGTAATTATTATTGACACTGCTATGTAATTAAGCGTATTATGAAAGGATTTTTGTATCTTTGATTCTTAAATTTTTTGTGCAGCCTATCATTAAGCCCCATTCTTTTTCATTGACTTAATATATTATCAAAGTTTCTGGAAAAATACATTTCCTCGAAAAGACGAACTATGTGACACGCTCATCCCTTTCGCTTCTATAGTGTTTCTTTTGATTTACATTCAACTTCAACAAGTATTCTATTAAGCCTTTCACATGTTAATACAATCATCACGTGTCTGGCACACTCCGTGGGTAAACACGCCGCATGGCGTCGTTTAGGCCTAGTGACCCCAAAGGAATGGGGTTACTTCCCATGACAATGCGTTTGTTATCTGCCCCTAGGGTCAAAAAAGCACGGAGGGGTGATTTCAGCGAGCCTGACCCTAATGTTTGAGTGTTGCGCACGCGCCAACAGTTGTACACCTGATTAGGAATAAAGTGCCGATAAAGGTTTTTGTATTTGCTTGTTGTTATTTAGTGAGGCCATTTGAAGAGTTTCAAATACGATTTAGAGCCGCAATTTGATGAGATAACGTATATGGGTCTAATGGCTTTTACAGGTATGTTTATGAAGCTGTCGTATATCTTATAAAAGGTTAGTTAACGCCCTATCGTACTCGTACGATCTAAGTAACTTAAGCCTTCTTCTTCATTAGCATTTCGTCGAACAAAAAGTACTAACTAACATAAAATGCCACCTACACACAAATATTTAACTCGTACCGGTTGAGACACGTTAGATGTTTTTTCTTGTATGTCCGAGGTTAGTGGAAAAAAATAAAGTTTTAAAAGAAATCAGTGTAGCGGCGATAGTGCGGCTCGGCCAATGGGGTGCGCCGGAGACGGCAGGTGCTGCGATCCAAGGCTCTCGCGCACACACACTACCGCCGCAAACATACGATCTTTGAACACGTGCATTCGAAGGGGATGAACATACGAATAAGATACTAAGACGAGAAGGAGAGGTGATATTTTTTATCGCACATGAATAGATTCACGACTCCCTCATCTCCGAAATAGGGTAACGCAAAGGCTAATTTGGTTATTGAAAATTGAGGGGTGAATTCGTGGGAATGCGCGCCGCTCCTAGGTTCCCAGGGTTGCGCACATTTCGGGCTTTTTTTCACCCGCGAGATTCGGAACGACAGATGGCAAGCGGGCGCCCGATTATTCCCGTATTGCTTTGTAATATTGTACGGCCATCGGAATTAAACATTCCATTTAGATGGCTCATCGCGTTTCTCCACAGTTTGGGCGAGGGATGAAGCTGTAAACAAGTGTAAAGGGGTCACTGGAACTTGGCCGGGTAGTAATTAAATGTCTATTAGAGGCATTTTGTGATTGTTAGGGGTGAATTAGGGATTTTTGTTTATAGATTGTATCAATTAGGGGTGCCATGGGAGGGTTTTTGGAGTGGAATCAGTATTTTAATTAGACATTTTAAGATTGTACTGGTTTTGACTCCTCTTAGCCGAATTTTTTTAAACGCTCGAATTTTTCTGATGAGATTTACTGCAATTTGGTAGAAGCTAGTGTGAACGTAATCTGTAGCGAGAAAATGAATTGTTGTTATGTCCTATTTTTTCTCTTCCTCACCTGTTTCTATTAGTACAAAAAACCAACGGTTTCGTGTCTCCCAAACTTAGTCATTCCTCAGACATGGTCAAGATCCTTCCCACGGTCTACCTTGACGCAAAAAGATTCTACGATGACAATAGACGAAATGAATATAAAAGATACTGGCCACAAAGAATACACAAATTTGCGTCAATTTTGAAAAAAGTTCCTGAAGAAAAAAGTACCTTCTTTCGTCGCCCTGCGGCGTGACAAGTGCCTGGTACCTTCGAGGGTTGGACAGATTTGGGGTGCGTAGGGGCCCCTTCTTTTGTATGATTGTTTATGAATGCACTTGCTGTGTCAACCTTGCCTAGAGGATGTGGGGTCAAATTGATACTAAGAGATTTATTAAGCATCCATACGTGGCGTAGGAAGAGGTTTGTAGGGGACTGCAGGGTTAGATTGGGTAGAGTTCATGTCTTACTATTGTAGTATTATTATGTAGGTATGACTTTTATGTATGACGGGCTCACTGGTCTAGCCACTAAGGTGCTTGGGTCTGAGACAGAGGTCGTGGGTTCAATTCCCACTGGGGGCTGCCGTACATTTGTACAAGTGGCCTCAGTCCGGGTGTAGTTTCATGTTTGTGATGTCCTTGTCTCGATACCATAGTGCAGGGTATCCTAGTTTGGGACCAGATCAAGTGATTGTGTAGTGTGGAAGTTATTACTACTATTATGTATTATACTGTACGTATATGTAAATGTTCTAAACAGACCATGACACCACTGGTATTGTTTGTTTCACTTTCTTGTAAATAAATCAAGTTGGGCTTATATAAACATAATTGCGTTTCATTTGTATGTCTATAGCAAGTCAATAGCAAAGCATGTAGGACGCAACATAAAATGTACCCTCTTTTAATATGCATGTTTGAAAAATAATGTATAAGTATATATTTATATGTAAGTGTATTATCGTATTATTACTTATTTATATAGTTATAAATGTTTCTCCCTTCCTCCCGCTATCTTAATTTAAACACCCGATGCTAAGGTTGGCTGGAAGAGATCTCTGTTAGAGGTAAGTTCGCCTTTGAAACAAATTTTATGTAATGATCTTTCGAATTTACTGTTTGCAATAAAGAATATATATAAAAATGTTTTATCTTCTGCGTTTGAAAAAATAAAACAAAAAATTTAAAAACTGGTTTTAATGTATCTTATTTCGTAATTTACGTTTTTACGTAAAGTTAACACCATGAATCTCTGACTATTTTAGAGCATACACAAAAAAACCCTACCAGTGCTATATACAAAAACAGGACACCTGTTAAAAACTCCTCAAATGCAATTTAAATACTCTTGCGAGAAGGAAAAGACTAGTTCAACTGCATTGTTTTAAGGAATCGTCTTCCTATAAATAACACTGTAGGTTTTTAATTCACTATTGCCAAAAATAGGTTTTTGTTTAGGTTTATGGTAAGGTTTTTGACCCGAAGTTCTAGGTTGTACTTTTTCTCATTTAAGATGATGACTACCGTCCCGTGACTACCGCTAGTGGCATTTTTTCTGAGCGTTTCTGTGCTTCGCAAAGCACGTTAAGCCGTTGGTGCCGGCTTTCATGTAATAGCAGTCGTTAAGCCATGTCAGAGGCCTTATGGGCGGCTTGATAACTTCTGACAGTAAGGCCGCCCCCGTGTTGGAGTATGGCCTAACCTTCCTACCATACAGGAAGAGACCCATGCGCCAACAATGGGGACATAATAATATAGAGGGTTGATATCGATATCGAAGATGATGAGGTTTACTTTTTATGACAACGTATAGTGAGAGTAATAAATATTCTTTTCGTTTCTTACGAAAAAGTTACGTTTTCTTCGTTGGGTGCTATATAGCTGGTTTCCCTTATTGTCTATTCTTAACTACCTAAATGATAAAACAAACTCATTTGCTTCACCCAGATTATAGTTGGCTATCCCTTACTGGTAGTTATCTCAGTTACCAAAGCTTTTATAACACTTAAAAGCTATATAACAAGATTAAAAAACCCACCCTAACCCTAGAGTGTGGGAATTTCAGTAACAAGATTATTCCGTACAAAATTGGGGGTGGAAGATAAAAGATTGCATTACGTCGGTATAAATCATGCCCTAATAGTTCCTATTGTTATCTGTACACTTGTTGCGTCTCTGAGTTGGAGGGTACACAAAGAAATGCTGGGGAAATCAGGCACTTACGTCTATGACTTTAGAGTGCAAAGCTTGATGATGATGCTTTGTGAAGCTTTGAAGGTAGGTTTTGGGCTGTGCAACATTAAGAATTGCGGCAGGTAGATTAATTTTCAATTCGAATTCAATAAAAGAAATGAACCTCACGATGGTTTTACATGTATGCAGTGGGTTTATTGTTTTTATAACTGTCAGACTAAAAAACGTAGTCCGATATTTGAAAAAAAAACTGCTGAAATGTTGTCGTTTTAAGCGAAATCTAGCAAAAAAATAAAAATATTAGACACAGTTTTCCTTCTCCACATTTTCTTATCCTTTCTTACTACAGTATGTTCTCGTCTTCTTCAGCATTTTTATTGTTTAAGGTAGAGACAGTAAGTATTTATGGATACAAGCCAGCCTGGGTAGTGTGATGGCTCTAGTCACGCAATTTGTGGCACTAAAACATAAAATAACATTTACATACGAGCACATACATTGCTTCTGGCCCCACACTAGAATACCCTGTGTCGTGGGAACCAGAAACAACGACATCACAAACATGTAAACATCCCAGACCTGGGCTTTTTTTTGTCATAATTTGACAATCAATGTACTGGAAAGTCGTGGGTCTCTTTAAATAAAGTGTTCTCTATGTAGGGGTGAATCTATCAAAATTTTAAATGTATTCACGTTTATTCAGTGGATTTCCGGAATTTTAGTTTCAGTCTGATTTTTGCTAGCTTGGAAAATTGGAGCTTAATTCAATTAATTTCTCTTAATCTTAAGAGAAATTAATTGATTATACTATTTTTATTTTTAATGCACTAACCCGTGCTAAGGACAATTTAAAAAAAAAATTGACTTAATGTATTATTATTATTATACTTTATTGCACACGAAACTTTTCATTTGATATTATATAAGAAATAACATGTAAAAAGTCTCATAAATTATCTCTGAAAGAGATAATGTAATTCGGATGAAAAGTAAATATTGGTAATATTTCACTTTCATGTTACATTGTACTTTGACATTCAGCAAACAGAATGTAAATCCTTTACGTTGAAATAAATTGAATTGAATTGGTTCGATGGATATTAAATAGCAAATATTCAAGGCACGTTTTTTTTGTTCACTTCTGAGTTTTTTGAGACAATTTGATTTCAAAATCAATAATTTTGGGAAGAACTTTTCTTTCTTATTCACTACGCATAGAAAAACAAAAATGTAATTGCAACGTCCAAAATTTTATTAGTTAAAAATGTGGTCTGGGTGTAGAAACACCCAGACCACATTTTTCAAAAATTTATAACTATAATGAAAATGTAAAAGCATGCGAGCAAGACAGCATATCCATGTCAGAGCAGCCTTAAAATCCTTAATTTCGAGTAGCCCCCGTGACCCTACATCGTTAGCACCACAAACGCTTTGACTCCTTTTTTAAGGTCCCGTATTTCCTTATTCTTATTGGAAACGGGCGGGAATGAGTTTCGGGAGTAATGACGGTAATGACCGGCCCAGTGTAATGACGTTAATTTGGGTTACAAGCTAATTTATGAAAAGGATTTGGAAGTTTTAATCAAAGGATTCGATGCGCTTCGTGTTAGGCACAATCTAAAAAAGAAAAACTAACTTGGGGATCAAACGAAAAACTGAAATAAAAAATAACCGATAACCCGACTGCTAAGCATGAAGTAAGGCCGCCAAGTGTACTTTGTATCTTTGCAGTTTTATAATATGTGATCTCGTGTACAATACAGAATCTTCTTATCTCTTAGGTACTAACCAGACGGGGCACAAATTCACCAGTGTATGGCCCCGTTTCTTGATTGAGGATTTCACTAAGTAACTACAGTCTGTTAGCTTTTAGATTATACCTCGGGCTCTAGAGTAGGCATCGGTTTTTGCCGAAAGCACACGAGTGTAATAAATAGGTACTACTTTTTGCTCTGTATAAAACTTTTCTTTACTATTTTGAAAAGTTATGTAAAGTTAAGTGTCATATTAGCTCCGATATTTCTATTACACGAAAATATCCGATTCACTTAGCAAAATACTCAATTCAGAAACTGACCATTGAGAAGTACCCAGGTTTGTTCTGCTTGTTTAGTTGTTAATACTCAGCAGTCATCTTATTGTTTTAATTTTGTTTCAGATTTTTATTTTTTGTCATTATAGTAATTTTTATTTTTATTATTATTATAAATAATAAATAAATAAATATTCATGGACATATACACAGATCTCGTGAGCCCTATACTAAGTACAACCTAATGACTTGTGTTATAGGTGCAAACTCGACGATAGATTTAATATAATAAATACATAGATAACATCCAAGACCCGAGACAAACTAGAAAAGTTCGTTTCCTAGTTTGACCCGGCCGAGGATCGAACCCGAGACCTTTAGTTTTACAGTCAGCGTGCCAAGCCGCTGCACCACCGAGGTCGTTACTTATTCTTGGATTCATCGTTGGTCGTTATTCTTGGATTTAACTTGATTTCCTGCGGCCTAAGGCACTTGCTCAAACAACGGATCGATTCAGTTCTCATTTAACACTTGACGATTAGTTAAGGAGTTGAGGGAACGTGGAATCGGATATACTTACATAGATACGAGCCAAACACATTGCCTTCCTTTTGGGCTCTGCCACAGACGGGTAATAAGGTTGGAAGCATTTTTGTGTATTTCGTCTATTTTTAACTATTCGGCATCTTAACAAGTTAGATAATTCCAAAGAATAAGAGCTGTAAAGAACTAAACTATCTAAGAAAATCTATGTAATTCCATTTTTGTGTACAATAAAATGTTATGTATCTATCTGTCTAAACGTGATTGTACGCAAGGGTTTAAAATCCTATTAGACATTGTCGACCACGTATTTGAGACTTAAGCCGTATTCCACTTCACTAAAATGAACCAGTGGATGAAAATTCTTTATTGCACCAAGTATTTGAAACTCAAGCCGTATTCCACTTCACCGAAATGAACCAATGAATGAAAATTCTTTATTGCACTAAAAACAAATTTGTACAAGGGCGAGCTTTATACTAGATAGTATTTTCTTCCAGCTAATCTACGTTGATGCGAAGAGTGGAATAGGTAGTGTCAGAAATGGGAGTGATTACACAAAGTAGATTAATCACATCACATCATACTATAATATTATAAAGGCGAAAGTTTGTGAGTGTGTATGTTTTATACTTTTTCACGGTTAAACGGTTGGAGCGATTTTAATAAAAACTGGTATGGGGTTAGCTGACACCCTGGATTAACACATAGGCTACATTTTACTGCGGAATAATATGTTATTCCCATAGGAAAATCGATAAGCCACGGGTAACAGCGCGGGACTCAGCTACTTACATAATACTTATATAAAATCGACTTAAATAGCAATTTAAATTACATTTTGTGTGAAGAAGTGTAGTTAAATGCCAAATTGATGATATATCAGGGAAGGGCGAGGTAAGATGTATCCGAAAGCGGCGTGCGCGCATGATGCCACATTACTAGTGTCTGTTGATGAAAAGAAAGAGGTTTGTAAAAATCGTGGCAAGTAGAAAAACCATTGCAAGCAAGTCATTACCTACCTTTCCGGGACACAGGCGTGTGTTTAAATAATAAATGAAATAAATTTTATTTTATTTTACTTTTATTTATTAGAATAAAACGAACAATTGTACAACATAGTTTCAGGTCAGAAAATTCTTTCGTACATAATAATATGTATGTAATAGTACAACCAGTGGCGTTTTCTGTAGATTTATACAAAGACAATAATAACATGAAAAATAAAAACTTACTATCTTATTCTGCTAACACCAATCAAGGATTAGATTAGTGGAGTACATCCAACAGCGCATCAACCCTTACACATGTACAGTCTGCTTTGTTACGTTACCAGTTACTTTGCAGCAGAAATGCGGTTGCCAATCGGAATTGTTTTGACTGGTTAATTAGTTACACCGGAGCTTTTCCAAACTTAGCCTTATAGTTGGGCCATTATTATTATTTATTTACTAAAACAATTCGAAATTACAACAACATTAGTTTGCCAAACTGCTAATGCAGTTTATTGGCATTGTACGTAGCTAGGATTTCCTCAGGACATTTTCCTTCGCGCTCCGCTACCACCGCTCTTGCCTTACTGGTGAAAGGCTTAACTATAAAGTTACCAAGATATCGTAGGGTATAGGAGCGTGCGTGACATGAAATATTTGATTACTCGCCCCTATTACGTGCGCAAGCGCAATAAATAATGCTAAAGAGCAATGTACGGTTTAATTCAGCCAATTGCTAGCAGGCTACATTTAGCCACTATCGTCGCTAGTTTGATGCATTTAATTTTGCTCAATTTAGTCAATTTTAAACCGACACAGACTCCTTCGGAACGTATTGCGCAGTCCGTGTGGGCTGGCGACATTTGACTGTGGAATAACCGAATACCTTTCAAATGGGTCCGGTACTTAGTTTCGAACGACGCTGTAGGGACAAACGTTGCGGCGAAAAACTTTCAGGGCGAGATAAATAGTCGCTTCTAAGAACGAGTCTTAGCGAAAGCACTTGCTTAAGAATCGATTTGTCCATCATAGACAGTACTTTGGCCCTCTCAGTCGCGAAACCCGGACTAATTCTTAGCATTGGTCTAAGAACATGCTTAGCTAAGCAAGCGTCTACTTTGATACTTAGCTAAGTATCAAAGTAGACGTTTGCTGAGCTAAGTAATGTAATGCTTAGGGAAGCTTGAGTACGGACTTGGGCTAAGCAACGACTATTTATCTCGCCCTCAGCGTGGTACGATGGGGCAAAGAATTATTGAAGCAAAATTTCCGAGGTCGAATGACACCGAAGCGACAAATATTATCGCGAAAAATTTTCATAGCCTGGTACGCTGGGGGATTGAAGTTGTCTTTCGACTTGACAATTGAGAGCCTGTCCTTGGGTGCAAGAAAGGCCTCCCCGAAAGACGTACTCACTGAGCCCGTACATCTGGCGGACCCTGGTTGGCAAATCCTTTAACCACGATGGCTTGCCATCGACAGCCTAAGAAGAAGACACGCTAAGACGTAGTCCAAGCATTTGGACCTCGCGTCGTCGAGTCGCCCCATGCCCCTTACATGACGTGGCGACTCGACTTAGGTAGCAGATCTGATCGGTCTATGGCACCACAGATGGCATGTAGAAATTAGTGGTTTGAGGTGTCGCAGAACAGAAAGATCTGCTTCTATATTACGTGCACTAAATGCTATCGTAAACGTTAGGATTTCAAGAGGATTTAGACCGCAGTATTAGGGCTCTGGTCCAAGTTGTAGGAGGCCTTTACCCATAGGGTATAGAACAAGCCATGTAAAAAAATCTCTGTTTATAATGAGTCAAGGGTAGAGAACACTTTGTTGTAGATTAAATAGCTGCAATGAAATAATATTCGAATGCCAAGGCCTTACTGGGACATAATTATAGTGTACTATACTAAAGTAGGACAATTGAAATGTAGAAATTGATCATTTTGGATTGTACATAATACAGGACACTCAATTGGCAAATAACAGTTGATATCGTCCGTAACTTGTACATAAATACACAAGTTAAGGACGACTGCGATAATGCGATTGCCAAAATGTAAAATTCGACCTGTCATCGGTTGTACAGTCGCCTGCACTAACATGTAAACATGTTAGAACCTGGTCACATTAACCTCTTCTAGCCTATTTTGATGCATAAGAAATTGCCTATTTTGAATTTGACAACGTACCGAGGTGCATACAGTCAAGTGCTCGCGACTGTACATACGCCGACTGCTACATTGTACGTGGAAAACAGCTGAAACTGAGCCGCGTTTTTGCTCGCATCGTCTCAGCCTTTTAAGCTGCAACGCAGCGCTTTTTCCGCTGCCGTGACCCTTGGCGGCGTTGGTCACAATTGTTGGGTGTACGCAATAATTGAGGCTAATGGCTGTCGCGCGCGCACCATTACTGTGGCGACGCGCATTTGCCATTACGAGTACACCACTGCTGGAAGAGGGATTGATAAAAACTTTGTTATTCATTTAAAGGCGTCTAATTGCCATTGTTTATTAATTAAACTGAAGTACTTTAATGGCATCGCTGGTCATTTAAAGTTATAAAATAATATTACAAAGATAATAATTAATTTAATCGATGGCACCATCACTTAAATTACAGCTCTACGGTAGGATACCCTGAACTTATAGCCTTGAGATATTGACAGCACAATATTATTAGAATATTTTCGGGGTTTAATCGCGTAGTAATTTATTGCTATTTTACCTCGACGTTTCGACGCCGCCACAGTCATCGTGGTCATGAAAAGACCGATGACTGGTGCCCGCGCGCATCTTCGGCTTCTTTTAAAATGTGTTATTGACAGCACAAATACTGCAAATACGGCACCCCCTTGTGGGAATCTCTGACCTCTTTACATACTTCTTTAGCAAAATTTCCTTAGAGTTCTAACTACTTTTCAAGGTAACTAGTGGAGTGGTGTATTGCTGCTGGAGTGTTTTTGGGAAAAGGGTTTAAAGGCTTAAATGCCAAATTAGCTAAAACATTTAGCGTTTTCTTACTCAAAGTTACTCGTACAGTAACAATCTGAGGTTAACACGAGCAGTAGACATAAATAAGACTGTTTTTACACGGATTTATGCTCGTTTATTACATTTTTACAATTTTCCGACGTTTCGGCACTTTTTCAGGTGCCGTGGTCCCGGATGACTGAGGTGACAGGCGTCTTTTAGAAAGCAATAACGGTTAGTTTACTACCCTCGGCCAAAAATTACAGACCAATTTAAAATTACAAACCAATAATTTTTTATATAAAGTCAACAATATCGATTATTAGTAATTGAAGTAAAAATTAAATTTATGAACTTATTATTTTACATGAACTTAAAAATACCGATTATTAATTGAAATATTTTTTTTAACTCTACAGTCACACTTCTAGGAAGGGGGTCTCATACACTTAAGCACTAGTTCCCATGCTACCGGTATGTTCCAACCACGATCTCTATTAAAATTTGGATGCCGGCGGATCTCTCTTGCCTCGCGTATCATTCTAGGAAACGGTCTTCTCGGGCTAGAACTTTAACTTTATCGAAATGTGTAAAGTGGTTGGTACCGCTAAGTGTTCGCTGACTGCAAATCTACCAGAGCGCTTATTTTTCACATCCGCGATATGTTCCTTCACCCGCTCAGCTATGGTACGCTTGGTTTGACCAATGTACGAGAAACCACATTCACAGTCAAGCTTGTATACTCCTGCCTCTTGTAAGGGAATCCTGTGCTTGACACTTCGCATGAATTGGTGTATCTTTCTTGGCGGCTGGTAGATGGTTCTGATTGAGGCGCGTTTCAAAATACTCCCAATTTTGTCAGTCACTCCTCTCACGAAAGGCCAAAGGCTGGAACTCGCTCAACTGTGTCCGGTTTGACACATCCTCCGCGACGGACACGCGGAAGTTGCAGCTTGTTTGCACGAATTACTCGTTTGACATGCTGGAGTTAGATAGATGCAGGTAGATGGTCCTTGTCGCAGATTCGGTGAGCCCTCTGTAACAGAGATTTCCCAACGGTAGACAACTGACACGTTTGAGCGTTTAAAGTTTGCGCTGAGTTCACACTGGCTGTTTAGAAACTCACATGGCCGCAGCATTTTTTTTTATAAGTTATTTTACATAAAACTCTTCACAGCTGGCAGTAGTTCTATTTTGTAGTTCATTCTGGCCCTTAGGTGGGAAGTACTTTGAATGTGTTTTTCCCTCTCTAGGGAGGGAAGCAGCATTTTCCACCCAATAATCAGATCAAAACAACACCACTTTCCTAGTATAAGAAACGAAAAATCTTTTTCATTTTGTTTCATGAGTCTAAATACCTCGGGAATTGATTCTTTCCACCCTCGGTTAACAATTTACTATTTCAACTCACCACTCTGTCCGACCGCAGTGTCCTCCTCTAGCCTCTGCAACGCCCTCACGGTATCCAAGAAGAACGAAGTAGCGACCTCCGGGCTACTCTGGCAGAGCTGCAGGAACGAGTCCAGAACGTCTGCTAGAGGCACCTGCACGTTCAGACTGCTGTTTTGATCTGAAATCGCGAGGAAAATATATCTTAACGTTTAGTGTACATTTTTCATTTAACTTTTTCATACAGGCACATACAGTCTGTTAGCTATTAGAATATACCTCGGGCTCTAGAGTAGGCTTCGGTTTTTGCCGAAAGCACACGAGTGTAATACTCAAACAGACACAAACCGGGGTTGGGCAGCAGCGCCCCGCATGGTGAGACTCACCGTTTAGGTACCTACCAGTATAGGTCTTTTTCCTACAAACTGATGTCCTGAGGTGCCGAAACGTCGGAAAATTGTAATAAACGAGCATAAATCCGTGTAAAAACAGTTTTAATTAATTTATTTTTAACAGCTGTCAAATTTTGTTTTCGTATGCACTTTGACCAGAAACCGGAGGTTAGTTTCGTTATTCATTGTTATATCACATTGAAAGCACCTTTTGAATCAGAGAAATGATTAGTTATTTATTACGAAATTAACTCGTTGATTAGGGGGTGGTAGGGTCGGAATTAACCCTTCTAGCTAATAGGTTAGTTAACCCTGCGGTAACTGGCTAATCGAGTTAGGAAAACATATCTGGCGTTTGTTAAATTGGAAGTGCTTTGTATAACCTCCTCCTAAATAACAGGTTTTATTGCTTCAAACGATGAATAAATCTTTTGTTGGCATCTTAATTGCATATAGATAATTAACAAGTGGCAGTCACTAGTTCGAGCGCTCGTGGCCTTGTCGAACCGAGTGATTGGAATCAATCACTTGAGTTAAACAACAACAGGCGCGGTCAGGTGCAGGATTTCTGACCATCCCGTGACTACCGTTAGTGGCATTTTTTCCAAGCGCTCCCGTTCGCATTGCACGTTAAGTCGTTGGTGCCGGCTGTCATGACTATAATGGCAGTCATCAAGCCGTGTCAGAGGCCTTACGGGCAGCTTGACAACTTCTGCCCGCCACTGTCTTACAATCCTCCACCAACCCGGACTTGGCCCCCGTGGTAGAGTCCTAACCTTCCTGCAATGTAGGAAGAGACCCGTGCTCCAGCAGTGAGGACATACAAAGGCTGATATTGAGCCCCTAGTCTCTGGCTATTACTCTGTCCTTATAAAAAACAATGTCCCAGGCACTGCAGTTTCGGAGTAGTCCCTTTACTCGTCTAGTGTGAGTGAAGGTGTCCTTGGACGCTCTGTATAAATCATCTCATTACGTAGATGCAAAGGCCGAAGTTACAATAAAGTGTTGGAATGGAAAGGCGCTCATTAGCTATGATTTTTTTAAAAACTGTTTTTAGGGTTCCGTATCTTAAAAGAAAATACGGAACCCTTATGGGCTCACTTTGTTGTCTGTTCGTCCATCCGGACGTTTGTCTGTTTTCATGTTTTATTTAAGAAACGCGTGGAGGTAACGAGATTTATTTTAAATTTAAACCATACACTCAGGTCTACAGTTTCTTGAAGTTGTGAAAAAAATCAAACGTGTAAGTAAACGCAAAAAGGGACGGCCGCTTATGGCGCAACAACGTATATTTCGTCACTCAAGTGAAGCAAAATTTAATAGGTACTTTCCGTTGATATTGAACTATGGAATTGTCAGTTAATATAGTTCATAACTAAAAATATAAAAAAGTCTGCAATATATTTCTAAGTAAATCATAAAAATAATTGTTTTCTGAAGTTCGGGGAAAACTCGGAAAAACTGCGAGACATGATTTCTCATCTATTTATGATATGTGGCATACAAATATTTATACGAAACCCTTGATGCGCGAGTCTGACTCGTACTTGGCTGGTTTTTTAAAATAATATAGGTCTTTATGTCCGAGCTATAATTTTACGTAAGTAAAGGACGGTTTCGGACAGAAAATTATATATTGCTGCCATATTACTAGTGCGTATAATTGGCACAGAATATCGATACATTTTATGAAAGTACACCTATTACTTACAAGTAAGTTTTAATATATGTTTAACGTGGTATTTAGGGTGATGTTATATTAGTACATTTACATGTCCTGTTATATACATTTTATTATGCTTATAAAATATTGAAACTATAAGTAAAGTATTTATGTTAACCTCTTGATTGAATTAAAGTCTGAACCTTGAAAATGACAATCGAGAATTTTTGTTATTTTCAAGATCAGGACTTCATCTGTGTCAAAGGAGATGAAAGTTAACATAGCTTAACATTTACATACAGGCACATACATTGCTTCTGACCCCACACTAGAATACCCTGTGTCGTGGGAACCAGAAACAACGACATCACAAACATGTAAACATCCAAGACCTGGGTTTTTTTTGTCGACAGCCGAGATTCAAACCCGGGACCCGGGAGTTTTTCTTTTGACTCTCTTTAGTCCGCCCAGCTTTTAGGCTTTCGTAGGAAACAAGGAACCCTTATAATTTAACCATCTCTGTCTGTCTATTGTCTTATTGTCTGTCTGGTCCAGTCTGTCTTAATTTGTAATCTTCGGCTCTGTTAATGTTTTATTAATAAACAAAGAAAGAAACAAACAAATAAATAAATTAATAAATATTCATGGACATAATACACAGATCTCGTTAGCCCTATACTAAGCTCAACTAAATGACTTGTGTTATAGTGCTCACTCGACGATAGATTTAATACAATAAACACATAGATAACATCCAAGACCCGAGACAAACTACAAAAGTTCGTTTCCTAGTTTGACCCGGCCGTGGATTGAACCCAAGACCTTCGGTTTTACAGTCAGCGTGCCAAACCGCTGCGCCACCGAGGCCGTCAGTTATTGCAGCTTTCTAGAATCTAGCTCTAGCTCTGAATATGTTTGGATATACAAAAAGTGCGTGACGCTCGCTCACTTTCGGTAGCTGACTGTCAGTTAGGTGTGAACTCAGCCTAAGGGTCAGTTTCTGAATTGAGAATTTTGCGAAGTAAATAGTTAACTGTAGTGGTGTCTCTTCGAATTTCTAAAACCCCGTCCACACTCTCGTGCGAGAACACACGAGATCGATATACATTGCGTTTATATAGTAAATTGTATTATGATTATCCTAGGAGCTATGCGCCAATGTACACCTTTCTCGCGTGTTCTCGCACGAGAGTGTGGACGGGGTATTAGGAAAGAGCGTAACAGAACGTTACTTAGTCTGTTATTTCCTTAGTGAAATTCTCAGTTCCGAAACCGGTTCGACGCTTTGTTAGCGACGAGTAAGAAGTGACAATTGCACACGTGTCAGCCCGCCTTTTGTAAAAAACACGCCGGCAAATAGTCTAATCGTCAATTAAACACCAGCCTGCACTTCTCTGAGGCCTCACTATAATTACAGTGTTATAAAACATATCGTAAATAGTTCATTTAGGGATCATTTTGAGAAATCAAACGCACCAAACGACCGAGCTCGCGTAATTGGTGCCACAAACCACACGGATTGTTGGCCGTAGACCCGTCGTACCACAGAATATGGCAGAAAGTTCTTCTAGTATTGACATCGACTCTTTCTCTGAGAGAAGGTCTTTGCCCTGCGGTGATATGTTTATCGGCGACCTAAAAAAATGTTATTGGGGAGTAGCGGTGATAGCGCAGGGGTAGGCGCCCGGCCTCACATTTGAGAGGTAACAATAACAATAATAATGAGTTTACTTGTATAGAAAAGCAGTACAAGAAAAGAATTATATCATACAAACAATTTCGACATTATGAAATGAAACGAAACGGAACGTAACGGAACGGACGGGACCGGACCGGACCGGACCGGACCGGACCGGACCGGACCGAACCGGACCGGACCGGACTGAAGCGGAGCGGAGCGGAGGAAATGAAATGAAAATGAAGGTTGTATTCAAATTAGCGCAGAAGCTGCGGCGTTACAACGTTACAATTCAAACTAGGTGTCCATTTCGAATCTATTACTTAAGGTCGTGGGTTCGTACTCCGTGCATTTACCAATAACATACCTGAACGGTCGTAAGTCCAAGTCCGCCGTAGGCACGCCTGGTAATTAAGCCGATATTGTTTCTCTGAGAGCCTGGGCTTTATGTTTGAACTTAAAAGGCTGCATATCAGGGTCTGAAGGGTCCATCACCAGACAATCGTATCGGAGCACCAATTTACCGTCATTAAGACAAATCAAGCCAAGGACCGCAATCATCGATAATTAGGTGATCCGCAACTGCATTAGCGGAAAAAAGGTGTTATATTAAAGTGTAGTTTTAAACTGACGAGTATTCGAATATATAATATATAATATATAATTATATTTAAAAAAACGTTTCCTCAAAACGTGATTAATTGAGTAGGATAATTAATCATGTTTATATATATATATTTAAGAAGCTTTTATTCATCCTTCTATAGAGCAAAAGCCTGCTTTCAGAGAGCGAGTATGGCATTATTGACAACGCGTGCCCATCGCGGATCGGCAATTTCAAGCGCTAAGTTTTGGGAACACCTCAGACGCTCAGGTTTCCTCACGATATTTTCCTTCGCCTTTAGCGAGTTGTATCGATAACAATCCTTGTATGTCCCCACTGCTGGGGCACGGGTCTCTTCCTGCATCGCGGGACATGATAATCTGTCAAACAGTGCTAAAATTACTGGCTGCATACATACATACATACATATATACATCGATTTGCTAACGACATATTCTGAAACCTACCGATTTTTTTAATAAAAATCTGTGAAGCTGTTTCGGAGCAGTTTGATAGCAAACACCGTAACGTAAGATTTTTGTATATTACATTTCCCAATCCAAATGTCCCACACTTAATAAGACAGGCCATAAAGTCGAATTACATTATACCACGATCCAAAATAGGGGCGGGGCCGAGTGAAAAAGTTATGGGGAACGAAAATGTTGCGAAGAGCCGCGGCGAGGGGCTATTATCTCGAAACACCGAAGTCATTTTAGCCATAATAAGATAACATTAAGGGAAGATGGGACCAGCGGTCCTCCAAGTGGGGCTTTAACTTGATGTGAAACATTTATGATTCTTTAATGTACCTACTCAATTCCAAAGTCCTTCTAATAGTCTGTGGTAGAGACTAATGAATGACAGAGACTAAGGTGAAGTGTTACCTTTAAATTAAAGAAATAAAAAAATCTAATCAAATTTAATCAAATGATCACCGGAATCTCAAGTCACGAAACATTTTTAAAGTGTGAAATTCTAAGTTGGAACTCCTCATATATAGATGTAGACAACGAATAGAGTGTCACTTGCCACGATCGTAAGAAATCTTTTTTATTTCATGAACACTCATTAGGCACTGCACGCGCGTACGCCAAATTCTGATACATTTTATCTTGTTTTTTGCTTATAAAGGGTGGTTAAATTTTTTGCTTATAAAGGGCCGATGTTGAATATGAACCACACCTAAACGTCAAGGTTCTAGCGCCATGGTTCAAATTGAGTTAGTCTGAAATTGAGAAATGTCAAACGAAATGTAGGAAAAAACTTTACGTTAAAGTGTGGTTCACATCGGCCCTTACAATTTAACCACCCGTTAGATTACCTAATTGGTCGAAGTATGTCCGCCTGGGACGAGTTTTCTATAAGTCATTTCTAAAATGTTAATAACTACAAACAAAGAACGAAAGATGTTTGTAATTATGTAACTACTGTTAAGTTAATATTATTAGTAATAGTTGAGATATTTTGTATATTATTATTATTATTATAGATGGGACAAAATTGTGACTAGTAAAAAATATAAGTACATAGTATTTGCAATCTAATAAAAATAACTACAGAACTAAATAAAATTGTATGAAAAAAGAAAGAAAGATATGTTTATTTTCAGATGTAAATTTACAGTTGAAAAGTAAATACTTTATTAAAACTTTTTCAATTAAAAATTTTTCGACACGCAGAAACTTTCTCTGACAACAATATGACCCGTTTGTCTCTACTCATCGAGTAGTAATGGAGTTTGTAGTGGAGTCTCTCCTCCGTACCTAGTACCTAGGTATCAGGAGCGGTTCTATGTAACAGCTCCACAGTATAGGGTCGTTCAATTTAACCTACTCCAAACTATGAAACATATTTAACATATACAAATTTTGATACGTCAGAAACGAGAAATCGGGTTTCCCAATACAGTGGACAGTTACATCATAAGAGAGCAGAATCATCCCCGAGTTTGAGCACCACTGCGCTGCGCCGAGGCACCGTGTCAGCGGACCTGTCGCTCTCGAGCCGAGAACAGAACAGGTAGAGTTTTTTTCCCCTTCGTTTTTGCGCGCGCGCACGTGTGCCGACCCCCTTAATTACGGGCGCATACCATAAACAGATCTTTACGCTCCCTTAAATAAATCTTCGGTTCGTTTTTTTCCCGGGCTTTTTTCTCCCTTGTTTTCTTAGGGCCCGTAATTTTTGGTGATCGCTCTTTGGTTTACCGGAATTGGAGTCGGGTTTTAGTAGAGTAGAGTGGGCGAATGATCGATTACGGCCTGTGCGTTTTTCTAGCGTTGGCTTTAAGGTTTTTGGGCAAATATCTCTTAGAAATCTTAAGAAAACAACATCGAATTTTCAAGAGGTATAAAAAGTCAAAGATCTGCCAGTCACATGATACCCTCACTCCTGTATCCCAGAGGGGTAGGCAGAGACCTAGTACTGCTACTTGCTACAATCTTGACACATCATTGTATGCACGCTCGCCGATTTCGGGTACTTCCTTAATACATACTTCTAAGTAGGAATTGGAAGACATTCATCACGGCACGGATAGCCAGAGGTCGCGGGTTCGAATCCCGGCATAGGTGGAATTTTTAGCCTGTAAATAGGTTTTTAAACATTAATCATTCCCAAAATCCTTTCGTGAGTAATTTCTTTAAAAACTATCAAGATGGCATTTATTGGCCTTTTGTATCTACATCATGAGATTTTTTATACAGCGTCCAGTGGCATCTTCACTCACACTAGATGGGTGAAGGGACCAATCGGACGCTGTAGTGCCTGGGACATGGTTTTATAAATGGTGTAGGCTTGCCCAGCACCTATACCATGCTGACAGCTTAATACACAATACATAAACGAGTCTTTGGCAGAATTTGTCGATATTTGCTGATTTCCATTACACCAAAAATTTGAATAGACAAGCAACTCACGTGAAACTGGTTGCTGTAAGGTTACATACTTGCGCACACGAAACCAAAGAAGAAAATGAGGAGGTATCAACCTCTGCTTGTAAATCGGTCATCAATGTCCCATTTATCACCAATAAATTATACAATCCTGACCAAAAACCATTCTCTCACGGAAACACAGCACCGCCATCGTTAGCCGCTATCAAAGCGATTGGTTATCTCACAAACCCCGGGTCAAAACCAACCCGATAAAACTCGGTTTGTCGAGCCTTCCAGAAAGATAAGGCAAGCCCCTTTGCGCATTTTATTATGGTGCTAAGAGATATTTTATCGGGGAAGAGATAAAACCTCTTACATAAAGTCACGGATGCGGAATTCATTATTTTTGTCTCTTAGAAGCCTAAAGATAGTTTGCTTTTAATTCGTTTAAAATTATCTTTTATATGAAATGCCATAACGGAGGGTGGTTCAACTAAATAAAGACCGCGAAAAGGTTTAAGTTGTAACGGTGCAAACCTTTTTACACCATTTTTATTTCTTTTTCTATCTATCATTTTTAAATATTTAAATTATGTTTTTTCGAAATTTCCCTCATTTTCATCATTACAACTTTACCCTTTGACCAGATCTGACTATATTCCCTGCTTATGCGTTTTTATCCAGTTTTTCTGTTTTATTATAAAATATACTATTAATCTACAAATAAAGCCACAATTGAAGTAGTTCCAGTGTTTATTATTATTATAAAATATATACAACATTTCAAAGTGATAATGTGCCTACTCTTAAGGGGCTTCATATTGTAACACCAGCACCTAGTAATGGAAAAACATCGTATATAATTTCAGACCGTTCTTGTTAAAAGTATTTTAGGACCGCATCAACTAAGGAACTAAAGAGTAAAACCTAGGACTAGATAGTATTAATGCCAAAAACGCTCGTGTTTTATATACATTTGTGATCTTAGGTTCGCGGTCGTGGGTCCAAAAATCACTTTGTAACGTTGTATAACTTTTGTAAATAATAAAACTGGAACAACTTCAACTGTTGCTTTATTTGTTGATACTGTTATTTTATAATAAAACAGAAAACTGGATAAAAACGGATAAGCAGGTAAAATAGTCAGATCTAGTCGATGGGTAAAGTTGTACACAGATTAAAAAGACTGAAAGTTGTAATGATGAAAAATGAGGGAAATTTCCAAATGTGTGACATAATTTAAATATTTGAAAATGATAGATAGAAAAAGAAATATAATGAATGTTGTAAAGAGGTTTGCACCGTTACAACTTTTACCATTTAAAAACACTTTTACCATTTAGAGATTTAAAAACCTATTTAGAGGCTAAAAATTTCACCCATGCCGGGATTCGAACCCATGGGAACCCACGGCATGGGTGAAATTTTTAGCCTCTAAATAGGTTTTTAAATTTGTCCTTAGCACGGGTTAGTGCATTAAAAATAAAAATAGTATAATCATGTGGGTACAGTGATATCGTTCCGATGTAAAACCTAAATGCAAAGTAGGTAGTCGGGGCTGTAAGTGATGCAATTTGCTTAAGCCAGATGTCGCTGCCTGTACGTAATACAGAGAATAGTGTAAAGAGGTTCGAAATTTCACTGATGCCGTGAGTCGCCCATTGGCTCAATTGGTAGAGCGCTGGCACGGATAGCCAGAGGTTGCGGGTTCGAATCCCGGCATGGGTGAAATTTTTAGCCTCTAAATGGGTTTTTTAAATTTGTCCTTAGCACGGGTTAGTGCATTAAAAATAAAAATAGTAAGTATAATCATTTAGAGATTGTACACTTTTTTTTAAAACCATCGGAAAACAAGGTATGATTTGTTAATGATTCGCGATACTCATATTTAGTTATATATTAAACGGGTCTGATCAGGATAATTTATTAGGTAAAACGTAAAACCTTGTTTCCCATTGTTTCAGCAGCGTTACAGTTGCCGCGGTCACGAGCAGACTGAAGTGGTGAGTACAGTCAATTATAGATAGATAGAGAGAGAACACTTTATTGCACAACCAGAAAAATATTACAACCATGATTACTGTGGATTTTAGTTTTTCGCAGCTGGCCGACACACAACACCAATTGGGAATAGGCCACCGTCAAGACAGCGATTTCTTTGTGCAGCCTATGGAAGTCTCACTGCAGGACACCGGCCTTCTCTCAGGGAGAGAGTGTGGGCTTAATTACCATGCATGCCCACAGGTGATTGGCAATTTCAAGTGCTGAGATATTATGTGAACACCTCTGACGCTCAACTTTCCTCATGATGTTTTCCTTCACAGTTAGCAAGTGGTAACTGTGAAGGAAAACAAATGTATGTAACTACGAAAAAAAGTCAGTTTAAAAATATAAAATGATAATAACATTAAGGGCTGATTTTTCAATAGTCAGATAACTTTTATCTGAGGAATAAAAATGGCGGTTTGACAGCTTATGTATGAAAATTATGTCAAACCGCCATTTTTATTCCTCAGATAAAAGTTATCTGACTATTGAAAAATTAGCCCTAAGTTGAAAAAACAAAAGATTACCGTCATTATTGGTAGGACTGTAAATATTTTATAAAAACACATATGAATTTTTAAAACCCTTCTGTTCTAAATTCAAAACGTATTGTCTAGTTTTTTGAATTCCCTTCACGGCCAGATCCTTGTCAAGTCATAGAGCGCATGCGTGCACGTCATAGCTTAATCATAAAAACGTTAACTACGGTATAAATAAAACTGAGCATTCCTTCGGGAATAGTCACGAAACAATGCTATCGGGGAATCAACGCGTGTCCCTACTCTATTGTTTATAAACAACTTTTGGGTATTATGGAGGTTCAAACGAAAAAATAATGTATTAACTTAGTATAAACTAAATCAAGCAGTTAACTTTTATTCAATATAACTGATTGCGAGGAAACAGAATTGCCTGAGGTAATCACGTATCGCAGAGCTAGAAATCGGCAATTGCCTACCGTGATTACTGTGCCCATACTCTCTCGTATTGTATTGTATTGCATTGCATTGCATTGCAAAAATGAATCACAGAAAGAAAGAAAAGAAAGAAAGAAGGGCATTTATTATACAAACAAGACACATCACAGAAACAAAAAAAAAACAGACAATTAACATACCATGAGCACAATAGAAATAAACCAAATATACGAAACAAAAAACAGACATAGGTTTCGCCTGTGGTGTGTCTAAGTTGGTAATGAATGTGCAGAATTTGTTGGTAAGCGCAAATCTCGAGAGCAGCTGAACTGATTTCGCTAATTCTTTTTTTAGAATATTGAAGTACGAGAATTTAAATTTAAAAGAATTTAAAGAATCGACTGTTAGGCGGTACAAAGTTCGCTGGGTCAGCTAGTTTTTAAAAATAGTAGATGTGCCCTGCGGTGTTCCTGTTTATCAATTTACCCATGGAATAAGATATTTTCCCGGATCAAAACGTAGCCTATGTGTTAATCCAGGGTTTCAACTAACTCCATACCAAATGTTATTAAAATCACTCGCCACTTCAGTCTACCCGTAAGCCGAGAAGCACGAAAGCGAAAAATTCCACTAGCGGTAGTTACCGGACGCTCACCCATCCTGTACCTGACCGCGCCTGTTGTTGCTTAACCAAGTTTAATATATCTATATTATTAAAATCGCTCCAGCCGTTTAGACGAGAAGAAGTAACAAACATAAACTCTCACAAACTCTCGCCTTTTTAATATTAGTATGATGTGATAGTGTGGTAGTGGGATAACCATGACCGCCAATTTATATCAGCAGTTTTAAGTGCTGAGTTACATGAACACTCAGATAGTCAAGTTTCCCCACTCAAGTCTATAATCTATCGATAATGTTTGATTAGCTCTTTGCCGTTCTCAAGTAATTACGTGATCTAATGAAGCAAGCTAAACGCATCAATTACGCGAACCGTCGCCACAGATTAACTGAAGCTTACGCCACCAATGAAGTCCCACGTTAAAGTCCTTAATGTCATTGTAATATGTTAGAAAATCCTGTGACTAAAAAGACTTCTTTTATAGCGCGAGTTCTAACCGTTGCACTCGCACCTAATCCCGACATCCGGCGCATAAATCAGGCGGCGCGGGAGTGCTCGTTCGATTAGCGATGACAGACGCATGCGCGGCTGTTAACTAACTCCGTAATTACTTTGGAAATTGGAGAAGTTATTAAAAAAATATAAGTAGTAATTTTCAGGAACGTTCTGAAATCGAAACCGTTAAAGCTCTTTGGGTTTGACGTTGAAACTCAAGAGTATATTCGATCTTTAGGGAATACCTCTTGCGAGAAAAACTTTGTGGTTAAAGACGTTTTAGTTTAAGAGCCAATTTCTAACTATGGTTGCCTGGAAGAAATTGCTTTAAGTAATAAGGCCGCCAATTGTACTATATTTTTATATAATTTCTGTTGCTGTAATTTCTGTGTACAATAAAGAATATTCTATCTTCTGAATTGAGAATTTCGCTAAGTTAATACTTAACTATAGTGCTGTCTCTTCAAATTTCTCAGAAAAGAGCGTGACAGAACGTTACTTAAGTATTTACTTAGCCAAATTCTCAATTCAGAAATTGGCCCAATGACTGGGATATCAATATCAATAAACGTAATATGGGCTAATAACGTGTCAGTGGGCTGGTCACATCTGTCGCAGTACCGATGATCGTTGGAGCAGGCGGGTTCTCGAATGGAGACCACGACTCGGCAAGCGTAGTGTAGGACGCCTTCCGGCCAGATGGACCGACGACCTGAAAAAGATGGCTGGCGGTGACTGGATGGCGAAAACGGGAGATCGGATCTTGTGGCGCCCTGGGGGAGGCTTATGTCCAGCAGTGGACTGCAATAGGCTGAAATGGATGGATGGAAACGTTATATACCTAATTACGTTTTGCCTAATAAATAATCGTGATTAGACCCGTTTTATGACTGTGCATGAGTATCGCGAATCATTAAAAAATACTATATCTATGCATCACTTGCAGCGCCGAGCCCAAATTGTAAATAGGTTCGAAATTTCACTGATGCCGGTGAGTCGCCTATTATCAGTTGAAAGAGCGCTGGTACGGATAGCCGGAGGTCGCGGGTTCGAATCCCGGCATGGATGGATTTTTTAGCCTCTAAATAGGTTTTCAAAATTGTCCTTAGCATGGGTTAGTGCATTAAAAATAATATAATCAAATACATATCCTAATAGAGTGCTAGTTCCTGTACCGCCTGAGCTGGAACTAGCACCATTTCATGGAACTATGATTCTTGGGTGTACGTAACATAGCCATAAAGTACAGATTAACAAGTAGGACGACTTATTGTACTGATCGGGCACGCAATGTACATCGGATAGTCGTAATTAACATGAATTGCAGTTTTACGAAACGCGGTCCTGACTATCATTGAACGAGTCTCGATATCATGCAAAATAACAATTGGAGAAAAACTCATGGAACAAAAGGTTTTATCTAAACATCTGTTTTAAACAACACATATATTTTAAATGCGTCTGACATCTCTAAAAACAAGTAAAAAAACAACAAAACAAGTGACAAGAAATCTATTAACAGCGTCATAGTGGACCATTTTCTTCTATCTGGGATCCTAATCGCGTCCCACAGTGTTAGTTACAGGCGTAGGTAAAAACCAAGATGCAGTGGATGGATAAGTTATCTGATTGAAGCTGGTTTGTCCAAGGATAAATGGTCTAAAGATAGTTGATAGTGCATCTGGTTTGGTTTGATTGAATTAGTTATGGTGTGTTCTTTTTAGGGAGTTTGAATATTTACACTGTCCGGCGCTTACCCGTTCACAAACATATATCAAATATGCGCTAAACCATATGTGAATGTTCCTGCTCTGCCCCTGTCGGATAAAACCACCCGTTTTCTAGACAAAAAACAATTAAAACTAAAACATTGTTTTAATTTTGAATTGGTACGGTAGAAAACTACCATATTTACTCGTATAAACGACTCGCAGACCGTCTGATAGTTTTAACAATATAGGTAGGTTTCATACCCGTGTCCTCTTTGTATGATCTGCTGTTTTAAATTTTGGTTACTGGCTTTCCAATAGTAAATTTATCATGGCTTATCATTATCGGCCATTACATCCGTGCATTCTACTCAGTTTTATAACCGGCGCATTTGTAACTTTAATGTAAAGGTTGATGTCTTCTTGACTGTGCCTAGGAAATTCCTGCAGAACGAGGGCTAAATCCGGGCGTTATATTATTCATGATAATTTTAAATGGTTATTTTTCAGTTGTGACATTTATTCATGATTTTTTCGGAGTCTACTATTACTACCCAGAGACAGATACAGATCTCTTCCTTCCTATAAGCTTCGCGAACCTAAATATGATTCTTTCATTTCAACAAAATAACATAACACAAAGCATTGGCGTGCCAAATGCTTACACAATATTGTTACACAATGAAATAAGCCTGTCACGGTACACTTGACGCGAAGAGAAGAGCTCCACATTGAGGATTACCACCGGAGATGCTATCAGAGATACGGGAATATCAAACAAATATTTGCTAACAACCTTGGATTAAGCGACCTTTTATGATGGAACATCTTGCTCCATATTGTCCTCTCCAATTTACATGTGTTGAGATATCAATCACTCTTTTCTAAGACCATTTTTAACAGACGCAACCTTGACGTACTCTATTCATACCTTTATAGCATTTTCTACGGATAGTGTTCAAATGGGGAAATTAAGTTAAAAACCTATTTAGAGGCTAAGAATTTCACCCATGCCGGGATTCGAACCCGCAACCTCTGGCTATCCGTACCAGCGCTCTACCAATTGAGCCAATGGGCGTCTATGAGATAAAGAAGGATTTAGTACGTTCCCCGTGTGATTTTATTTTAAAGTTTTATTTTTATTGCATTAACATTTTTGGGGTTATCGCTGATACTCTCTGTATTGTAGGGAGTTGTATCATCATCATGATCGTCAGGCTATATTAGTCCGCTGCTTGACACAGCTCTCCCCTAAAAACGCCATAGCACGATATCACTGTACCCACATGATTACACTATTTTTATTTTTAATGCACTAACCCGTGCTAAGGAACAAATTTAAAAACCTATTTAGAGGCTAAAAATTTCACCCATGCCATGTGGGTACAGTGATATCGTTCCGATGTTAAACCTAACTGCAAAGTAGGTGGTCGGGGCTGTAAGTAATGCAATTTGCTTAAGTCAGATGTCGCTGCCTGTACGTAATACAGAGAATATTGTAAAGAGGTTCGAAATTTCACTGATGCCGTGAGTCGCCCATTGGCTCAATTGGTAGAGCGCTGGTACGGATAGCCAGAGGTTGCGGGTTCGAATCCCGGCATGGGTGAAATTTTTAGCCTCTAAATAGGTTTTTAAATTTGTTCCTTAGCACGGGTTAGTGCATTAAAAATAAAAATAGTGAAATTAAGTTAAAGCAATTTAATTTTTTTCCTTGTGTATGAATCTTGCCTGGTTACCAAGAAACAGGGTTTTCTTGTTTGGGAATAGGACAAGTGCCTAATCTAGGGCTAACAATTGGTTCCCGGATTACATGCGTCAGCTACGACGGAATTGACACGTTCAGTCTGGCGTCAGTTCAGTCCGTGAACTTGATCAAGCTCGGATTGATGCCAGACTGATGAAGCATCAAAATATTCGAATATCCGTCAGTCTGGTCCATCAGTCCACTGAATAGACAATCAGTCTGTCGTCAGTCTAACCGGATTGATAAAATTAACTGACGCCAGACTGAACGGGTGAACTTCGTCTTATTTTAACACAATTAAGAACTAGGTTAAGTAAAAAAATTTTTGGAGTATTACATATAACTCCCAAATAGCTGAAGACAGGGTGCTATGGCGTTTTTAGGGGAGAGCTGTGTCAAGCAGCGGACTAATATAGCCTGACGATCATGATGATGATACAACTCCCTACAATACAAAGAGTATCAGCGATAACCCCAAAAATGTTAATGCAATAAAAATAAAACTTTAAAATAAAATCACACGGGGAACGTACTAAATCCTTCTTTATCTCATAGACACCATCTTTTCACCCTCTTTGGTGTAAGGTTACAATGACATCCACAAACTTATACTGCTAAGAAAAGGAATTATAGTTTCAACAGTCTTTATACCATTATTGTATGGCCGTATTGCTTTGCATGATGGTGTAAAGACTGTTTTGTCTTCAGTACAAACACATCGAACAGTTCCGCGTCCCATTTTGACCGGCGAATGTGAAGTTCACGCCTGAATTAATTTCTTTGCCTGTATAAAGTTTGCAAAATTAAATCCACCGATTTTTTGCAACCATAGTGTTTATAATCTTTGTAGGCAAAGAATCTCTGCTGATGTTTTAATAATAGGTTACATTGAGGGTTTTTTTCGTAAAACGGTTTTGCCAATGTGGTGTGATGATGAAGCATTTTTATTACTGGCTTTGGCTTCGGGTCTGCGTGTGTGTGTACTTAATAAAACCATAGACAATTCAATTGAATACAATGTTATTAATTTCATGGCTTGATGTAAATAAATGAATTCAAGATAACCAAAATTCGGAACATGTAATGGGACTAGTGCGGCAATAAATGTTTCGTGTGCAATAAAGTATATCTTTAATAAATTTGCAGTGGAATGTTAGTTAGTTCTTAGTTCCATCGTGGAACTAAGCAATGGAACTACAGCGATAAAGGTTTGTACCACTATAAATCTGCGATGCGCCCTTTAGGTGTATGTCCTAACACAAGGTACAGGCCTTTTCCGAGTGAGGAAGAGATTGGTTATATTCTTTTTAATGCACTAACCCGTGTTAAGGACAATTTTAATAGTCTATTAAGAGGTCGCCGTGCTATGCTCCGCTACGGTTAACCAGAGGTCGCGGGTTCCAGTCCCGGCATGGGTGGAATTTTTAGCCTCTAAATAGGTTTTTTAAGATTTTATGGTCTTAAGGGACTACAAGATTGTTTTTGATAGTGTCACACCAACCTTTCTACTCTACTTTCTGGTCGTGAATCTAGGGCAAAACCCCTCGACCAGATAGCGTTAATGCTAAAAACGGCAGTTTTTTCATAAATACTAGCCTCAGGTTCGTGATTCTAGGCTGTTGGTCGTGGGTACTAAATATCACTATTAACTTGGTCATTATTATTTTAATTATTTATTGCAAAAATAACATGAGTAAATGTACAAGGGCGTGCTTAATGCAATAAGCATTCTCTTCCAGCAAACCTTGGTTGAGAGATGGGTCAGACATATTTTGCAAAAACGATAAAAACGTATGTTTTGCTCAGCTCCTCAGCTCCTCCAAAATGTATTTATTAGTCCTGAAACAAAATATTCAGTTAACAAGAGCGCCCTATGTCTACAAAGTTCAATCAATTAATAACTCACGCGTTTGTAGTCGATAGTTCATCATAATGAAGCAAATGTCTTCCCAATCCCTATAGGAGGAACTCGGGGGCGGTCGGCAGTCTTCAGTTACAAATATTTTGGAAATATTTCTCTAACTTGTCTTCCTTTATCTGCCGCTTCTTTCCGTTTCGTTGCGTGTTGCTTTGCGACTTTTTTCTCAATCTTTACTTGGAATACAGACAATAATACACTTTACACATCGGCGATAGAGAACAGTTTCGTGCGGGAGTGACGGAAAGACTTGAAGATCGAAATTTATTATCTCGTATCGTGATCTCTATGAAAAACCAAAAAGTTGTGCGAGCAAAAACTCGCATTTTGTTAGGGTTGTGAAAATTATGAAGTCCGTGGGTGGGACTGGTTGTTAATAAAGATCTGTTGTTTAATATAAATAATGGATTTATTAGTAACACAGGAATGCCAACTGTCGACCTAACCACAGCGAGTGATAAGTCCCGTAGAGTAGCAGCAGTATAAAGCCTGCGCAGACGTGGGTCTATTTTCCGGGTACTTATTTGGCCGTCGATATAGATCTCTTATAAATTGTATCGAATAACGCACATGGAGGACTAAAAGTAACCCGTACAAAAAGTCCCTCAAGTTACCGAGGACATCAAGAGACCGGACTGGACAAAAGATCGGTGTTTTCTTTTAAAACGCCTTTTCATTTAAAACTTCGTGTAAAATACAACACAATGTAATCTCAGAATATTTGCTTCCATAGCGTACGCTTCACTCAATTTCCGGGGAACCAATGACGGTACACCGTAGGCGTTGAGTCCGCGACAAGTACTTGGAGGAATTTTTTTACGATTCAGGGACTTTTGTCCCCAAGGGACAAAAGTCCCTCGTCTGAGCAGGCCTTAAACATGAACAAAATCAAGAAATATATTAAAACGAACAATACATTCAGAAGGTACAGAAACTAATTAAAGGTTGTCTGGAAGTGATCACTTTTAGTGATAAGGCCGCCATCTGTACTCTTAGGTTAAGAAATATCTGTGTAATTTACTTTTTTATTTACAATAAAGTGTTCTCTATTTATCTATGCAATGATTTGTTAAGATTTCTCATGTTTATTTTAGGTAAAAAAGTATTGTATTTTATAAGGTTAACCCGAGCACTAGACATAATTAAAACTGGTTTTATTCGGATGACTGTCATCCGAGACCATGGCTCCTGAAAAAGTGCCGTAACGTCAGAAAATTGTAAAAACGTAATAAATGAGTAAAATCCGTATAAAATCAGTTTTAGTTAAAAAAGTATAACAAACAGGTTATGATTTTTTTCTTTTGGTGGCGCTAGTTACCAGCCCGAAGCGCCTTAAAGGCAATCTTCAGGGATTTTATTAGAGAAACTGTTGCTGAAGAACAGAATATTGGAAATGCACAAAATTATACTATTTTTATTTTTAATGCACTAACCCGTGCTAAGGACAATTTTAAAAACCTATTTAGAGGCTAAAAATTCCACCCATGCCGGGATTCAAACCCGCGACCTCTGGCTATCCGTGCCAGCGCTCTTTCCAACTGAGCTAATGGGCGACTCACCGGCACCAGTGAAATTTCGAACCTCTTTACACTATTCTCTGTATTACGTACAGGCAGCGACATCTGGCTGAAGTAGATTGCATCACTTACAGCCCCGACTAGGTACCTACTTTGCAGTTAGGTTTTTACATCGGAATGATATCGCTGTACCCACATGATTATACTATTTTTATTTTTGACAAAAGTCGAAAAAGAAGCTCTGTGGCAACCCTACAGCTATCTCTCATCTCGTGCCACGTAATTTGACACTTTTCATTGACAAAGCCCACATTTGCTGCAGACATCCCAACCTCCGATGCGACGCAAAAACACAAACTAGTCGCGCCGCTTTAACAAAAAGCAATTAGGGTTTTTTCCTGCCCTATTCCGTTTAAAATTATATTTTAAGGAATTCGCTCTTCGGTAACCTTAGCACGTGTTAACTGTGGATATGTGGACTGTAAACTATGTCTTATTTCTCATAATTAGGGAAGGGAGGAAGGAGGTTGGCGTGATGGAGGTTTCTCGGAAGGTGACGTTGATTTGGCTTGATTGGTGGTCTGACAACTGACGGGCAGGACCTTTCCTGCCCGTCAGTTGTCAGACTAGGTACTAGATATTTGCTCTTGTAATCAAAGAAACAGACGTCCATTATTATTATTTTTATTCTTTATTGCACTAATTAATTGAGTAAATGTGAAAGGGCGTGCTTAATGCAAGAAGCATTCTCTTCCAGCAGACCTTTGGTGCTGAAGAGACTCGCAAAGGGGTAGTGCAGGAAAAGAGGGTGAACTACAATAATAAACTTAAATAAACATAGGAAGATACAATAACTTATACCTACAGAGGCAAGAGGGAGGAGGGGGGGGCTGAACAATAAAAATTATGATAAACCTACACAAACGATAATACATAAATAAATAGATAAAATAATTATACGTACATACACATTGAAAATAATAACTAATCACTTTACTTATACTTTCATTTCAATAATTAATAAAATAATTGATGATAAATTACTGCCTATCCTGCAGATCGAGGTAGTACTTGGTAACACTCCTTTTGAAAAACTCTAATGTTGAGGCCTGACGAATTAGCTGGCTGGACCAAATCTTAAGCAAACTTCTAGCCGGCCAAGTAAAATGGCCGAGGACAGAAAAGAAGAACGCCTATGTCCAGTGGACAAATACAGACTGATTGACAAGAATTGGTGTAAAACAAAGACTGACACTAGGACTCGTTTAGTGCCATTTACAGTACGTGCGTTCTCATGTAAAAATGGGTTAAATATATCTATGACGCATAATTTCTAAAATTTTACAATTAGGCTAGGTGTTATACACCCTTTTTTCTTTTAATAACATAATTTCACGAAATTTACTTTTATAAATCAATACTAATGTCGCAGTCTCCGGTAAATAATTTTTGGAACGCACTCGCTTGCACGACTCAGTAAAGCGTTTTTCCTTTGATGTATCGAAGATATAAAGCTGTCAAATTTAATTTTAAGATGTGATGTTAGCTTTACGATGAAAGTGTTATTCTTATTAGTTAATTATATGCTTAGCCCCATTCTATTGCAAATAATAAACGTTTTTTTCTATAACATTGTCGTACAAAGAAGAATGTTTATTTCATTGGATTTATTTTTTAAGTCGCTTATGTAATCCCTGGTGTACATGCAATAAAGAATAATCTATCTATCTGTCATGTAGTTTTAAGCGATATCTATCTGACAGCACAGCACTAGACGAACTAGACGAAACACCATGAAGTAAATTATTTGACTTTCAGGAATTGCGCTTTTAAATTATAACCCTGTACAGCACACACGATTGAAATCGGCAAGAGAGTTTCAATCAAACAATCCACCCACACTTGCTTCATTCGCAACACATTGTAAGATAAGACAAATTGAATAAAGATCGGCTATGTCCCCGGGCGCTCGAGATCCGTATCGCGTAATCCGGACAGGAAATGCATTGTTGATCAACAGATGCGAAATTCCTTCGTGCACTCTATAGGCTCTGATTGAACACTACTCTATGGCTTCGTGGGCGTGGTCCGATTTTCGGAGAGTAAGAATAGATAGAATTTATGTAGGTTTTCGGTAACGGCTAACGTTACGTGTTTTTTGTTGGCAGGATGTTTTGTTAGGTGAAAAATGGTGTCGTACTGTTATGTTGTGTATCCTACTCAAGTTCACATAGAAACCAATGCTATTTGGCGCAGATTTTCGAAATGTACCATTCTCATTTATCACTGTTCTCAGCCGCATGTTGCTTATAACTTGTGACAAAGGAGATAAGGAAGTTGCGCGCTATATTTTTTTTTAAAACATTTTTATTTAAATACAAAAATATACTTGCGGTAGTCTGATGTGTCTGTTATTTAACTAGCTTAACCCAAGTGATTGTTTCTAATGACTCGGTTGCACTAGACCACGAGCGCTTCCGTGCTTCGCAAAGCACGATGCCGTTGGTGCCGGCTGTCATGTAATGGCAGTCGTTAAGCCATGTGAGAGGTTGTATGAGCGGCTTGATAACTTTTGACAGTAAGGCCCGCCACTGTCTTACAATACGAGTATGGCCTAACTTTCCTGTAATTCAGGAAGAGACCCGTTTCCCAGCAGTGAGAACATACAAAGGGGTGATATCACAAAAATATAAAAGTATCCGAAACCGCTGTGCTTGCATGCAACAACTTATGAATGATGAAGCGAAAGAGATCTGGCAGACCCTGGTCTCTGCATCTCCCTACCGTGAGTTAGTGTTTGTTACGTTTTACATAAACATTTGTTTCAAATAAAATATTGATTTAGAATCGATATCAACGATAAAATTTTAGTAATGCATCTAGTGGAGTGCATGGATACAGAGGTTGATGAGCTGGGCAGATATATACGACCGCGCTCTATCACTTCTTAAGTTTTATGCGCATTTTGCGCCCAAAGAGCGTAAAAAATCACAAACCTCACCCCAACGGGTGTCTATTATTCTAGTCCAACTTTTATTTGCCAATAATATCACAAAAAGGTGTTTTAAAACACAATCCGAGTTTTCAAAAAGGAACCAATAGAGTAACTCAGGCGGCAAATTGATACCAAAAAGGAGTTCCTCCTGTTTTGAAAATAGAGGCGGTGATCTTTGAGAAGGATTACCACTCTATCAATTTTAAAACTGCATACACTATTCCCGTGCGATAAAGTCTATTTGGCCGTAGCAAAGATTGTCTTGGTAGTCGTTTCTGGTTACCGACAGCCTTTCTGAAGGATTGTTTTTACAGCTTACGAAACCCTTTGTCGGTTTCACTGCATTTGAGAGAACATAATGCACGCCAGTAGTGATGTGTTATTGAAAAGGTTCATCTAACGCTAACCATCGTCTCACAAGGCAAGTACGTGATGTTGACTATGTCTTTGCAGATCATTTGAAAGTAGTACAGCGTACTTCCGAGATCTATTGTATGGTGGTTTTTTTTATAATAGGCTCTATAACTTTAGAGTCCCAGCTAAGGTTACTTACTAGGAACTTTTTGCTTAATGTACGACCTCGTTAAATTTATTTTCCTATAAAACATAGATTATGGTAGTTTCTACTCCCGAAGTAACTTTTCACTTGCGTAGTATTTTAATGACATTTGTTGCTTATACATCATCGCAACTATTTATGAGGTAAACTTAATTACCTTCATTTCTTATTCACTTTATTTTTATGTAGCCTCGACTGTGTTCCATTGCTGGGCAAACGCCTCCCCTTTTGTCTTCCACTCCTACTTGTTCATGGGCACCTCTTACCAGCCAGGCAGAAAGGTCGTGATCGTGAGGTCCCGCACTCCTCGCTCCTTTTTCACTTACGTCTGTTTTATACCTTCGATTAGCGGTGGCTCTCGAAAGGGTTCTGAAAGAAGAGTAAAATAAAAAAATATGGAAAAATTTATAAATACTACAGCCTTTATATGTTCCATTGTAGAAGACAGGTCTCTCAGAGAGAGAAAGAGAAAGTATGGGCGTAATCAACACGCTTGCCCACCGCGGAATGGCCATTTCAATCACGGAGGTATGTGAACACCTCAGACACTCAGGTATCCTCACGATGTTTTCCTTCACATTTAGGAAATTGTGTTGCTAAAGGGAAACTTTTTTATTTATTTAGGGTTTTATAAACATCTAGTTTTCTGTATCCCAAATAATTTTGTTGTCATCTAATGCTACCACATTTCGCAATACCGTGCGAGATCCCTGCAATTCCCCGAATTCATCGTTGCTATTCATAATTAGCGTAAACTGGATGAATTTCACGTGTAGCCGGTAAATAAAAGACTTGTCAGAAGTCAGGTAGTCATTCGTCAAGATTTGGCTCCACTTTACACATTATGAGACAGTTTAAATGGATTTCTTTTAGGCACTCAAAAGTTATGTAAGGTTGACTCAAATCCCTTGAAACGATCTTAAAATATTTCTAGCAGTTTTTGGATGAAACTAATAAATCATATCCATTCGGATTGTCATTTTCAACAAAAAAATTGATTTTACATTTTTTAGCATACCCCTAACCCACTCGAAAAATAGCCGGAAGCCATATGTATGCGTGCACAAATATTTAAAAGCGGTCGACCTGCAGGATTTTTTGCCTTGAAATCGGTTTTTTGAGGCAACAAAAATGTGGCCTGAATTTATTTAATGGTTACTTGGTAATAGAATTGGACCCTTTTTCGTTTGACAAAGAGTTTCGTGGCCCCGAAAAGATTAGTGTCAGCATTGTAAGTCGTTTTTTTGGCCCAAAAGAGGGTTTTTTGTCGTCATTCGTGACGATGACATTAATAAATAACAAATAATCTAATAAGGGAAAAAGTGGTGGCCCCAAAATATTAATATTTTCGGGTTTTGCTAACGATCTTCGGCTTCCTGCTTGGAGATTAAAATCTGACTATTAAACATTCAAAATCGCTAACTAAACTTGCACACACTCCTTTTAGAAGAATTTCACCGTTACATCAAATGAACATTTTTTTTGGTACATTTTTTTTACCGAAGTTTGTGGCAATATGAACTTTCGTAGCTACTGTATATTATAATCTTTATTCCGAATATTTTTTTTCATTAAGTGCCGTCACCTGTGACCAATCCGACTGTGTTAATTTTCGATGTTAAAACAAACAGGGAAATGAGGCACTCTGCAGATGCCCTTGTTTATTTAATTTAAATTTATATTCTCATTTATAATTACACATATTTTTTTAATTCACCACATTAAAATATTCATGCATCGTAGAAGGAAATAAATTTTTGTATGTGGTTGTATCAATAATTTCAAAAAATAATATTATTTAATTTCATGATATTGCCTAGTTTATTGCATGCTCTAAACTAATGCAAGTAACTGCTTAGTATATAAATATTTACAGTAAAAACAGAGAAGTGTAGTTCAAGTCAAGTTGTTTTTCCATTTTAATTAGGCTACTACCTATTCTCAGATTGACTGCAGGTACCCAAAAAAATCTTAACAATCGGTGAAATAGTCTTTATTGGAGTTCGATAACAAACACTGTAACATGAGTTTTTTATGTATTACATATTAAAATGGGTCTCGTTTAAACATTAACTGAAAGAGGATTATATTTTGTTTTGTGAAACTTAAAAGTTTCACAAAATATCGCAAAGAATAGACAAAGATTCTCAGCTTCCTACACTACGAAGAATATTGTCGTGCAACTGTCAATAAATAAGTCATACAGATTGATGATAACCATTGAGGTGGACAATCCGCAGTGTCTGCATTCACACGTATTCCCATCTCGCCTTCAATATGCCTTCCAAAGTGTGTCCTATAAATAATGCATTTATACACCCCATTGATAACAGTTTGAATGTGCAGCCTAAGGGATGGATGATCTCTTAAAATAACAAGTGTTTGCTTCAATGATTATCGACAATACACGGACCTTTAGCTGCCCATGAAAGCCTCCTTGAGATGGCTCGGTGCACAAGACTTAAACGGCAATTACGGATTGTCGAAATTTGAGGTATACGTATTTGTCATAGGTTACAATTTCGTTTGAATATACTTTGCGATTAAACAATTTAGTCATTTAATGGAATTAGAACTTTATGATTTGGGTGCCTTGGGTGGTTTTAGAATGGAGTTAGGAGGGATGGATTGTTATTTGTTAAAATGTTTGAAAATAAAATGCGCCTGCATCGTCACACAAACCAAGTCGGTTCACCATACAACAAAGCAACATTCAATCTATTGATACTCAGGTATTTAAATGGTTTTACACATTTATAATATGAGTTACGGTAAAATAGGCCCTTTTGTTGAAGAGGTTTTTTCATTGTTCGTCCCTAGTTTATTGTTACAAATAATGCATTAAATTCAATTTCAATATTTGGACGATATGTTTCTTGAGCTTTCCATTGTAATTATAAAATCAAGAGATTAGTCCCTTAAGATGTTTGCTCTGTATCCTCAACAGATAAATTGGCCTACCCGCAATAAATCTTAACCTTAAACATTATAAGTGAAATTAGGGCCTGTTTAGTAAGTCCCACCTGCTTGACTCCACCCACTAAATTAAACAGGCTGAAATTGGCTAACATCATCTGCTATTCAATCAATGGCTAACAATAAGGGCTCGTTTACGTTAATCTCCGCCCAGAGAGTGTGCACTCCGCCCTAATGACGCCCAAATATCCATAATTGCTTTGCTTAATTTTAATAAAAATATCGCTCGATATGGTTCGGTCGGTTCGATTCGCACTAGTATTGTAGAAATGCGCGAGAAGCGTTCGTGGCCTAGGCGAACCGAGTGATTGGAATCAATCACTTGGTTAAGCAACAACAGGCGCGGTCAGGTACGGGATGGTTGAGCGTCCCGTGACTACCGCTAGTGGCATGTTTCCGAGCGTTTCCGTGCTTCGCAAGGCACGTTTAGTCGTTGGTGCCGGCTGTCATAATATAATGGCAGTCGTTAAGCCATGTCAGAGGCCTTATGGGCGGCTTGATAACTTCTGACAGTAAGGCCCGTCACTGTCTTACAATCCTCCACCAACCCGGACTTGGCCCCCGTGGTGGAGTATGGCCTAACCTTCCTGCGATGCAGGAAGAGACCCGTGGCCCATCAGTGGGGACATACAAGGGTTGATAACGATTGTAGAAATGGCCTCTGTTTGGGTGTATTTCTATGCTTCCAATGTCCTTGAGTGGATAGGATAGGTCAGGGTTCGGGACCAGGGACTTGAATCTATTAGTGCATTACAGTATATTAACATAAATGGACGCGTCACGTGACGCGTTTTGTTATTCCATTGGCGGCTAGGAGGTTTGAAACGTGTGCGGGCTTAGACTTAAAGCAGCAATGAAATGAAATCGCCACGTTCGTTCAGTCGTAGTACAATGCATTAATAGAATCTAGGGTCTAGTCAAGTGATTGTGTGCTGTGTGGAGGTTATTAGTATCATATTGTTCTCCTCATATTGTGTCATATATCAGTATTCCTTAATACTGATTAATTCACCCTATTTGTATTGCAATCGCACCAAAAGATTAACCATGAGCAATTTAAGTAATTCAACTAGAGTGTAATCATATTTACTGGTGTAAAATAAACGCAAATTTTTTCTTCGTTTTCATTTAAATTCTAATTTGAACGTTACTCGTTATGTTATCGTTATCAACCCTTGTATGTCCTCACTCATTCTTCATATTTATATTACTTTTGAAAGCTGACCGTCAGCTCTGCATATCTTTTGCTATGACAGTAAAATCTGAATGGAACAGCATATTACTTCGGGATATAAGGTTTTACCCAGAATTGTCAATTAAAATTCTCAATTTTTTGTGTCAGAATTGACACCCAATAGACTCGTATATAGAAAACTTACTCGTATATTCCTACTAAGGTTAAGCAAAGCTAACATCGTTTTAATTGGGCTTACGTGGCAGAGTAATGTCACCGTTGTTGTCAGGGAATTGAAATTGAGTGCGCGAACAGTGCACTGTTTCAAACTCGTGATTGTCGTGATGTGCTCCTTCACTTGGCAATAGGTATTTCACAATCCGTACCATAAGACCACTTAGCATCTCTTGACACACAAGGACAAACATAAACTCACGCCTGTATCCCAGAGGGCTTGGCAGAAATCAGGGACTGCCATTTGCCACGATCCGGAGGGATCATCTTCGCTTCATTAAAGTTTATTAGTCGTTGCATGCACGCATGCCGGTTTTGGGTCCGTTTTATCTGGCCCTTTGATAATACATCCCCTATTTGGACAAAGTGTATCCGCCTAGGACAAAATACAAGTGTGTCAAGAGTCAAGTGTGTGTGTCAAGGGGTTCTCAACTTCTGACCCCTGCGTTATGCTCGTGGACGAGTGCTGTATGTGTGTCTGGCCGCAGCACTTATGTTTTCTATACTTATGTAAGACAATTAAGTAATGCCTAGCATTTAAAGTTATTGATGGCAATCATGAAACCTTATAGGTAGCAATTGATGGTTATCAGGTTTGAGATGACTTGAGAAAAGATGTTCAGAGTGGATTTTGTTTGCCCTCTGCAGCGGTTTACATTTTACATAGACATTTAGTAAACAGAATGTACATTATTTACGTTGAAATAAACACACGTTTTGTTAAACCATCCACCAAATAGTTTGCATCGGCATCGGCGTTTCAAAAGCTGCTCTGAAGCATCTCCGCCCTCAAGAATTAATCTAAACAAATTGGCCGCAGCTATTTCGGAGAACTTGTTAATTTTAACAAGTTCCAAATTCAAAGAGACGTTTGAGTTCCCCGCCCTGGGTCTTGTGGACCCCGCCTCATCACGCCTGGTGCGCGAGAGACGGTTTTGGAGGCGGGCTATTCAGTAACTGGCACTTAAAAGTGTAAGGTTACGGTTTGGTAAAAAAAAAGTTAGTCATTAGAGTTAACGAATAGGTGTTTGTTAGATTATCTTAACAGCGTCTGGTAAGTGATGATTTTACCTCAAGCTGCACTTTGGTCGTTTTTTTGAAAATGTCAACAGAAAAAATGGAATAGACACATTCTTCTTCAGGCTATATTATTTAGTCCACTGCTGGACATAGCCCTTCCCTGATGAGCGCCACAGCGCCCTGTCTTCCGCTTGCCACATCCAGCATCTGCCGGCAGTTTTTCGCAGATCGACGTCATCCCGCCTGGTCGGAGGGGGTCCTACACTACGTGTGCCCAGTCGCGGTCTCCACTCAAGAACACGTTTACACCAACGGTTGTCGGTTCTTTGCGAGATATGGCCAGCCCACTGCTACTGCCAATAGACACATTAAACGTAGGAAACAAGAAAAGTACTAGAAGGCGATGGGCCATGTTATATTCCTTTATCTAGAAAATAAAAATCTCCTATTTCTCCTATTCTTTGTTACAGAACTCTTCCGAAACGGCATCAACGTTTGCAGGGTCAGCTAAAAATATTTATATATAAATTTCTTAATATTTATTCTTGATTATTGAATTAAAAGCTGAAGTTTATTTGGATTTTTTACAGAGCTTTGGATTTTTTACTAAAATGGTCTCTAAGGTTTGCTGGAAGATCTCTTTTTCAGAGATAAGCTCGCCTTTGTACATGTTATTTTTTATGTAATATCGTGTTAAATGTTTCGTGTGCAATAAAGTGTAATAATTTCAATATGGTGCTGAAAACTATTCTGAAGACTATTCCGTTAGCATTTAGAATATACCTAGGCTAATATCGGATAAAATCGGATATATACGTGTAATAGAAATATCGGAACTAATGTGACAGTTAATTTCGAAATCGGAAATAATATGACACCTAATTTCAAAATCAGAACTCGATCATCAGTATGAAAACCGGCGAAAATTGGCGAAAACCAAAGCCTACTGTGTAGAACCCGAGGTATATTCTAAAAGCTAACAGACTATAGCTATTGCATATGAAACACACATTTATTTTTAAGTAACGGCATTCTCAACGATTGTTAGAGCCTTCGTGGAACTGACAATTGCCTGCATTGATATCGGTGTTTATTGTTACAGTTAACACGTGGATATTGTCGGAAGTTTTTGAGATTACGGCAAGATGGCGGCGTCTTTGTGTCATTGCCGCCGCGGCTGTGTTGTGATGATACTTTCTTGTGATACTTCGCCGCATTTTAGACGTCTCTAGGAGTTAAAGAGGAGTAAGTAAGCCATAAGCCAAGTAGGGTGAGTTCTTGACTGCCTCGTTGGTCTAACGGTTAACATGCTACCCATGCAAAGACCCGTGGGTTCGATTCCAACTGAAGGCCGCCATAGTTGATTTGTAGAATTTTGCTAAGTCTTGGTGTCTTTTCCATATTTGTGATGTCTTTGCCCGGTTGCCCTTTTTTTTTTTTTGTTACCTAGGAGAAACCCCTATTACGGGTACCACCGGCTCGGGGGAGCACAGTGGTTATGTCGGACTCCCCGCCCTGAAAAGGGCCCACGCGGCCCCTCCCGCCAGATTTTTCGCCGCTGGCCAGCAAGATCCCATAAACAGAAGTTACTGACCAGCGCCCAGGGTGCACCGGCCCTTGCCACTTACCCTTCCCACTGGTTCAAGATGAATCAGTAGGAATGGAAGCGGAAGGGCACACGGGGAGGTAATCTGGCATCGCACCCCTTGCCCGGTTGCCCTGGCACAAGGTATTCTACTTTGGGACCAGGACTAGTGCTGGTATGTAAAAATTATTATATTATCATCTGCTATCGTCTGTCTTTCCTGTCATATAACCTGGGTGTCGGTAAACGTAGAGTTAACCAGCATTTAATTGGTAAGCACGTAACAACGTAGACCTCGTCTTCGCTTATCATCAGGCGTGACTGGGGTCAACGCGGAGTGTAACCTGTCGTACTTAAAAAAAAACAATACTAAAAGAATGACAAATAGCGTGATATATTTTTAGATTGTTTATATCGACATTTTGTATGGGACGTCTAAGGTACAATCCGTACGCTGATCTTCCAATAGTTAGTAAGACCTGAGATTTCCGAATTTAGCCACATAGTTGGGCCATTGTACGTAGCAAGCGTGTTAACACTTCAGACACTAGGGTTAAAGTGCGGTATTTAGTTTATGTAGTCTATTATTTCTACTAAAAAAGTAAAAAAAGTAAAGTAAAAAGCCCCCAAACTAGGCAGGGCCTGTATCTTGGGGGCTCTTATTTTCATTTATCATAATATATTAGTTTAAACGACGACTATTTTAAGCACATCAAAGCGTACAATGTAGGTATTACAAAATTATTAATAAAGCATGCACTAAAACTATAATTTACACTATTAGATCCATCTCATTAAGAGTTACAATTAATATACTATAGGAAATATATGCTGAGTTTACTTATACATATTAGATATTTTTACTAAAGAGCTTTTCGGTATCTTCATAACTGAGAGTCCTCAAAAATTTGGTGATACGTGTTTTGGCCGCAAAGTGAGTAAGTTTTACGAAATCACACTGGGTCATAAGTTTATTATAAAGAAAGGGGAAGATAAAAGGGGGGAAACGCTGGGCAAATGAATCTCATAAAATTCGGTGCACAGATAGATAGCTACAGAACACTGTATTGCACAAAATACATTTGGATGCAAATGGCGAAAGACTTCAAAGAATGGCGTGTTGGAGAAAAGACCAATATCCAGCAGTGGGCACACGTGGGCTGATGATGATATTTTTTGCGTTAGTGACGTTTTTTCTTCTACGATATGCATTCGGCAAATCGACAAAGAAAATCTATACAAATGAAATCCTACTTTTTTAGTTAGCCTTTTAGTTGATACAGTCGCGAATACGTCCACCTTTACGCGTACTCTAATCGGCTACGTCACGTCGGATTCCCTGCCAAGTATTGAAAGTGTTATACCAAATGTCATATCGACGCCTTACTGCTAAAACCGACTATCTGCATGAAATGTTGTTTCGAGAAAACTCGAGTTTAAGGTTCGGATGTCGTTAACTATACTAAAACTTGTTGCCTTACTGCTAAAACCGACTATCTGCATGAAATGTTGTTTCGAGAAGTGACGTTTTTTCTTCTACGATATGCATTCGGGCTTGCAGCCCTCATACTGTTTTGGCTCGCGCCTACAACCACACACAAATAATAACTGTACTTGTGAGAACGTCTAAGTAAAATCATACATCGTTTTATTGACCACACGTTCAAACTTAGTAATGGTATACAATTGGCACAGTGTTCGCACATATCGACGCCTTACTGCTAAAACCGACTATCTGCATGAAATGTTGTTATGCACACAATAACAAGTTTTAGTATAGTTAACGACATCCGAACCTTAAACTCGAGTTTTCTCGAAACAACATTTCATGCAGATAGTCGGTTTTAGCAGTAAGGCAACAAGTTTTAGTATAGTTAACGACATCCGAACCTTAAACTCGAGTTTTCTCGAAACAACATTTCATGCAGATAGTCGGTTTTAGCAGTAAGGCGTCGATATGACATTTGGTATAACACTTTCAATACTTGGCAGGGAATCCGACGTGACGTAGCCGATTAGAGTACGCGTAAAGGTGGACGTATTCGCGACTGTATCAACTAAAAGGCTAACTAAAAAAGTAGGATTTCATTTGTATAGATTTTCTTTGTCGATTTGCCGATATAACTTTCTAAAACTTATAAAAGCTATAAGTTGTTTAAGAAGGATAGTTGTATCGGCAAATCGTCAAAGAAAATTTTTACAAATGAAGCTCACTTTAAATAAATCTTCAAACGCAAGAAACAGCTGATACTTTAACAGTTACATTTTAATTCCCGAGAGCGAAGGCATCTTTTCGTCCCTTCAAGTGTCAATAAGTGCAAAAAAAATAACCAGAATCACTGAAAACTATTTGCTTACAATGAAACTGTCCATTCATCCAAGAAAGTAAGGCTCAAAACACGGAGAAATATACCAAAAACAAGGTTTCTACAGGCTCTCAAAATTCCCGTATTGCCTTGTCAAGCTTTGTCCCGGACAATAAGACACACAGTACTCTTATCGGTTTTATCTGAGACCATCACGAGACGGACAAAGGGTCCCTGATCTTATCAGGACCTTAAGGTTTTATAGGGGCCAGAGAATAGGGTCGAATCATCGTGACACGTGGTCCTGTGTTCGCGGGAGACAAATTGGCCATTATGATCGGGATTGAGCATTATATTGAGATTGGGTATTGTGTGGAATAGAAGCCTTTGTCTTGTGATGGTGGGGCTTATTTGAATGTTTCGGGGTTTATAGGGAAAAAACACGATAAAAGATGGTTGTTGTAAGATCTTAAATTGATTTTGTATACACTTGTTTGTTTTGTTTCTATTGATGTGACGCAGAATAATAATCGTTAGTCTTGTCACTGTTAATTCATCTCTTCTTCATTTTATTACAACAACGAGTAAAGCAGTTGGCAAAAATTTTTGAAGAGTAAAGGAGTTTGACGAAAAGAGAATGAATTATGCCTATAAAATCAACAATTCAGGAGATTTATTGATGTTCAAGACATCACTTCTTTGCCAAATTTTAGTAATCGTATAATTTACTCGCAATATCGTTATCAACCCTTGCATGTCCCCACTGCTGGGGCACGGGTCTCTTCCTACATCGCAGGAAGGTTAGGCCATACTCCACCACGGGGGCCAAGTCCGGGTTGGTGGAGGATTGTAAGACAGTGGCTGGTCTTACTGTCAGAAGTTATTAAGCCGCCCATAAGGCCTCTGACATGGCTTAACGACTGCCATTATATGACAGCCGGCACCAACGGCTTAGCGTGCCTTGCGAAGCACGGTAGCGTTCGGAAAAATGCCACTAGCGGTAGTCACGGGACGGTCACCCATCCCGTACCTGACCGCGCCTGTTGTTGCTTAACCAAGTGATTGATTCCAATCACTCGGTTCGCCTAGGCCACGAGCGCTTCTACAGACGACACGCAATATACCTATATCTAAACATTGGGATCTTAAACAAGCACGGTTGGAACGGTTCATATTTATTCTTCATCCGCGCAATAACGCAGAAATTTACGTTCATTCCACTGAACATTTTCTTGATTTAAGTAACAAAATAATATATATGTCCCAGCATTAGTTTTTAAATAAAGTGTTTGGTTTGTTTTGAGGTCCGGTATGCGCAGATTCGGATCGGGCATCAATATTTTAATACCCTGTATAACATTGCCCTTGATAATCACTGCATACCACGATGTAGTAGATTGAACACCCAAAAACATAATAGTACATTACACAACTAGGGTGGTAATACAAAGAAAGGCCGAGATCGCAGAAGTTTGCGGCCCGACCTGCAAGCGAAAGACGTAAATATGCGATCGAGAGCTTTCTTTATTACCTCCCGTGTTGTGTACATCTTTTTATGTCTACACTTGGCCAGAAAGCGAAAGAAAATCACTTTATTGCCAGGTGTGGCATAAAATACATCACAATACTACTACAATCTATTATAAGACGCACTTCAAGGTACTAGCCTTCACTTACAAAAAATAAAACCACTACTGATTAGCGATTCCATTCGCTGTTTACTAGATGGAATATATTTCGACATTCTGGTCTCCACACGATGTTTTTCTTTATGTTTCTATTCATGTTAAAAAGTATAAATACTATATTCAAAGGCACAGATGGCACGGATTCTTCGCTCACACATCATCAGCGTTCAATAATAGACCATTTAACACTTAAGTGACTTTTAACTTTTCTCCTATTTCAAAAGAAATATCTCTGCCTCATTCAAAATTTCAGTGCAACCATTGTCATTTGAAAAGGTGTTCCAAAGATGGAACATATTATTTCTTAATGGGTTAACGAACGATGATAAATTTACACGAATTGTGTGCACACTATTAGTATTCGGTGACGCGGAAAAAGATTGTCTTTTGTTGCATTTTGCTTCTCTTTAGTAGATTGGCACTAGTCAGTAATATAGAGGTTGATCTACTTGGATAAATCGTAGTTATCTTTTAGATTTAGTCTATTTAGTATGTAGGTAGCTTATCTCTTAACTTTTCAATGCCCATTTCGCAAGACACTACTAGATGAGCGGCGCTACAAAACACTAAGAAACCTCTTTTATTTTACGTATATCAATAACAAAATATCAAATTAAGTATTGGAAACTACCGCTACTGTGCTATGTAAGAATTTGTATAGATCAATTGATTGACCAAATTGATACGTATAAATCTGCTGGTATTCTTTTGACAACTTGACAAACTGTTGTTTTATCATCAACTCATATGTCCCCACCAAGGAGCATGAGTATTTTCCCTAAGGAAGGTAGGCCATACTCCAACACGGGGGCCAAGTCCCGATTGGTGAAGGCTTGCAAGACTAGTGGCTGGTCTTACTGTCAGAAGTTTTCAAGCCGCCCTAAGGCTTCTGACTTAGCTTAAAGACAATTTAAATAAAATTGTTTGTTACCAGGTTTGTACGCCCAAAACTTACAATAATATAAACTACATGGATGAACACAAGTACATTTCTCTTTTATATCAATATTGAAAATTAGTCACCCTATATAACGAATCCCTTGTGACAGTCAATAGAGAATCATAAAGAGGCATTTAATGGACCTTTTAACAGTCAATAACGAGACAAATTCACTTTAAAATGTTAACTGTAAATTCAAGCGATAAAATATCGCACTTTTTTATTTTCATTGGTTCTTGTTATGGGATCTAGGGAGAGCAAGACTTATTTATGAAAACAAATTCCTTAAAACACTCTAAAAACGCTCACTAAAATAGTTAAGGTGGAAATTATGCAAGTAAAAGACCTAACCACATATTGAATAAATATACTCTAAAGTGTGCTTTAAAGCAATCGCATCTCTATAATATAGCCGTAAGACTTTATACATGATGTCACTGCAAAGTTATACATGAAATCAGGCTTCAGTCTGGGTGTGATGGTGTGATAGTGATATCCTTGCCTGGTTACCGTAGGACAGGCTATCCTAGTTTGGTACCAGGTGAATTGATTCTGGTGTGTGTAAGTTATTATTATTATAAATATTCGAGGTGTTCTGAGACGTAGCGCTATTTATTATAGATGGGTTACTTGAATTACAGGGCTTACTGGGGCTTCCGGTTTTTTTAAAAACATCTCAAAGTTAGAGTTTGTGTTCGGCATCAACTTTGTATTTAGTTGTTTATAATTTTTTCGTATTATAAGGGTTTTTTGTAGGCTGCATGAAAAACCTTGACATTACGAAAAATTAAAAAAATAAAACTAATAATATATATATGTTCTACTCAGGGCTCGGGCCTTCTCCCAGAGATAGAGCATGGGCTTAATCACCACAAGTTCCCACCGCAGAAACGGAAATATCAAGCGCTGATGTATGTAAGCAGCTCAGATGCTCAGGTTTCCTCACGACGTTTTCCTTCACAATTAGTGAGTGGTATAGTTACTTCAGTACCTATCAGGGTTAATGTAATTTTAATAATTGCCAATGCCGCAGCCTTCAGTAAATCATTATTTTACATAAACATCCTATTTAATTAAACTATGAAAGTTCATAAAAGTATATTTTGAATAACATGATAGGTTATAAAAAAAAAAAATTGTAGTAGAGTAGGTAGGGTGGTAGAGTTATTGTCGTAAGTTGTAAATGACAGACTCTAACCCTCTGTTTTTTTTAATACGTAAACGCACTTTGATTACTATATAAGCATAAACTTTAAACTAACTACGGCAATAAAAACTAATAAATATCTATGGAGGTCCATTAACGATGCATCCCTGGTGCACCGCGTTCGTGGCAGCCCCAACAGCGTTCTTGGCATGATAGCGGATAGGTTAGACTGACCCTATATAACCCGCTGCTGTTTTGTCTCCCATGGGATTGGGCAGCATTGATAATGATTTATTTTGCAGCATGTATACCTTTACTAATACTCACAAAGTTCAATGTTGACACTAAAATAGAATTTTACCATTATACAATGTACATACATACTAACACAATATGGATGCCATGCATCTGAAATAAAAATATGTAAGAATAATAACAATATGTATGCATATAGCGTAAAAATTGTGCAAACATACCTCTACATATAACATTCCTTACAGGTAAAACTGTTATGTCTCGCCTAATTGAACATTAAAGCTTATAATTTCGCCATCTGCTCCAAGCTGAGAAAACATTCCTCGACGCATGTCTTTGCGTCCAAGCCTTGTCATCGTGTGTTCCGCATAATATAGCCCGAGGTAATTATTGTCAAATGCCATCCGCGCACGTCTTCCAATAACGCACCGATGCGTTTCTGCGCAAAATATAGAAAATTATCCACGCTCAATGCTCCAAATTGAATGATACCAAGGGAACGTCTTTTGGAGGCCGAAATTGTTCACAAAAGACAGAATTCGAAGCTTCATATTTATTTCATAATAAATGACAATTATCGTAAATTGATTCCGGAGTCGACAAAGGCCGGCAAGCAGCTAACCAAACATTGGCCAGGATGGCTCGTCAGATGTCATTGTTAACGCTGCTTGAGAGAAAAAAGCCTTATTCTTCAGACGTTCTGGCTTGTTTGATAGAAAGGTTTGTAGTTATTGTGCTACAAATACATACTAAAAGTGGCAACAAATATCACATATGAATAGGTAACTCGGGCTACACAAATATAAAGTGTTTTAGAAATCGCCCGAATTGTGAAATAATTTAAGGGCGAGATAAATAGTCGCTTCTAAGAACTAGTCTTAGCGAAAGCACTTGCTTAAGAATCGATTTGTCTATCATAGACAGTACTTTGGCACTCTCTAAGTTGCGAAACCCGGACTAATTCTTAGCATTGGCCTGAGAACATGCTTAGCTAAGCAAACGTCTACTTTAGTAACGCATTGATAGTTAGCTAAGTTAGCCTGAAGTAATGCTTAGGGAAGCATGAGTACGGACTTGGGCTAAGCAACGACTATTTATCTCGCCCTAAGTATTAAATTCTCAATTTGAAAATTTACGCCTGATGCGAGCAATTAGTAAAAAATGCAGCTATAATTGAGAGTTTTAGGCTTTTGCTCAAAATTTAAGACACATTTTTTTAGGTTTTGCATTACTTAAATATTTTTTTTATGTATATCTTAATTAAAAAAAACAACATTTCTTGGTGTACTTATTGAGTACTCAAATACAATTGTCCGATCTCGTTGTCTGTCAGTCTGTTGCATTTATAGTACACATTTAATTATAGTTATACATTTAATGTAGCTAATCGTGAATGTTTATTAATATTTCTTAATGATTCGCGATACTCATACATAGTTATATATTGAACAGGTCTAATCGTGATTACTTATTAGGTAAAACGTAATTATTGCAATATAAACGTAATGTTTATTAGGTAATCAGTTTACGACTGACTGCGGCCCGGGCAATCAAGAGGTTTCCAATTTTTTTCTACTAATTAAATTTGTAAATATATGTAAAATTGACGATATAAAAATATAAGTAATATGCCAAATCGCTAACAATACAATTAGACGCGTTTTATGTAACTATTAATACGCTTCGCGAGTCTTAAAAATTATTCTACAATTTCATGAGTGTAAAATCATGTCATTAAAATGTCACTAAAAGACTGTTATGATTTAAACACTGTTCATAATCACTGTTAATTTCAATCCTTTATCGTTACATATGAAGACTTTTTTGTAGCACGTGCCGCTGCAGGCCATCTCTCAGAGAGAGACTATGGGCTTGATTACCACGCGTGCCCATCGCGGATTGGCGATTTCATGCGCTGAGGAATTTGAACTCCTCAGACACTCAGACACTCAGGTTTCCTCACGATGTTTTTCTTTACTTTTATCGAGTAGTATTGCTACTATACCTTCACAAATGTTCATAACTTAGAAGACAAAGTCTACTCACTAAGCTACCGCCACTCGCTACGATTATTAAGTGTATTTATTTAAAAAGTATATTCGGCCAATAATGCAAGTCGGACTCATGCACCGAGCGTTCACGCTAGATCACGCAATAAGTAACATAATTATACCGAAAGCAGTTATTCGATATAATCATTTACTTTGATATGGACTGCCATTCTCTGGGTGGGATGGGATCTCAGTTAGGAAGCAGTGAAAGAACTAAGAATAAAGGCTTGTTCCCACTAAGGAACAGCTGCTTAAACCTCACCTAACACAAACGTCAACTATGTTCGCGGGTTGTCTTACAACGACAATGAGTGGCAATCCATTATCCCGGCCACTAGCCAAAATATGTCGTCCGCGTTAAAAACTAAATAACGAACCAGGTGTGCCACGAACAATTAGAGCATAATCACGACATTTCAAGTGTTGTCACGATGGAGCTGCAGCTTCGTAGAATCGCCATTGTGGACGCCACCCAGTAGGCCAGTGTTTGCAAACGCATTCTAAAGGAGTTGGCCCAATATTTGCCGTTCGAATGAACGAAACAATGCCCCCATCGGGGACAGTTAGCGTTTTCTTGCCAGTCACTGGAAGTTGGTTAAGGGGAGGTCTGTTTTTGCGAAGACGTTGTTGAAGACGTACCTGTTCCTCTGTGAGGTCTGTTTTTGCAAGAACGTTGTTGAAAACGTACCTGTTCCGTGGTAACTAACAGTAATTATACAACTGTTATTGGTAATTACTTCCTCTTATCTCTATAATGATACTGCCTTCGTGGTCTCATCTTCTCGACGAGTATTAGGAGATTTTTTGTTGCTGATTCGCCAATCACGCTTCATACAAGTAGAGCGCTCCGGCGCAGTATAATTGATATTCTCTATACATCATAATAGCAAGACTTTTTATTTTCATATGCATCAAATGCATACGAGTAATTCGTTCTATTGACTGTACTTCTGATTTCCCTCTAGGTACAGAGGAAAGATTTCTAGAGTTAGTGTAGATTTAGGGCCGGTTTCTAAATTGAGAATTTTGCTAAGTAAATCTTTAACTGTAGTGCAGTCTTTTCGATTTTCTCAGTAAAGACCGTGACAGAATGTTACTTAAGTATTTACTTAGTGAAATTCTCAATTTGAAAACCGGAAATTAGTTGTCTTTTTTAGGGTAATCAATTAATTTAATTTATTTACTCAGTATCAAAAAATATCGTTAGGGTATTTTTATTATGTTTTTTTTTTGTATTTCATATCGTATATTCCTTGGTAATAGTATTAACTAAAAACTTTCCTATTTCTTAAGTCAAAAACTAATACGCTTGTACTTAACTCGGCTTCGTTGTACATGAACTCAGATTTCTGATTTAATTTTAACTCAACCACTATCCCTTAACAAATTCTCTTGGCGACTATGTTAAGGTGATGTTTGCAAGTTCACAATGCACTGCGGGGGTGGGCGCTCTACCACCGCGATTTTATTCATAGCGATTTATTTAGTTATTGCATTTATTTATTTACTCTACTCGGGAACAAAGTACATTGTCGCAGCACGCGACATATTGGCTCCAGAGGCGATTTGCGATTCCCGGACTAGGGTTAACAATATCGTTTGTGTAAACAGCACTGTTTGAGTGCGTTTCACATTGTAGTTCCTTTCAAGAAATTCTTATCACCGTGTAGAAGGGACTATATTTGCTGAATCCAAAGGTCTTTCAAAGGTACGTTTCGTGAAACGCACTCTAAACGGTAAACTTTTGGCCGAAAATTGTAGCCTTGAGGTAAAAGGCTGTTTTTATTTATGTCTCAAAAATATCGTGCATTTATTGTGCCCTAATATGACTGAATAATATGTTCTAAATATACCTACTTCATTAGTTTAATCATCCTAAAATAATAATCAGGTTAATTAACGCTACGAATGAAAAAAATCGTATCTTATTCCTTCTATAATATACGTTTTAGCAAAATCAGGTTTTTATAATGTTAATCATGGTAATAGTGATTTTCAAGACAAAGAGGGTGGGAGACCTTCAAAAACCTAGATATTTCAGCCATTTCTGTTGATTTTATATCAAAAATAATTGTGCTTGGATCAGTTTCATATATAACTTAAATCGAAGTAAAGTCCATGGATCTGGCATACTCCCTGATCGGAGTAGGTACCTGTGGGTACTTTGGTCCACGTCATTCTATTTTATATTTTATTCGCTATATTTTTTTAAGTAGCCTATAAATGTCCCACTGCAGAAAACAGACCTTCTTTCGATATATATGTGCTAATGGCGTAAATTGTAACGGTGTAAACCTCTGTACACTATTATTTTTATATTTCTTTAATTCTGTCTATCATTTTCAAAATTTAAGATTACTTCACCCATTTTTGAGATTTCCTTAATTTTTGGCACTACTACTTTACATTTCGCTTAGACCAGATTACATAAATCGTCCTTTACCTGCTTATTCTGTTTTTATGAAACTCTTTACAACATCACAATGCTGTATGGAATCAGGCGTTACTTTGCGGAAATCAATTATAGCATCAAAATGTGAAAATTTCTTTGTTAAATTCCGGCAAAAAATTTCTGCTCACCATGATTAAGCTCTGCGAATCGGAGCGAAACCTGGTCGGACTTTTCCGATATAACAACACCCGTAAGTAAATCCGGACTAAAAGTCTACAATGTGTTGTGCTTACGAAAGTTTTAGTTCAAAAAAAATTTTTGGCGGAATTTAGTAAAGTAATTTTTAATACAGTTGCTCAAAAAGTGGCGTATTGCAGGGACGTATAGCGTGCGGGATGTGGGCTATTACACACTCGTGATTTTTTTACCTTTCCCGCACTAGTGCGATCTCTTTCCCAACTGTCAAAATAATGTCTATTAAAAAGAAAAACCAACCATGAAGTTTTTCATAAAAAAAAATCAAATCCTCAAAAGCCTTGTTTCTAAAAAAAATCATAGTTTTTATGATTCATGCAAATACGTATATTTCTAAAAAGAAGCTATTAATTTGTTTCAATATCAGATTTAATGATTTGATTGAATGAGTTAGGTTAGGTTTCATTTCATCTCATTAAATTTCATTTTCATTTCATATTAATAAAAAAATCGTACTGAAGACTGTCTGTATAGGCATAGTTCCTTTTGCCTACCAAAATGGGTGAAAAAAAAATTTTGCTTATATTTTTTTACGGTTGGCGCCATTTTCCAAATAATTTTTCTTTATTAAATTGCTTATTTGTTGGCAACTGTATTAAAAATTGTCGTTCAGTACACGTGCGGAACCGTCATTGCAAGTTGTTCCGACTGTCAACCCTCGCCTTCGGCTGCGCCTCGGCTCGGGTAGACATATGTCGGAACTCTTTGCAATGACAGCCTTTCCTCACTTCACTTGTAATGAAATATACTATTTCACATTTTAACATCACTATATAAAAAAAAAATTACGTTTTACTGTCTGAATGAAGACGATACACCTAGGGATAGCTTTACGATCACGCAACTCTGTAGAGATTTCGTTATTTTAACTCCCATAAGAAGCATCAGCGAAATAAAGAAGGCAACTTACGTTAATTACTTTATACACTTACAATAACAACACAGAAAACCTTTAACAAAACTCTTATCCCATAACTCAACCTTTTGAGGGCTCGATTATTCCTCCACTAGGCCCTTAGACTTGGTCACGAATTTAACCGAAAACCATTTAGCCAATAACCTCCTATTGGGTTATTATATCGAGGCCAGTGACAAACCATCACACCTTTATGAGTTCAATACTTTGACACTATTGTGAAAATTCTCACTTCGGGAATAGACGACCCGCAGAGTCAAGAATACCAACTTACAAACCGATCATTCTATTCAGTTTTCTTCTTTAAAACCTTAGCAATAAGGCTGTGTTGGGTCTCAGGATAAGTTGGTTGCACTGTATTATATGCACACGTGCATGGACAAAGGAGCTTTGATTCTTGAAGGTTTGTCGAGGGTATTTTATTGGTTTGGACGTCTAATTGAATTACAGGGCTTGGTGTTATGTAGTGGATGGGACGTTATGGGATGTGCAGACTACTTATGTTGTCTTGTAAATGGGTCGGGCTTCATAGATGCCTTTTGAGGATTGGTGGGGGGGTAGGAAGCATAGTCGATTAGTATTTCTTAATGATCCACGATGCTTATACATAGTTATATATTAACGTCGGAAATTAACGTAATTACCTTTTATTTAATAATAAAACCCTTTAATATATAACTATAGGCATTAGATTTATAGACTGGGCTCATAGTAGAAAATCGATATGATTTAACGTCCTTAATTAATGAAAGTCTAAGCTGAAGAGGCCAGATTGATCGGTACTGGTTGTAATGAATTAGAATCTGGTGCGAACTATCGCGAATTAAAAAGCAGGAAGTAAAAGAACCAAATAATTTCTTCAAAGATAAAATTTACCCGAAACCGGCGTGCATGCTTGCAACGAATATGACCTTGATGAAGCAAAGGTGATCTGTCAGGCAAGTAGCAGTCCCTCGTCTCTGCCTACCCCTCTGGGATACATGCGTGAGTTTATGTTATGTTGTATTGAGAATTATTTAAAATACAAATAAATGACAAGTTTTTCAGTCTGTTCCCTCCATCTGCGCTATTTTAGAATCTGAGAAAGTCAGACCATTATGAAATATTCTACAGTCGCTCTCCGATAAGACTCAGTTAACAAGCATAGGCCACCCTAGACAAACATTGCCATTTATTCCTTTGTACCTACCTCAAGCATTTTGATAAATACACAGATAAGCAAACCAGGCAGCTCAACAAACCCCTGCTATGCGCGAACTGGGTCAATGTTTAACCAAAGATTCCTCGTCCTTGAGAGCTGAGCACATATTTATTTTCCCTCCAAACAGATTTGGGGATTGACTTCATGTTATCTTTACAAACAAGACGGGGGCTGTTTGTTTATTGGCCAAAAACGGCGGACGGATGATGGATGCGAAGAAGGTAGAAGTATCTAGTTATGTATCGACAAAACCACGCAGAAATGTACTATTATATTAATGTAAGACGAACATAACAGAAGATGTATGGAACAGCACATCTTGCAATTTTTATGTTTTCGCTATAGTTCTCCGTATTTATTCCCTTTACTTCACTTGAATCCTAAGTAAGTACCTTTAGAAACCTATTTAGAGGCTAGAAATTTCACCCATGCCGGGATTCGAACCCGCAACCTCTGGCTATCCGTGCCAGCGCTCTACCAATTGAGCAATTTTATAAAATACCAATTTTTTTTTTAATTTGTTCCTTAGCACGGGTTAGTGCATTAAAAATAAAAATAGTATAAGTACCTTTAGGTAAAAACAAAAATGTGTTCCATTCCTAATTAAGCCGTTTTTGATATGAAACAGTATGAAGAACAAGCAGTAACACTATTATGGAACAAAAGAATAACTTCTTCGCTATTTCGTAGTTTTTCCTGCAAAACGTTTGTACTATTGATGCGCATGAGTGACGGTATTTACCCCATTTTCTGACTCATGTGGAGATTTCGTTTTACGTTTTCTACTTGATATATTCGACATTGATATCAACCCCTCTATGTCCCCACTGCTGGGGCACGGGTCTCTACCGGCATCGCAGGAAGGTTATGCCATACTCCACCATGGGGCCAAGTCCGGGTTGGTGGAGACTTAGCCCTCGATGACTCGATTAAAAGTATTTCAAAGACTTTAAATTCATAACAAAACTTCAGAAGTGACCATTCACAAACTCCAACAAAAGTATCCTCGCCGCGCCGTTGAATTCCTCACTCATATATATTACATGAAATCCGTATCAAATCACTTGAGGCTTCTTTACAATACGTCTTCGCCATTCAGCAGAGCACAATGTAAGTACCATATAAGTGGCACTTAATAAGGAAGCACGAATTAGTCGCCTCAAAGCCTTGTTTGCAAAAAGGTTTCCGAGTTTGCATAGTTCACGCGTGTTAGTGAAGCAAGCTTTACTTGTGAGACTTCCCTTGCGGTACTGCAACTTAAAATAATTAGTAGTTAGGCAATGTTCTCTCTGACCACTAGTGTACTAAAGGATTCCTTCCAATTTCATTTTTCTAGGCTTTGTGTCGTTGATTAGTTTAATATTCGTGAATTGTTTTATTTGTTTTTATCCGTATAGGTACCAATAGATAGATAGAGAACACTTTATTGGACATAAAAATATAAATTACACAAATATTAGTAAGAGTACAGAAGGCGCCCTTATCCTTCTTCTCTTCCTTTGAATGGTTATATTTGAAACGGGCCTATTTGCGGTTATTTATTAGGTAAAACGCAATTACTTTTTTTCCCGACGTTTCAACAAACTTGGGATGGACTATAATACTATAATGTCATTATTTCCTCCTCGCGTAGACCGTTACTGTATCTTATTTATGTATTATAAGATTTTTTTTATTAATTAATAAGATAATATAAAGATTTATTCACATAAAAATTGTACAAGATATTTTGTGAAGTCCCTGATCTCTGAGCTAAGTAAATACCTGTGTTACAAAGATCAGTGCCCTCTCCCAATTTAGATGATACGTGGTATTGCATAGTTACAAGATATTAAAAAAACAATCAGCAGAAAAAGAAAAAAAAATTAATCAAAAAATAAATAACAACATAGTTTGTATGCTTGTATTTGTGTGTTTGTGTGTGTGTCTGTGTGTGAAAGAAAGAATTTTATAACTATATGTAACTGTTTATTTGAGTATATTGTTATTTTTGTAAATATATTCACTTTCATATTTGCAACCGACTACCCGTCTCTCACTTTCTTCAGCAACTTTCCGTCATAAGGTTGCCTGGAAGAAATTGCTTTTAGCAATAAATCCGCCAGTGGTACTCTGTATCTTTACATGTTTTATATCATGTGCTCTGTGATAAAATATTCTTATCATATCTTACTTTTTTTCTGTCAGTCAGTTCATACGTTACTGTTTCAGAAGAAAAAGAAGACGTAAGATTCGCCCACAGTAGAGGTCCTAAATGAACACAAATTCTCAACATACTGGTATTTAGATTGCGTAAGATTACGCGGGTGTAATAGTACAAGTATTGATAAACATCTTCTACTATGACAAAACCCTACAGTGTTTACGTTACATTCTTGACCGTTTTGTAGTGTATTAACGGTCAGTGTTGTGCAATCGGTTGCGGAGTAGTGCGATTATGGCGTCCATTCATAAACTTCACTGACCATTCCTCGAAGTGTTAAGGGGGAGACCGCTCTTTGCTGGTCTAATAGAGCTTATATTCTTTTAATGCACTAACCCGTGCTAAGGACAATTTTAAAAACCTATTTACGTAATTTGTACGTAATATAGACAGTATTGTAAAAAGGTTCGTGCCGGTAGTCGCCCATTGACTCAGTTGGGAGAGCGCTGGCACTAACACGTGCTAAGGACAATTTTAAAAGCCTATTTACGTAATTTGTACGTAATACAGAGAGTGTTGTAAAGAGGTTCGGTTCGAGTCCCGGCATGGGTGGATTTTTTAGCCTATAAATAGGTTTCTAATAGAGCCTAACACAATTTACTTTTGAGGTGGTTAAATTGAGGTATTGAAATAGCAACATCAGTAAAAAAACCTAGAGAATTAGATTCATAAGTTATTTACCAGCGATGTTGATGTCATACTCTGGCAATACTGATGAGACCTAAGATGTACGTGCATTTCTGTTAGGTCATCAGGACCCTAATAATGTGCATCAAATCCTTCTTGACGCTTCTTTCGGAATCTTGACGCTTGCGACAGCAATTTTGAAAGCTACATGATTGGACCGGCTCCGGATTTGGTGCCTGATGGATAGAGGAAGATAAAGGAACAGGTCAAATTGCTTGGCTGAGTGTCTTTGTTAACTATCTAAATTACGCTCAGGATCTCTCCGAGAGAGCGTGCACTAAGCAGTAGTATATAGGCTGTATATGGCATATTATGTGTGGTTAAGTGGTTACTATCATTAACCTGGGCTTACCACCAGTAAGTAATACTCATTTGGCACCACCCAATGTTACTATTAAAAATCTTTACTGCACAAAACACATCGCATTTGGTCCATACTGGCAAGTAGCGTTTTCTAGGTAGATGTTAGTTAGTAAATTACTTCTGAGCTTTCCGTAATGATCTCTCTTCTCTCATTTCAGAAACCCAGTAGTTCTGTAATGTCACTCCTAGCTGTGGGGTTGCATGTAGGGTATAGAAAACGAGGGTAAATCCAGGCTTATGGGAGTAGCTTCGACACCTAAAATATAGGGTTTCTTATATCTTAGTAAAGAATTATGTCCTATGATGTTATTTATAGTGTATGCTCAAGTTACAGAAGATACCTAATTAGTTTCAACTTCTCCTTAACTGTACCGTAGCGGCCACCTCAAAGAGTTCAACGCGCGCGCGAGCGCTCCGTAATAAAATAATAAAAGAAGCATATTATCTACCTACTCGCCTCAGGGAAAAAACGTGAAATTATCGAGACTATAATGAGCCCCTATAGCTCAGCGTGTGTCCGAAATTCAATCAATAGGAATTTATTGCCGAGATTCGCGAAGGTTACGATTCTTTTGTGCCCGGGAGACGAAAAAAGAAGGTTTTTTTTTCATAATAATAGGACGGCGCGAGGGCAGCCACTCGTCTTATAGAAATGACAGTAAAAGTTACGCCCACTTTTTTAAAAGTTTTTGCTGGGCGTCTTCAAAGGTTTTTAAAGATTATAGAATAAGGTAAGGTTTCGGTTACTTGGGCCTTTGTTGCGAGACTCGGATGGCTCCTATTTTATCTGACAGCTGATCTTTGGGTAATTTTCAGTCTAGATTGAATTGCGTTTGAGTCGTCATTGGACAATAGTTTTCTATCGTTCTTAAATTAGTAAGCGCCTTCTTCTTCTTCTTCTTTGGTCCCTTTACTTCCCCGTGGAGTCTGAGGCTGACACAAGGGCTTTCCATTTATCTCTGTTCACGGCTAAGCGCCTAGTCTTACTTCTTCTAACTTAGTCGATATCAACCCTTGCATGTCTCGACTACAGGGGCACTGGTATCTTCCTGCATTGCAGGAAGGCTAGTTCATAATACTCGTCAGAAGTTATCTAGCCACCCTCTGACATGGCTTAACAACTGTCATTACATGACAGCCGGCACCGACGGCTTATCGTGACTTGCAAACTTATTTTACCCTTTTTGAACCTTTTTTCAATACACTAAAATTGTGTTCTTATTAAAAATTAATTACTTACGTAAAAATTAAATAAAAGACGCGCGATGTACGACATAAAAGGCATTCTGTATTTTATATAGTTATTAAACTTTATCCACAAAAAACATGGTCCAGTGTTTTGTTCATCTAACAGTGACTCAGTGCGTTTAATTAGAATCCAAATTAAATTATTTTCTAGCCAAGATGCAACCGCTTTCAAAATGCTAACGAACTATGAATATTACAGAATTGTAAACGGTTAATCTATGTCAGAGTTAGCCACGTATGGCTAAGGGCATGAGGGCCTATGGGCAGCTTAATAACTTCTGACGGTAAAACCCGCCACTGTCTTACAATCCTCCACCAACCCGGACTTGGCCCCCGTGGTGGAGTATGGCCTAACCTTCCTATGATGCTGGAAGAGACCCGTGTCCCAGCAGTAGGGACACACAAGGGTTGCTATCGAATGTACGAAATGAAAAAGCGATTGATGACGAGGGAGAATTTCCTTCCACCGTGAACCTTAGAAATTGTTCTACGGATTTAAATAGTAACTACGACCGTATATCACATCACTTGATTCTTGAGGGGCACTCTATGAGCCGTGCCCAATAGCCATGGAAAGATGATTGTGTTGCGTTCATCAATCACCGGTAGACATTTTAAGGCTTCTATTGAGACTTTTTGCCGCTCACCCATTTCCTGTCCCCGGGCCAAAATTGTACCGGCATTTTGCGAAAAACACAATTAAGTAAGTTGGTAGTTTTTTCGGCGGACGATTTTTTTCTCGGTCAAGATTTTTTGGGGGTTTTGCGTTGTCGGCCGGCCATCTCTTTGTGACGTTTGTTATAATTTTGGGCGATTTTTTCAAATTTTTATTTCGGTACGAGATTTTTTCTTCAGGTGCGGGTTCTGCCTTAGTCTCGTTTTTGTTCAGAAAAAGTATTCAGTTTTTTTTTACACCAGCCTTTTACATACCTTATAACTCGAGAGAATTGACTCTTCCTACGGATCTTCCGACTACTTTTTCTATCATTATTTACAATTATTTTCTATTATTAGGTGACCCCGCAAATGTTGTATTGCTATATTAATAATTAACCTTCGACCTATACTCAGACAAGCTAAATACACACAAAAATACACGAAGACTGTGACGAGATTTTTGTATATTACATTGTACTTTATAATTTTCAAGTTTCAAAGGTAAAATTGTTGGTGTACAAACAATAATCTATCTACAATAAGCAGGTAAATTAATAATGTGTTATACAACTCTCCAACACGGAACAGATTTAATAACAAAACTTTTGTAGTTACTAATTTCTTAGAACGTCCATCTTGTCGAGTAGGTGATTGTAATGTGTTATTTTTGTCTGTCATTTTATACCCTTCCTAATTACTTATTTAAATAACCTTGATAAATAATAATATTGGCCTTTTTGCATCTACTTAATGAGATGATTTATACAGCGTCCAGTGGTATCTTCACTCACACTAGATGGGTGAACCACTCCGACGCTGTAGTGCCTGGGTCATGGTTTTATAGATGGTGTAGGCTTGCCCAGCACCTACACCATCCTGACAGCTTAGTCGGCCTTGCCCACAGGAAAGACTAGTCAATACGTGCGGAGCCAACCAAGCCGCGGGTTACCTCACGATGTTTTCCTTCACAGTTAGCGTGTGGTATTGCGACTGCAAATTCGCAAATGTACGTAACTTTGAAATTAAACAAAGTCATTGGTACATGCCCGCACTCGGGAACGAACCTGGGGCTCTCGCTTGCCAGTCTATGGTTCTACCCACTGAGCTACCACCGCTTCTTAGGTTCTACCCACTGAGCTACCACCGCTTCTTAGTACAGACCCAAATTTTACATCTTGCCGGTAGATTCGCAGGTACCTAGGAATTATACCCTTAGGTAAGAATTGTATACATTACCTAGGTAAAGTATATAATGAAAAATAATATCCATAATATTTCGTACATTGCCTAGACGCTTTAGGTATTCTATACATTACCTAGGTATTGTATAGAATACTAGAATTAAACACATTGACGGTAATCATATCTATTTACCTATTTTGGGATCGTCTGTGTTGTATGATAAACTTTTCCAACACAACTTTTTGAATGAAATATTTTGGTATTACGGTACGGTCTTTATTTGTTCTGTGGTACGGTATTCTATGTAAAGGAATGTGACTGAAATTTGACACCAAAATGGAAATAAAAAATTGTGCCAAGGCACCTGCTGCAAAAAGGCCGAGAAACATTTTCTAACGTCACAGTTTTTTTTCATAAAAACTCGCGATAAATCTCTAGTTTCCGGCAAATATGAAAAAAGAAATGTAACCGCCTTGGTAAAAGAAGAACCGCACAAAATTACTATTTGCACACACACGTGCGTGAAATGAAGTTAATATTCAGAAGTCTCAATGTTGATAAGACAATCCCAAGTCTAATAAAACCGTGCGAGTTTTTAAAACTTAATTCATCCTGCATTTAACGCATACGTCTTAAACCCTGTTTTCGTTTACCATCATGACTGGGGTAAAGTCTCAGTTAAAAAAAATTACAAGAAGATTATAGTTTATAACTTGTAAACATATAAATAAAATAAATACATATAGTTCATGAGTCTCAGTTAAAAAAAATTACAAGAAGATTATAGTTTATAACTTGTAAACATATAAATAAAATAAATACATATAGCAATACACTTGTAAATATAACATAACATTTACATACTGCCACATACATTGCTTCTGGCCCCACACTCGAATACCCTGTGTTATGGGAACCAGAAACAACAACATCACAAACATGTAAACATCCAAGACCTGGGGTTTTTTTTATCCCCAGCCGGGATTCGAACCCGGGATCTCTCACATGGTAGGCAGATGCGCTACCCCTGTGCCACAGAGGTACATATTAATTATTTATTACTTTATAGATTTGTTGAACATACTGTTAGTTAAGCTTTTATCATAATTATTATATCTACTTACATAATTTATTGTTTTGTTAATTTTTTCAAGTTTATGGTAACACTAATAATAAAGCTATTCACAGACCGTAAAAGAGATATTATATTTTATTTTTTTAAAGATATTATATTTTTTTATGTATACAATAAAGTGTTTTAATCTAATCTATTATTATTTGTTTCAATAACAAAACCACTTGACGAATTTTAGCGCTAATTACCTCGGTACTTAAAACTTTTGCTACGGAGAACAGAATTCACCTTTCGCTTTTATTTAGTTTGTCTCCAAAGACTGAGCCAACGTAGTGGGTAACCAAAAAGTGTTCTTCGATGAACTTTTTTTTTGTTCGCAAAATATGCAGTTTTCTTTAGCACGTGTTTTGTATTAGTGATGGGTTCTAATGAGGGTCGCTTGTTCCGCTGTTTCCTGTGCTCGATTGCGACAAAATATTATGAGCCTATCGTCGAATTGGTGAAGCGGAGATTAGGTCGTAGTAGATTGACTATGGATTAAGGGTGAATACAGGACTACTTCTTAGGCGACGTACCGGTCTTAGCATGAATTTGGATAGTACCAAAATCATGATCAATGGCCACATTGATCCGAGACCGGTCGTCGTACATGTTCACCTTCTCGAAATCGTTTCCGAATATACTTACCTCGGGTAGATTCTGCAGTTAGGTAAAAACAATTTCGAGAGGGAGGCCAAGAGGAGGATCCAGCTGGGCTGGGCAGTGTTTGAGAAACTACGCCGAGTCTTCTCGTCAACCATACCGCAATGCTTGAAAACGAAAGTTTTTATTCAGTGCGTCCTACCTGTCATGACCTACGGAGCCGAGACATGGACACTCACGAGACATGGACAACTCCACCAGATCAAAGTCACTCAGCGAGCTATGGAGAGAGCTATGCTCGGAGTTTCTCTGAAGGATAGGATTCGGAACGAATGCATCCGACAAAGAACCAAAGTTATCGACATAGCTCAGAGAATCAGCAAGCTGAAGTGGCAGTGGGCTGGCCATATCTCGCGAAGAACCGACAACCGTTGTAGTAAACGTGTTCTTGAGTGGAGACTGCGACTCGGCAACGTAGTGTAGGACGCCCTCCAACTAGGTGGGATGACGATCTGCGAAAAACTGCAGGCAGATGCTGGATGCGGCAAGCTGAAGACAGGGCGCTATAGTGCTCATTAGGGGAGGGCTACGTCCATCAGTGGACTAGTATAGCCTGACGACGACGACAGGACTACTTAAGTATGTATTTGAGGTACAACTTGAGAGCTCTGCTTACTTAATTTTTTGATATATAATATTTTTGTTTGGTGAAAACTGTAATTTTATTTTGTTTACGCCAACTCGCTAGTGCAGGTAACAGTCTGCTTAAATGTCACTTAGTAGTAATTTCAGTTCAATTTTGTAATGTAAACAGTTCTTAAATACATTTAACCTAATGGGACCTGCAACAGGCAAGATATATGACACCTCAAAAATTATACTTAAGAAAAAATCTGTCGATAGTATACATTTTATAAGTCATATCTATCTGCCTGTCTTATGTATCATTTTGTGCACACCGCAAAGACAATTTTTTTTCTAAAAATATAATGATTGAAACAAAAACTCTTGGCCGAAGCGCGTTGAGAACCCGCGCCTTTAGCTCACCGTGCCAGCGCTCTTTAGAGCGTGCCAGATTGTTTATAAGATCTAACATGGTACTCATATTCAACACTAATCAAAAATATTGTGTAAATACTGTTTCCAAGATGTGTAAAAGGTCAAGTCAAGATGGGTCAACCCTATTTTGTCTGTCTAGATAGATACAGAACATTTTACTGTACCTAAAAATAGAAATTACATAGATATTTCTTAAACTAAGAGTACTGATGGCAGCCTTATCACTAAAAGTGATCTCTTCCAGACAACCTTTGGATGGACTAGATTTACGAGTATAGTCTAAGGTTCAATTCTGATCTCCGATAGTAACATCTGATTTTCCGTTGTATTTCCTAACAATAAGTCCAACAGTCTACTCCTTCACAGATTATACCACCAATTTCAGATTTCCCTAAGAATTATCGAACAAGTGTCACACTACAAGCCAGTCGGAAGCGTTTAAGTGTTGTTTGCAGCACCTAATTATGCACCCTCGAAGTGCGTTTCCTGCACTTTGCGAAGTTCGCGATACTTAACAAGGTCTAATGCGACTAACGTGTTCCGCAGAGATTGTGTAAGAGATGACAATGGGGCACGAGTGGCAGGAAGGCAGTTCTTGGTCGGTGTAAAACGAAGCAATTTTAGTGTCAGTTCATAAGTGGTTCTTAAGTGACTTGACGCTGTTTTGAGGTTCTAAAACGGCTCTCGGGTGTCTTTAGTTTGTGTTTTTGAGATGTTGCATTCATAAAGTAAATAGCATTTCTCCATAACAAACACGGATTCCAATATATTTCGGGTGAAGAATTATTAATATCTAAGGAAATCCCGAGGCTCCATCAGCATTCAAAGTCACTCGCGTAAACTTGTGGTCTTCATCTATCGCATTTTTGACGGCGCAAAATGAAGAATACCATAAGAAACTCTTAGTTCTTGAGGAAAAGGCGAAAGAAGACAGGAAATACATATCTCTACTAGAGGATAGGATTGAGGACTTGCAGAGGGGAAACAGAAAACCCAATTTTGAGATTAAAAATGTCCCTCAACAAACTAAAGAAACCAAAGATGACCTTGTGGAAATGGTTTTGTGCTTATCTAAAACGGTTGGCGGATGTTTATCAAAATCGGATATAAAGGACATCTATCGAGTGAATGGAAAAAGAGATAAAACTTTGAATTCCACAATCATAGTAGAATCTTCGTCAACTTTACTCAAAGTGGAAACTCTGAGACTGTGTAAGGCTTTCAATTTTAACCAGAAAAACAAGCTATGTGCCAAACATTTGGGACTTAAGTCCGCTGCGGACACACCTATCTATGTCTCGGAGCAGTTGACAGCCAAAGGGTCAAGACTACATTTTCTGGCGCGAGACCTCGCTAAAACAAAATCTTACAAGTACTGCTGGACGGCGTACGGAAAGGTTTATCTTAGAAAAGATGATAATGCACCATCTATTACGATAATAAATGAAGCTCAAATTCAGCACCTTTTCCAATTGTGACTATTTAAAGTCAGTATAAATTTAATCAAGGTATTCTCGTTTGTATTTTTCTGTTTCCTGTTGGCCACTTTTAAAGGAATCTCATTCACTGTCATAAAATGTAACTGTTTAAATGATTTCCCACTTGCAAAAACACACAGCCATGTAACACAAACACACACACAAATACACATAATGTTTATTTTTTACCAAAACCATTATACCTTACATTCACAATCACACTTATTCATTTCTAATACACTCTCCTCCACAAATATATCACAAGTTGTACCTATTTTTATACCACAGTATTCAAGCTGCTTTATTAATATTTTTTCCAAATTTAAGTATCTCTGTCTCAAAACATTACCCCTAGTAATTACACTCGCAGACTTTTTTGCTTCATTTTATGGATAGAAATATACTAAATAATCTTAATGAGATAGACGACAATAATTTGGCACATTCGAGGATTTGCGATGTTGAGGATATTTGCAAACATATTAAAATAAAGGATAAGGATCTAACTATACTCTCACAAAACATACGAAGTATTTATTGCAATTTAGACGATTTTCAAGTAACTTTGGCAAACTTAAAAGTTAGGGTGGACATCATTGTCTTGACTGAGTGTTGGATTAACCCTAACAAAATAATACCTCACCTTGATGGCTATTCCCATTTTTCAACAACAAACCACATAAACCAAAGTGATGGTGTGGTTGTATATATAAATAACTCGATTAATCCTAAAGTAAAAGAAATTAATCTTGAACATGCATCCTGCTTACAAATACAAATCGGTTGTGTTACTATTTTAGGCATATATCGGTCACCCTCAAATGCTAATGCGGAAATATTCATAGATTCCTTAGAGGCGCATCTAGATAAGATTAAAAAGCATAAGGACATAATACTAACTGGGGACATAAACATTAACATTATTTCAAATACAAATAATGATTCATATGAACGTATAAATAGGTCTTATTATCTTAACATGCTCTCTACTAAAGGTTTACTCCCTGGACACCATTTACCCACACGAAACAAAAACTGCCTCGATCACTTTTTTCTAAAATTAAACAATAAGGTGACGTCACCGCAGATAGCCATTTTAAATGCAACGGTAACAGACCACTCCATGATATTCTTACATTTAAAAAGTATTAAATCTACGTACACATATAAAAAAATTCAAACTATTACCGATTACAATGGAGCCCTAATTAGTCTAGCAAGTAAAAATCTACCTAACCTACTTTTTAGTGATGATCCTAATTTTATCATAAATAACTTAACGAATGAACTGAAAAACTCAATAGACGAAAATAGTAAAGATGTAAAGATTCCTAAAAGCAAACGGAACATTAAACCATGGATTACCCCAGGTATTTTACGCTGCATTAAAAATAGAAATACAATGCAAAAAAACCTCCGTAAAGATCCACTGAACAATATCCTCACTATTACCTACAAAAGGTACCGCAACTTTTGTAACAAAATAATAAAAAAAGCAAAAAGAAAATACGAGAGAGAACTGTTGTCTAACTCAATTAAAAATTCTAAAACTCTTTGGTCTAATATTAAAAAAGTGACAAATTTAGTAAATAAAAAGACAAGTGCTTTGGAACTCTTAAATGCAAAGACAACTCCAACCCAAGCTGTCAATTATGTAAACAATTACTTTGCAAATATAGGTAAAACTTTGGCCGAAGAAAACTTAAAAAACAATGCTTCCCGAAAATCTTTTGTGTCTCCCGTTGCAAGGGATGGTCAAGCAACATCCTTTGTTCTCTTGGACACAACCTGTGAGGAAGTTCATAATGTTCTTATGAGCCTAAAATCAAGTAGCGCTCCAGGTTGGGACCAGGTGTCGACGAAATTTCTTAAAATGGCTAACAAAATAATCGTGCCAGTGATCAGTCATTTGACAAACTTGTGTTTTAATAAAGGTATCTTCCCCTCGGCATTGAAACAAGCAACAATAACCCCGGTCTGTAAGGGAGGGGATGCTGGTGATGTTAACAATTATAGACCAATTTCTGTTCTCACTTCTTTATCAAAAATAATTGAAAAATTAATAAATATTAGACTTATCTCATTTCTGAGTAAGTACAATATCCTATCTGATTCACAATACGGTTTCAGACGGGATAGGTCTACTGAAGATGCTGTTGAGGCTTTGACTTCTTTAATTGTGAAACACCTGGATCAAAAGAAAAAGTGCATAACAGTCTTCCTTGATTTGAAAAAAGCCTTCGACACTGTTTCAATTCCCATCCTCTGTGAGAAGCTAGAACTCTTAGGCATAAGAGGGACACCTTTAGATCTGCTCAAAGACTACCTCAACTGTAGAACCCAATCTGTTAAGATCACAGAACACATAAGTAACCAGGCTGACGTTTTATACGGAGTCCCGCAAGGCAGTGTGCTTGGCCCAACCCTCTTCTTATTGTACATTAACGACCTCTGCAACATGAAACTAGATTGCGGAAGTGTTTTCTCATATGCCGATGACACAGCATTGGTATTTTCAGGTGCCTCCTGGAGTGATGTTAAGGGACGGAGTGAACTTGGACTTGCTAGGGTGGCTAGCTGGCTGCATAGTAACCTTCTTACTCTAAATACTAGCAAGACCAATTTCATTTGTTTCTCTATCTATGACAACTTACAACCAGATGTAAACTTTGCCCTAAATATTCACCATTGTGCTAAGGAAAGTAATGAAACCTGCAAATGTCCAGTCATAGGTAAAGTATCTGAAACGAAATATCTGGGTGTTATAATAGACCAGCGTCTCTCCTGGCACTTACACATAGAACTGGTATCTGAGCGCCTGAGAAAGCTTATATGGATTTTCAAAACATTACGACATGTAGCACCTAATGACTTGCTCATAAACATTTATGTTGCACTAGCACAGTCGATTATAAGTTACTGTATTTCTATATGGGGAGGAGCCACAAAGACAAAATTTCTAGAAGTTGAAAGAGCCCAAAGACTCTTGCTTAAGGTTATGTTTTTCAAACCACGAAGATTTCCTACTAACCTATTATACACAACATACGAACTGTTAACTGTAAGGCAGATATATATTCTCAAAGCTACACTAAGACATCACAAACAGTTAGTACATGTGCCAAATATAATCGGAAACAAAAGGCGCAAGGACCATTTTCTCCGTATACCTTTTACTAGAACGGAGTTTGCTAGCCGGCAATATGCTAATTTATCTTGCTATTTGTATAAAAATATTAACAAAATTTTGGACATTTACCCAACTACTCGATTTGAATGTAAAAATATTATCACTTCGTGGATTAAGACACTAAACTATGAAGAAACTGAAGCTCTGCTGGTGGTAAAAAATAAATAACAATAGTAACTTAAACCATGTGATATACTTACATTACACTCAAATTTACACATGACGCATGTTAGAATACATACACATTGCACCACTCACCCTATTATCAGCGGCTGATCCCGAACCCAAGACTCCGGTCGCAGGGCTGGTTAGAGAACATGTACAGTACACAATTACACACACATACAGACATACACACATAATACACATACAATATAAACACACACACACACACACACATTTAAAATCGTCTATTAATCTATTAGTAAATTTAGAATCATAAAAAAAAAAAAAATTGTTTAAGTAAAAGATAATGCTGATAACTGTATTGTATCATCCACTATTATTACAACACTATCCTAGTTGTGGAAGAGCGGTGTCTACTGCTACAGGTATTTTTATACTTACAAGTAGATGTCCTCAATGTATGTAGTTAAGAAGTAGTGGTTAACGAAATAAAGAAATTTGAAATTTGAAATTTGAAATTTGAAATTTGAAATTCATTCCCATCCGAAACCAAAGGAGCGTGAAACTCATTCGCACCGCACAGCCTTCCAAAACGTTATCTTACATAATCAAGGGACTGTTAAATGCGACACTTCTGTGAGACCTTCTTTTGTTATAGCCATACCGACGTTTTTGCAGCAATTCAAACTTGCCATAATACACTCTACATTGAAGAATTTGCTTCCAAGCGCGAGCGTGTATGTTGAAGACAGCTGTCTATGGATTAGGTGACACAGCTTATCATCATTCAGGGTGTGAACTTAACAACATATTTATCCAGGATTTCACGCCTGAACTATTTGTTTTACGCACTCGCTGCTTGGTATAAAAGGCCGATTTGGAAACTTGTGAATTATATAACTAGCAGTGGTTGTTGTGTTTTCACAGCTCTGTGAGTTTCTATGTTGAGGGGTTTTGGTCTGTTAAAAGGAGACATGCAAAGGCTGGATAATCTGGGGTATTTACCAGGCGGTAATGTATTATACAGGTGGTAGCAGCCACCAGCTTCTTTGAAGATTAAAACATGTTTATCAAGAAGTGGTCTATATGTTTTAAATGTAAACCAAGAGGGGTTTTTTAAGCTTAGAAGATATCCCAAATAATTTGCTGTAACATATTTTTTTTATACTGTGTAGCCACGTAAATCTAGAGTAGGCAGGTATTGTAGATGAATATCAGTTATAAAGTTGCACTGCGTCTGGACGAAGAAAAAAGACGTTTTGACGAAAAAATTAAAACTCATCAACCTTAAGAAATTATTGAATACTTATCTAACTTATTAATAAAGCGCTCATATAAATATATTTTCCGGTCAACTCCTCCTTCCGTATGACATTGTTTTTTCTTTTATGGATTATAAAAAATGGTTGCTAAATATTACTCCCTTTATTTAGCTTTTTTATTTTATTTCTTTCTTTAAGTATATAATTTTTGTCTATCAATGCTTGTCTAGAAGGAATAACTTTAAGTAATAAGATCATCGTGAAGTGCTCGTGGCCTAGTCGAACCGAGTGATTGGAATTAATTACTTGAGTTAAGCAACAACACGCGCGGTCAGGTGCAGGATCGGTGACCGTTCCGTGACTGCCGCAAAAAGTACTTTGCCGAGCGCTTCCTTGCTTTGCAAGGCATGCTAAGCCGTTTGTGCCGGCTGTCATGTAATGTCAGTCGTTAAAGCCATGTCAGAGGCCTTGTGGGCGCCTTGGTACCAAGTAAGGCCCGCCACTGTCTTACAATCCCCCACCAACTCGGACTTGGCTCCCATGGTGGAGTATGGCCTAACCTTCTTGCGATGCAGGAAAAGACCCGTGCCCCAGCTGTGGCGACATACAAGAGTTGATATCGAATAAGATCATCAATTGGACGGTATGGATTGTACGGTATAAGTGTTCAACTCTCAAATGTTGTTCCTGGTGTTCATGCAATAAAAACTAATGTAAGTATCTGTTTCACGCTCCTGAGTCCGAATTTTGCAAGTCCATTTCAAGATACTGTACGAAAGAAAACAGCAATTTGATAGACCATTTAATAGCTATCTCAGAGATTTTTTTGTTTTTCAGAGAGAGCCGTGTTTTTATTATTATGTCATGTTGCCACATGACCCCATGGTAAACGAAGACGGGGTCTGAGGTAAAGTGCTTACCATGACATAATTTGCTGACCATTTATAGAGTCTGAAAAAGATATCTTCGCAACAGACCACATTCTCAGGCCACATCTGCAGCGTTGTTGATGTATTAGAACATAGAACCTAGATTGTTGATTTTATTCACCGTTTATCTCGTCCAGCCCGTAATTGGTACAATTTACACCAGCCTATGCACTCATAAATCAACTCACAGCGGCTTTCAAATATCTCTGAATACAAAAGACACTTGTGAATCTTACCTCTTTCACTAATATGGATTAAACGAGCGATAAATGTCATATTGTTTTCAATGTGAACATGTGTTGTCCTCTATTTATGATGTCGTTTGATTAAGGATGCCTATGTCGGGGTAGTATAGAAGGGTCCATGTATTTTATGGCCAAAGTGTCTAGTTAAGTCTTCATTAAAGTTTGATACGAATTTGAACTGTGAGAGCGTAGTTACAGCATTATATGTCGTAACAACCTACAGTTTACATTCTTCTAAACGATTAGAATGCAACTGCAATTCAATTGGCAGGCAGGCAATTCTCTGTAACTGTGATTTTTATTACACATAAAGCGTACAGTAACACTATAATTCGTAGAATTACTTTGTAGTAATTTGTCACGACTGAAAAATAATTCTTTGAAATATTATAGATGGTATTTGAAAGAATTCTTTTTCAGTCGTGACAAATTACGACTACCATGTATAATATTTCAAAGAATTCTTTTTTAGTCGTTACCAAATTACTACAAAGTAATTCTTCGAATTATAATGTTACAGTACGTTTTATGTGTAATAAAAATCACAGTTGCAGAGAATGAAAGTGGTACTGAAATGCCACTTTCTATGTTCTGTTCACATACAAGTATAAAATATGAACCAGTAGAAAGATCGGGCCCCTCCTAATACATATTTTGTTAAGTTAAATGGAGATCCCATTTAAGCATTATTTTTATTTGATTGGTTATGCAAATAAATAATTTTGAATTTGAATTAAATTTTAAAATGGAAATACGGTCTGGTTTATAAAAACACGATTTTCTAAAGCATTATTTAATTAAGCAGTGGTCACGTTTTTTCCTCGTAAAGTCTCAATCACAGACTATTTTAATCAGCATTTTTGGAGTGCTTTAAAAAGTCGTGTTAGTAGGTATACGTTCTTAGATGGTTAGTGTGTAATGAAACCCATATTGTGCTGATCTTTAGACATTCGCACGTGCTTTAGAAACCTATTCCAGTGCAACAAGAGTAGAACAACTTGCGTTGTCACGGATCCTTTGTCCGATTACTGAAAAATAACATATCAGCTGTATCGCCCAATAAAATTTCATAGCTCGCAGCTGTGACGGAAGGTAAGTCAACATCAATGTAACGCGTCGACACCGTGAAATTGTGTCGCGAAATCGAAAAGCCGTAGCGCATTTTCAATGGAATCCCTAACTAAATCAAAGGACATGTGTTTGTAATGCTGACACCCGTACGGCGTATCAAATCGCCGAAGAAAGCCAGCACAAATCCCTAAGAAATAACCGAAAAACCGAAATAGTTCCGCGATTCGTTCCGCAGCGATTTCACGCTGTAGAAGAACCTCGCGTAGGAGCGACCCTTAAGATGCCTATTTTTGAGGTAACGTCTACCTTTGAAAGGTCCGCCGGTGGTACGGAACGAATTGGACTTAGAATTGTGCCAATTTATCATCCTTAACCATTTGGCCGCGTTCGGTATTGTGTGTGACCTAATGTCCCGATAAATGGACATCCCTCCGTTGGATGAAATGTCACGTTTTCCAATGATCTTTGTGCACAGCTGATAAACGTACGGCCTTAAAGAAAATGGGTTATAGAGTTGGTGGTATATAGAAGTCGATACATTTATGATGTTGGCTTCTTGTGAGGTTTCGTTTGGGAAGTTCAAAAGAAAGCAAAAAAACAGTCTTATTAATGAAAAGATGTGAAATGGAACATGTAAGAAAGAAAAAAGATTGACGAAACAAATATATATTGCGAATGTGAGTGGAAGGGTTGTTAAGGGATGAACGGAGTACATACATCGACCAAATAGGGGATGTATTAGTAATAGATGTATTAAATATTTTTCATATAGGGTTATTGTCCTATGTTTCATTATAGGACACTCACGAAAGGGTTGGTCCACCAGTTCAAAGTCGCTCAGTGAGCTATGGAGAGAGCTATGCTCGGAGTTTCTCTGAAGGATAGGATTCGTAACGAATGCATCCGACAGAGAAGCAAAGTTATCGACATAGCTCAGAGAATCAGCAAGCTGAAGTGGCAGTGGGCTGGCCATATCTCGCGAAGAACCGACAACCGTTGCCTGGAGCAAACGTGTCCTTGAGTGGAGACCGCGACTCGGCAAACGTAGTGAAGGACGCCCTTAGACTAGGTGGGATGACGATCTGCGAAAAACTGCAGGCAGATCCTGGATGCGGCAAGCTGAAGACAGGGCGCTATGGCGCTCATTAGGGAAGGGCTATTTCCAGCAGTGGACTAGTATAGCCTGACAATGACGATGGTGATAGGGTTATTGATGATTAAGAGGAATTAAGGAGAAGATAAAAAGTACCCGCAACTGGCGTGCGTGCATGCAACGACTTATGATCGTTGATGAAGCGAAGATCGTCTGTCAGGGTCGTGGCAAGTGGCAGTCCCCTGGTCTCTGCCTACCCCTCTGGGATACAGGCGTGAGGTTATTATGTATAACATTTAAAATGGGAACGGATAAAGGATCGTAAGTGTTCTTTCTTAGCGTGTCGATAGCAAGCCGTCGTGGTCAAAGAATTTGCCAATCAAAGTTGAGTACGGGCTTAGTGAGTACGTCGCGCTGGGAGGCTCCTTTCATGCACCCCATGCAAGAATAGTAAGTACAATAGATGTTTTCTAAAGGTTAAGATCAATTTCTTACATTATGAATCTAATAGTAAATTATGGTGAAGAAATCGGCCAAATGAGTGTCGGGCAACGCGCAGTATAGGATTCCGTAGAAAGCGGGAGTTTTTTATCTGCTTTATCGAACTAACAACTTCATTAAGTTCTTTTTAGGGTTCCGTACCTCAAAAGGAAAAAACGGAACCCTTATAGGATCACTTTGTTGTCCGTCTGTCCGTCCGTCCGTCCGTCTGTCAAGACCCTTTTTCTCAGGAACGCGTGGAGGTATGAAGCTGAAATTTATATCAATTACTCAAGTCTACTTATCCTTGAAGCTGTGAAAAAATCAAACTTCTAAGCCAACGCAATCAAAAGATACAGCCGTTTATGCCGCAAATTTTCGACACTTGCAAGGGAATCAAAACCTACAGGGTGCTTCCCGTGAACTCAGAATCTTGAAATTTGGTACGAAGCAACGTCTTATAGCATAGATAAAGGAAAAATTACGAAAACCATAAATTTTTAGTTACATCACATAATATATTTTTTTTTTATAATTTTAAACTTACTACCCATTTCCTCATAAACGCGTAGAGGCATTAAATTTAAATTCATACCAAATACTCAGGTCTATAATACAGGTTTGTACGGAACCCTCGGTGCGCGAGTCTGACTCGCACTTGGCCGGTTTTTTTTTTAATGCTCTAACCCGTGCTCTGGCACGGACAGACAGAGGTCGGGGTTTGAATCCCGGCATGGATGGAATTTTTAGCCTCTAAATAGGTTTTGAAAACTTCATTAAGGTAATTTTCAATGGGTGCAGAGATGCTATAGGTTACAGCTTTACCTCAGGGAATGTACACGTTTCCGCACCGGGAGAGTTCAGCATGCTCGCGTGACAAATGTTTACAAACTTGTACATTTATGACATTTGTAGGTATCAGACATCTATGTAAAAGATGGAATATTTTTTAATTTATTTTGTGTATTTACAACTCTTTAAATATTCAGAGCTTGAAAATCCGCTTCAAGTCTCAAGTCAACATTTCCGTTTAAGGCAATTTTAATTTTAATATGTAATACTTTGTTTTGTAACGTACACAAAGTTTTTCAGCAGGCAAAGGGTAACATAACCTAAGGTTAGCTGAAAGAAAATACTCATTACTATTAAGCTCGCCTTTGTACAAATATGCTTATTGTGCAATAAAGAATTTTTTAATCTAATCTAAAGGGCATTTTTTAGAAAAAAAGGATAGCAAGCGTTTGGATGTTTATTAAGTGTTTGAATGAACCATAAATCGAGCTTTTAATACTTCAGATCTATGTCAATATTGACTAAAAGTAGAATATATAATTCAGGATGGGTAGACCAGCCACCCGGGGGTTCGTCTCTAAAATGCATAGTTGTTCAATAGCCTCATATAAGTCCGGTGATGGTCGTTTCATACACTATCGGTAGTCTAGTAACCAATCGCATTGCAATGGTATAACCCGTGCTACTTAACTCGGCACCTCTCGCGATTTGATCTTCTACGCGAGAGATGCCTATTTAATTTTTAGCGGGTTATACTCGATTTGATCTTCTACGCGAGAGATGCCTATTTAATTTTTAGCGGGTTATAACCCTGGGATGACATTGTACAGCTATTGCTTTTTGGACTACCAAATTCAGGCAAATATCAACTATTGTCGTGCTTATTCTCTGTGGCGTAGCGGTAGCGCGTCTGTCTACCATGCAAGAGGTCCCGGGTTCGAATCCCGGCTGGGAACAAAAAAAAACCCGTGGTCTTGGATGTTTACATGTTTATGATGTCGTTGTTTCTGCTTCCCACGATACAGGGTATGCTAGTGTGGGGCCAGAAGCAATGTATGTGCCAGTATGTAAATGTTATGTTATGTTATTTATATCATTCTATTTAAATTATGTAGGTATTAGACTCTAGGGTCAGGTCAGGCAATTGTGTTGTAACCAGGACGTCACCAAGATGATAATGTAAGACACCCAGCCTGAGGCCACTTGTACAAATATACGGCGACCTCAGTGAAATGCAAGTATTTACTTTATGAAAATTTCTAAACAATAACCTCTGAAAACTATTTGGATTTCCCTCCTTTCTTGGGCTGAGTTGTACCATTTTCCTAAAGTAGAATTTACGTAAAATCCCTAACACTACATTCAATTTAATTGGCTGTTCAAATGACACTTTAGAAGGGGAACAAGTTGTTTTGAATGGCTAGATCTTTATCTTAAGTTAATGTGAACGGTTAGTTACGAAGAGTCAATCAGTAACTATCAGTTTCTATGCAGTTACTGTAAAACTGCGCAGGTATAATTAGGTGTGTTTTTACTGAGTAAAGCTGTATTGTTATGGAAGGTGTAGCTTCTCAACCTCGTGTAATTTCTTGGTCGCTATTACGGTTTTTCTGTCTCTAAATCACTCATGCAGTGATTCTCATGTCGGCACTTGTTGCCTATTAATATTTATTACTTCATAGTATACGTTTAATGTTCTTTTGTTCTCTTCAGGAATGCTTTTATTGAGGTTGTGTGTTTGTATTTAAAGCATGTTGTTTTTGGTTTAAATGGTGTTGGAATAAAATAAAGTTAATTATAGTACTTCATGTATTATGTTAAAAATGGAGATCAAACGAAAGTCTTAAAATTTCACAATTATTTCGGTACAACTAAATCTTAACAACTAAGCTTTTATACTAAATAATTGAGGATTAAACAAGTACTTATGAGATAATAACTGACACAGTGGAAGAATTCATTACGATTCGAAACATAGAAGAGATTTTCGAATAGTTTTACATTTCATTAACTTTACTAAATGAACATTATACAAGAATACATTTCTAGTTAAAATTGGCACTTCTGTTAAGGAGTCTACCTAGCAGAATACTTAGATACAACAATAAAAAAACTTCTCCAAAAAGTAGTAATTATTACAAACTAACATTTTCTTACTAACTATTAAAGCTTGTTGATATGATATGTATAATTCCTACTACTAATCATAACCTACCAAAAAGAGTAATCGATGTGTCATTGAATCTTAAACCTAAATTATGTCTAGTTAAAGCTTCATTCCCTTAAACCTACCATATCACAGTCAAAACCCTAAGCTAATGGAAGACTTTGATGTCTTATAATTAAACAGATATAATAATACGTCAGTAGGAGAACGCCACAAAAAAGTTAGAGAGGTGCAATAATAATTACAGTGCAGATGTTGATATTAAAGCTGTCTACCAAAACTCTCTGACAATTTCTACATTGTTACAGTTTATCAAAACTAATTTACGCAAATTGGACACCCAACAACGCAAATAAGCTTCTAGCTACGTCACTGTTTATGAAACTCATTTGCTTGTTGTTGTGTCTCCAATCCACTTCACTAAGTCTAATGGAAGATGTTGAACTGTGCTCGCGTTAAGTAGGAGCACTTACTACAAACTATTGGAAGACACGATTTCGTTTTCAAGACACTGCATGTAAGACGTAAACTAAAAAGAGAGAGAAATGATTCTTTGAAGGGGAAGAGCGACTATTAGAGCACCGCTGAGGCATGACCCTTTTGAAAACTATATTTTCGAACTAACTGTATGAAATTTAAAGGCGAAATAAGTATCATTACTCAGCGATGCGATTTAACAATAAACTAGTAGCACAGTTTACATACGAAACATTTGGTCTTGGTCGCAGAGTAGCAGATCTCCCGGACTTCGTTCGCCATGTTGTCGCTGACCTCAAGGTCTTCTGTCAGGAGTTCAAAGCGATTGCCATTGATGATGTTTTGATTCTCGGCGTTGTCGTTGTCCTCTGTCGATGGTGCCGGTTTTACCGGGTCGATTGGGTAGAAAAAGTCCGTGAAGGGAATGAGGATTGGCCCATCATCAGCGTTGATAGTCGGAAGGTCGGTCCGAGGCGACGCGTTAGACATCAGCTCCCCGAGCCTCGTCCAACACTTGTTCAGGTTCAATCGGGCTGAATTAACCACTTTACGGGGCAGTCTCGGATTGGAGCGCTGTAAATAAACGAGAAAAATAAAGTTAGTCTCTTTTTCAACAAAGTTCAACGGCTTGGTCGCTAAGTGCGCGTAAACAAGGTTGGAAACCGGTTTAAGAAACGGTAAAGTGTCCTTACCTGACGGTTCAAAAGCTTCGCCCATGGTGACCGAGGGGACACCGCCTCTTGTTTTGGCGATTCACTTTCCTTGGCTAAGCACATTGTTGTTGTTTACTAGGTGCTGACGTTTACGTGCGTGAACGAGAGAATGTTGTGAGCAACGACGTGCGCTCCAAGAGAGCTCAGAAGGGAGTGGTTGAATCAGGAAGGGCGCGGCGGCTTATATAGCGAGTCCCGAGCCTCGGACCCCGCCTCCCCGCTGGGGGCACGGGCCCGCGCATGCGCCGCGCACGGGCAGCGCGCGCGCTCGGCTCGAGCTACCGCGCGCGCCTCCTTACTGGTTTTTACTGAGTACTTCCACGAAGAGAGCGCTTTGAGACACCGCGGCTTAGGATGATACATCAGTGGAGAATTGAAAGACTGGTATTGCTTCGTGCATTGAAAGGTAATCGGACGACGAGTAAGATATTATGTTTAGTGTTTGAGGCACCTTTTAGGGTGTTGGTAGTAATTAAGGCTTTGTACTGTTAGTTGTTGAAGGAAACTTAAATTAGACATAGACATAGACATCATTTATTAATTTGTAGATTAAGGTACCTTAGACTTAGACTACATTTTAAGAAAGTGGTGCAACCTTTCTTAAAATGTAGTCTAATTAGCGTTTGACTAAGATTCTAAATACAAAACTCAATAGCTACATTAGAAAATGGTGCAAGTCGGTACAAGTCTAAAAAAAATAACTGTATCTATAATACAATTAGAGGAATATGTGATTGCGTTACGACATTACGGCCTTATTATAAAACTCAATTCCTTAAAACCCTCCAAAAAAAGTCAATCAAAATAATCAGTCGGGGCGATTTTATAGAAGAACTACAGATTAAATAAAACGCCTCTAGGAACTTTTAGTAGAATCGCATTTTAAAAATAAGGCCTGTAGTTTAGAACTTTTCGTAGCACCGTAGCAGAATTGCGTAGCACGGTCTACAAAAAAAAATTCGCGTCGCCTATTCACGCTAACTCCAATGAAGTTCAATGGCCGTTCGTAGTTGTGGAGTTTTGTTTTTAGTCTAGCTACAGTTCACATTACGTTCTAGCCATTTCATGAAAAATAAACACCCATGTCTAAGCAGCAGCTGCGACGCTAGATAGATAAGTTCCGTTTGAGATTTATCATACTACCTAGGTTTACACTTAGATTTTTTCTCCAAAGGAAATACACCCGTAGAGTTAAGGAGATACAACTCCATTTGAAATTACTGCACTGTATTAGTCCATAGAGCGACTTCCTGCGATTATATCGCGAGCTAAGAAATTGAATGTATCAGAAGTACCTACCTACAACCTACAAACTCGACAGAAATGTGAAAAAAATGCGGGAAGAAGCAGAAAATTATTATAAAAAACATATAGAGGCGCCATCTCAATTTGTCCAAACTTTTTAATAAGAGTAACAGTTACAATTTCGTGAAACCGCGACCTCTGGCTAACCGTGCCAGAGGTCGCGGGTTCGAGTCCCGGCATGGGTGGAATATTTGGCCTCTAAATAGGTTTTTAAAATTGTCCTTAGCACGGGTTTGTGCATTAAAAAGAATATAATCAAACTCTATGATATTTATTTTTGAACCACCATGGCAACAAGAGTCGTGTAAACGGATTCTGTGGTTATCTGAAGTTTGCTGGGACAGCTAGTACGTCTAAAAGGATGGACAGTAGGTATAAAACTTGAGTTTAGCTACGAAGCATGAACTGTCCTTTTGTATATTCAGCCACGTCCTCTCGGTCATTTCGATTGCAAATCACGTAGAGCCTTTGATAAATCATTTCCTTTGGTCAGAGCAAAGGATACGACGGGTGTGTATTAAATTAATAAGAGATTTCACGTCAAGTAGCAAGATAAACTAATATCCCAACGCCTGATGGAGATCTTGGTAGATACATTTTTTTTCATCGGTTTGGCTTCTCGAAATAGTATTTTGTTTTAGCTAAACAGGTAGTAAGTGGGCGTCCGTAAATGTCATGAGGCGTTGAGGCGTGGAGTGATTAAATCAAATGTCACGTGGTGAAGAGGGAGATTGGGGTCACGGAAAATAACGCATAATTTTTTTTCGCTTTAGTAAATTGGGTTAACAATATAATAGCGGATAATGGACTGTTTCAGTTTGGGATGACAAGTGATATTTTTTATGATTGTTGCGTTATGTTATGTTATGTTTATGTTTATTTTAAAGAAGGAAGAGGTTTCCGATTCATTGGAATTACCTGAGAGTAACTCGTGGAATTTGGAAAACACTTTTTGTTGAAGTCGTAGTGATATTCAAATAACTTTTATCAAAATAAATATCAACACAGACTTCTATTTTCTTATTTATTCCTCTATCCGTAAGGGCAATGGTAGGAATAAGAATTACGTCCTAGATTTTCCTATTCTAGGTGGAACGTTAAAATAAATTTTGGTAATATAGCTATCGAAAATTCCGTTGTATTTATTAAATAAATTTTCATGGACATATTACACAGATCTTGTTAGCCCTATACTAAGTACTAAATAACTTGTGTTATAGTTTGCATTGCCAATGCCAATAACTAACCAATTACATCGAACTGACTATGTAGTTTTATGAAAAGTGGCCCGCCCAGAGGCCTATTTCGTAAAATCAATTCAAAGTTTATTTTGAAAATTCGTTGTACATTGCGTAGATTTTCCTATTTCGGGTTTGATCGACTTTGAAATAAACATCGAACTATTCTAAGAATCCTCGAATTGTAGTTCTATGAAGCATGCCCCTGGCAAGTATACGGTAAGCTCGATACAAATTACAGACAACAGTCCATTAAAGTAGATGATCCCGCAGTCAACAATTATGTTGTCAACCTGTCGATACGTGTATCCTAAGCCGATAGTAATGATGCATCATCAAACGGTCGTAACAATCAAGTAGATATTAAACGATTTGTAATGAAGGCTAACAATGTTATAAAACTTGTTTATCCAACTGTAATTTCAAAAAGATTTCAAAACTTTACGGGTAGAAGGAATAAAGTTTTGAAATCTTGTTATGGGATTACGCTCAAGGTGAATTAGATGTTTAAATTTTAAAAATCACACTTGCAATAAAAATATATTATTAAAAATAACACAACAAATATAAGTAAAATTTTTCAATCCACATTTGCTGAATGTCGAATAATGTACAATGACAGCCACAAAGTGCAAAAAGATCTGCGAAAAAAGACTCCACTGTGACCATAATTTCTTAAATCTAATACCTACATCAATTGCTGCCTATATAGGCAACATCGCCTATATGTATGTACATACATACATAACCTCACGCCTGTATCCCAGAGGGTAGGCAGAGACCAGGGACTGCCACTTGCCACGATCCTGACAGACCTTCGCTTCATCAACGTTCATAAGTCATTGCATGCATGCACGCCGGTTCCAGGTACTTCTTATCTTTCCCTTTGTTAATACATCTGCTATATGTATATGTTTTATGCAATAAAGAATTATAACAACAAAAATGCAGTAATGCTTCAAATGCCTTGAATTAGCCAAACAAAATGTCGAATTTTATTCTTATTGGTATTTGTAATGGTAGCCCTAATTAGAAGGTATTAGGTAGTTTTTATTGTATTTATTTCTATTGTAAATTTAATGATAATGATTATATAATTAATGAAGAAAAATTATGATATTTGTTTTTTTTTCTGAGGAACGTCTTTTTGAAAAATAAAATAATCTTATGCCAAGATAATTACGTAACTATAAATACCTATTAATAAGGTATATTGGCGCTACTTAAGTATAATTCATATTTAAGTGGGTTATAGCATGTCGCAAAAGCAAAAATCTAGACTGTAACAGCTCGTCGATTAAATGAGTTTGTTGTGTAGTTTTTCGTGGATAATGGAAGAACTATTGAAATTATTTCGATGAAACTTTTATGTCCCTAAAGCTTAAAATTTGACTTTAAAACTGTACAAAATTCATTTAGTAACAATAATGCTAGCTGCAAATATTAGCATCAAATATAAAAAAAAAAACTGTCCCTGCAGTCGAAGTTACTCCAAAATAAAATGAAGATCTCCAATACAGTTTTTTTCAACTCGCGTAATAAAAATGCATCGCCGACTAGTAATCAATACTATTGCTACACGAATGACATTGAAGAATTTAATATAACATAATACTTTCGTTGAAAAAGGAGAGAAAAAACAACACTAACCACAGGACCCAACCACGTGCAATGTAGGGTTGAGAAAGAAAAACTGTAAGAATTTTTTGTACCGACCCCGCAGCAGAGTTAGGTTACAATAAATGGTATCTGAGGGCGTCTACTCAGGATAGATTACCTTGCAAACGAAGATGCGAAGAAAAGTTTCCGCGCTAGTTAAGTGGATTGAAGGAAATGCTGCCTGTTCGAAAGATGTGCGGTTGCACCATACAGTAAGCGTAAAACGTTTAACAAACAAATGTTAAATGTTAAATGACTTTCTCAATATGTGATGTCTTTGTCTGGTTACCACAGCATAAGGTATCCTAATTTGGGAACAAGAGAAGTGATTTTGTTGTGTTAAAGTTATTAATGGCACGGTTAGCCAGAGGTCGCGGGTTCGAGTCCCGGCATGGGTGAAATTTTTAGCCTCTAAATAGGTTTTTATTGTTTATTTATAGTTGAGATTTGTGCCTAATCCTGACCCTGTATGGGATATATTTTATATGCCTCTGATTTAATTGTCGATTGTATATAAAACCAAACTACGTTTGTACGGAAATCGCCTCGTGAGGCGATTCGATTCTCAAAGCCTTGAGTCTAGACAAATACTAACTAAAATTTTCTGTTGAAAATTAGTAATATTTCTATTTGGTTTCAGAGTAGGAGCCTTTCTGTGCTTATGCATCCCGAAACCATCAACGTATCAAAGTTTATGGACACTCACACAATGCTATAAGTAAAGCATGTGTGCGTGTGTAATAAAATCTGCGTGTGAGTGGAGTGTGCGTTACACACGCCCAGCACACTCCTTCTATTGTTGACTCGAGTTTAGGGGAATTTTCGTGTAAAAATATTTGACAGTTTTTTGGGGTTTCTGTTCTTTATTTTTGTACTCCCGGAAAGACGAGGATCACCGTAATGGGTTTTTGTTATTGAGAGTGGTGTACGTTTACCTTATCTTTATTGGGTTAGTGATGATTAAGAAGAATTAAGGGGAAGATAAAAAGTACCCGGAACTGGCGTGCGTGCGTGCAACGACTTATGAACGTTGATGAAGCGAAGGTGATCTGTCTGAATCGTGGCAAGTGGTAGTCCCTGGTCTCTGCCTACCCCTCTGGGATACAGGCGTGAGGTTATGTGTGTATGTAAGAGGAATTAAGGTACTTACAGGTATTTAACGATATTTAAATAATCAATGCTTGTAATAGATCTGTACATTAAGTACATATAACTTAATAACTAATTGCCAAAATACCGGTCCGCATAGTTTGGCAATTAGCTAAATTGATAACTGTACCATTACTCTTTAAGCGATTTTGATAAGCCCTAAGCTCCAGGTTTGTTGTTTTATGGTGAGAAATAAACTTTACTATACGTTACTGAAATGTGTCAAGTATGCTTTTGTAAAATAATTACTTTAATCACTCTCCGTCTGCTCATTCGTTTAATTCTACAATTGTATAGATATCAACCATTGAATGTCCTAACTGCTGAGGCACGGGTCTCTTCCTGCATCGCAGGAATGTTAAGCCATACTCCACCACGGGGGCCAAGTCCGGGTTCGTGGAGGATTGTAAGTTAGTGGCGGGTCTTGCTGTCAGAAGTTATCAAGCCGCCCATAAAGCTTCTGACATGGCTTAACGACTGCCATTATTTGACAGCCGGCTACATATACAATTGTATAAGTACAGTAAAAGTTAGCTTGAATTGTCGCTGATATATTTAAAAACTTTTCTTAATTTCGTAGAGTACGGTTTTATAAGAACAATAGTTTAAGATATTTTTGTGTGATTTCCATTTTTATTTACAACAAAGTATTTTCTATCTATCTCTATATTTTTAGATGCAGATATCGATTGTAAGTTGGGTTAAGTAGTTAAGTACACGCGAAGTGCATTGAGTCACTTCAGTCTGTCTGATACAAATTGTAAATAAAACGTCTATGTAGGAGAAACGTTTGCCGTTGCCCCAATTTGCTCTACTCAAGCGAATCAGAGCTTTAATTAATAAACAATACGGGCCAGTGTCCTACCCAAACACTCAAACACAATAGACACCCCTATCCCAGTCCAATCCGACGCGTAGCTCAATAAAACAATCACGTCGCAAAGCACACGCACGACACGAGCCCGCGTCAACAATACGCCCATTCCGACGCATACGCCGCACCCCGCATGCGGGTAATCGTAATTATGGGAACAAACATTAGGTTCTGGTACCGGTCAACACACAACTAGACAAATGAAACGCGCGACGAACCGACAAGGAATCTTCCTGTTGACGGCCGTTTACATAATGTTGTTTTTTACTTTAGACCGCGGGTCGGTCGGCGATAACCTTACGTTACAAAGATTTAACCACAGTACATATTATTATTATTTAATTATTTATTGTACCTGTAAAGATTGTACAATTGGCGGGCTTAGTACTAAATAATATTTTATTCTAGCCCACCAGCAGGTGACGTGGAGAAGGTTAAGAAGTAGCCTCAAACAGTGAGGTGATATTTTATTGTCAAATATCGTTTTAAAAATTAAACTATGTATTAATATGTACAATAATTCTAATTATACACATATACAACATAGTACTGTATATTGTATGATTTAATAATAATAATTTAAAATTAATGATTGGTTTATTTTCAAAATATATGTCTAAATTAAAATATAGGGATGCCCGTCTCAAGTCTGGAATATCTTGCATGGGCTTCATTCCATTAACAGAAAGTTTTTGATGCTATCCTTAACTTTTTTTGCTTAATCCAGAAGTTCTTCGGTAGATGTGAATTCCACTGATTACATTATTATGCTGGACGGCTAGTAATTGACCTTCGTTAAAGAAAACTAGATTTTTTTACAAAAAAATCCATTATCAAAATCAGATTTCTCTTTCTGTTTTTCAGAAAGTCTTGGCTGTGATATTCTAAACTAAATTCGCGTATAAACATAACTGCATTACGTACATACGCGACATTGCCTACCTACAAAATTTTGTTATTTCAAGGATTCAGTAATAAAATAAGCGTGATCAATCTATAAGCATAGAAAGGAGCATTCTTCACATCAAGTCCCTTTTAGACCCATTGAGACATCCATCTATGATGCCTCTAGCTCAACGATACTCAAAGTTTGGCCCTGTTACTTCGAAATGTCTCTAGCAGGACTCCGTCCATCCTAATAATATCTATAAACATACTCGTAGATATGTAAGCCGTTTAATGTATTTTGTTTTCTCGTGTGTATATGAAGAGTTCTAATGTAATATCAATTTAGGTCCCAAAGAAGCCTGATAGAAAAAACAACTTCATAGTACCACCGATTTTTATGTACGTATTATAATGACGGCAAAGACCTACTCTTAGAGAGAGACAAAGCATGGGCATGCTTCTACTTGCTTTTTGTTACTATTAGAAGTTATGCCATCATCAAATGTTGTCTGATAGAGATCACTTTTGGTGTTAAAGAAGCCGTCTGTACTGTATGGTTAGGAAATATCTGTGAAATTTCCCTTTTTTACGAACAATAAAGTGTTCTCTAAACCTATTTACAAAAATAGAATTCCTTAAAACACTCTTAAAACACTGCATGATATAATCTGTGATAGATATATTTTTAGGAAAAAACATAACCACAGATTTAATATAGAGACTCTAAGGAGGGCTACAGAGGAGTCGTACTTGTATAAGCAAGTCCGTGTTAAAAAAAGGGGGTTCATTGACGAAAAACTTTGGGAAATGTTGGTGTAACCCTCTCGAGTTGTCACGCCTCTGTCACGGACGACGAAGCTGGGGTTGGCTTGATGATTTCAATGAGGCGGATGATAAAGCTTCATTGATTAACGTTAGACATGGTAGCGTGAAGGATCGGGCGAGACAGTCCGTTGATATAGGGAGGCTATAATTAGAGTGGTATATTGCCACGATACTAGTCGTAAATCATAACCACGTTTGTTAAAGTGTTACTAATAACAACATCCACACAACACAATTACTTGTCATGGTCTTAAAATTATACTTACTTACCCTGTAATAGCATAACCAGGCAAGAACATAACAAACTTGGATAACACCCAGACCGAGGCCTTTGTGAACAAACGTACGGCGGCCCCCGTGGGAATCGAATCCACGACCACCGGCATGGTAATCAGACGTGATACCGCTAGATCCACGAGGCAGTAATTAAGAAAACTTATAAAACTTTATTATGACAGGTATGGATTTGACTTCTGTTTCATGATGGTCTATAGAATAGGGCATAAGTATGTTTATCTACGTAACTTGTTGGTTAAATTTGATACTTGTATGTAAGAAGTATAAGATCGATAGTTGTGTGCTGGCCCACTGACCGTTACTTTTAAACGACATCATGACGAAAAAAACACCGGAAAAGTACATGTAGTACTCGCGTTTTGCAGGTTCCGATTGAAGGCACAATCGATTACAAACTTAACTTTGTAATAAAGAATAATACTCTCATACGACCCAAATGCGAAGACATAAGATTTGCAATATTTTTTTAGTCTGAAATGAGTACAAATTAACGGTTTTCCTATACCTGTGGTGTAAGGCCTTGCAGACATATGGACGAGCTAAAATAATTTGTGCTATCTATTACTCAGAAATAAACTTTAATTTTAAATATAAGTTAAATTTTACATAAACTGTTTTGGATTTTTTTCCATTTTCACAGAACCGACGCATTTCGTAATAAACGATTTAATCCCTCTACCCATTCCTGATAAAAAGGTCTTGAAAAGAGCGAGATGTCCAAGGAGGAGTCGACGCTTTCGACACGAAAGAAGAAGATCCTAAGAAAGGAGGAGAGAGATAAAGGATTCCGTTTTTCCTTTCGAGACACGGAACCATAAAAAGCTCCCATTTCGCAACGGCAGCCCGCACTCGCAACAAAAACCTCGCTACTCCACACCATGTTGCTTATCTAATAAATTTACACAGCCATGAATAAATCAAACACCGACCCACACCGGCACACCTGTAAAAGCACACATCACCCACACATGTAGAGGTGGAGTCATAAGCACCCCTTCAACGCGAGCGCTTTAATAAATCCTTTGTAACTTGAACCGGCCTGTGTTTACCCCCGCAAAGACTCTCACACACACTCACAGGTTTAGCATTATACCCATTAGGTCTTGACTTGGGTTCCGGATTCAAGAGCAAGATTTAATTTTGAGCTTATAATTTCAATTGTCTTAGGATTTTTTACTGTGGCTATAGTCACAATGATAATATCGGGAGCTTATGCTACCAGCAATATTATTTCAAAGAAACAGCCAGAATTTTGAATATTACGATCGTATGAACTCAAGATAAAAAGTCAAAAATGCAAACCTGCTTTTTGGAAAAGTTCTAATTATCTCAAACCTTAAAAACGGTTTTCAAGTTTAACGTTATTTCAATAACATGGAAATACATAATTTTCGGTTGATTTGAAGATTCTCCCTATTTAATGTATAATGTTCAGAAAATCTCTTTTGAACCATTATAATAATTATAATGGTTATTAATTATAATTATTTGCACAACCGTTACAAACATACATCTTTGACGAGTCTAATCGCGATCATTTAAATGTATAACTTTTACATGCATCGCGAGTCAATGGTCAAACTTTCCAAGTAAAGTGCGCCCGCGCATCTCCCCGCGCGCACGCACACTCGCGCGCGCCTAATCGACGCTCTCCTTCGCGTGGCGGGCGTGTGCGTGCATCCCCGTTAAGGGCGCGCGCAGGTGCGCCGTGGTGAATAACGCGATCGTGGGAAGCGGCCCCAACCCCGGGTTCCCACCGGCCCACCTGCCACCTGCCACACTACGCATAATTCGCCTCGTAAATGAACGGTAGTGACCACGTGTGCGAGGCTTTTTTTCTCCCCGGCAATCAACGCGGAAGACCGGTGGTAGCCAATTAATTTTATCTCAATAATTCGATGCAGATTTTCGGAGATAATCGATTTTCGGAGTGGCCCCGGAGAGGCCGACCCTCTACAGGTCGGGTGGAATCTATTAATGGTCGGTCAGGGCTTCACGGGTTTTAGGAGTTCGTTAAAAGATAAGTGGGTGGCTTGGCTATCTTTATTCGTTTGAACTCGATTAGTTTTCCGCCGCGTTAAGATCGTATTAAGATACTCGTATCTTATTCAAGGCAGAATGCTCAAGGATCTTAAAATAGGTTGAGCACTTATCAACGCTGAGCACTGAGTTTATAGGTAGGATGCTTGATAGTGACCTATTAACAACTTGATATGTTATGCTCGGTGAGTATAGCTAGATTTTGGGTTTCATTGATAATATTTAAAACACTGATAATATATTAAAATATATGTAAGTAGGTAACATAAAATATAGAATTGATTCCCTTTAGCAGCCATAATAATAATTAACGTTGAACGTCCGCCCGTGCTGCGCCCGCGCCAGTCACGCGTTTGGTAGATCAACGTCGGTACTCCGAGGCCAGGACGCGTGCCGTACACACACTGGTCACCAACTTCAACTATACCGTATATCCCACCAAATCCATGCTCCTACTTATAGTTAGATCTGAGATTTCCACTCTTAGCCTCATAGTTGTTCTATTGCATGTAACAAACGCTGAGACATATAAATACCTCAGAAACTATGTCACGATGTCTTCCTTCACAAACGAATAATTGTTACTACGACATCACAAATCTATGTAGCTTAAAAAGTCATTGGTAAATGTCGAGATTTAAACCCACGGCTTCCCAAATGGTACGCGGGCGCTGCGCTACCAGTGCTCATGAAAAAATCCATGCTTTTATAAGCATGGATTAAATAGGGTTGTTATCAAAAGCCCTGGAAGCATAGCACCCACCCCAACCTGTCTCAGTGGGCTTTTTTGATGTCACATAAACCGCCTTGCGTCCATCGATAACAATCGAAATTGACCTTTATTATAAAGGGAAGCTTTATCCGTATAGAGTACGAGGGCACAGAAGGTCTGTGTCGAGTCTGCATGACTCTACAAAATCAAAATACCATAGCCTAATGATGTCCCACTGCAGAATACAGGCCTTCTCCCAGAGAGAGAAAAAACATCGTGTAGAAATCTGAGTGTTCAAATAACTCAGTGCTTGAAATTGCCAGTCCGCTATGGCCAAGCGGGGTAATTAAGTCCAAGTCACGTCGGGGCTGCAAGTGATGCAAATTACTTCAGCCAGATGTCGCTGCCTGCAAGTAATACAGAGAGTATTGTAAAGAGGTTCGAAATTTCACTGATGCCGGTAGTCGCCCATTGGCTCAGTTGGGAGAGTGCTGGTACGGTTAGCCAGAGGTCGCGGGTTCGAGTCCCGGCATGGGTAGAATTTTTAGCCTCTAAATAGGTTTTTAAAATTAAGCACATTTAATAATATTTGAATATAATTTCAATTATACCACAATATGTGAACCAAACTACAAAAAGAAGAACAGCCACAATGTATGTACAACTTTACGTTATTTTGTAACTGTTCGGGACGACCCCTTGGTCCTCTGTTGCCCTAGCAGTAGCAGTAAATATAATTATACTAATAACTTCCACACAACACAATCACTTGACCTGGTCCCAAACTAGGATACCCTGTGCTATCGTAACCGGGCGTGAAAATACATCCAGATTGAGACCATTTGTACAAATGTACGGCAGCCCCCCAGTGGGAATCGAACCCACGTCCTCTGTCTTGGTACCCAAGCACCTTAACGGCAAGACCAACGTGACAGTCGAAGTTATTTAAAGAAGTTACTCCAATAAGTGCCTTGATATTTCGCGTTTTGCTCTGATAACCTTCTGGATGTTTACTTCGTGTTACCTACCTGTTACATCGCGTGACTTGTTCCGCACATTCTGTCCTGTTCCGGATCGGTACGTCATGTTCCGGTCCGTGCGTTATGCGACCGTTGAAGTGGTCATATGACCAACCGTTTGTAAGTAATTAACCTTTATGGTAATGGCGGTAACGACTTTGTTTCCAATCGACAAGCAGAGGACACAACGCAGGTTTACTCCGTTTTTTATCTGTAGTCTTGCTTATTCTTACTAACTTAATTGACTGACTCGATGTCTAGCGGTTAAAAATCTTGTCTACCGAATTAGAGGTCGTGGGCTCGATTCCGGAGGCCACCGTATTAGATCAGTGCAAGTGGACTCAGTCTGGGTGTATTTCCATGTTTGTGATGTCCTTGCCTGGTTACCATAGCACAGGGTATCCTAGTTTGGGACCAAGACAAGTGTTTGTCATTATAATAATTTTTATGTTCAGGAAGTCATTTTAAAAAAACTATTTAGAGGGTAAAAGAGAAGAGCTTTAAGAGGCTTTTTTTAAATTGTCCTTAGCACGGGTTAGTGCATTAAAAAGAATATAATCAGGAAGTAATTACTATGATTTACAAAGTTATTGTTCCTTGTTTGGTACAATTTGTAAAGTGGTCAAAGGATAGTAAATTATGCTTAATCGTCCCTTTACGTTGGCTACTTGAATACGTAATTTGGCTGAGAAAAAACTGCTTTTAACTAGCTTCAGGGGAAACGTGCCATATTTGTGTCACAGACGCTGTGCTATACAATTAATTTCATAATAATATATTGGTCATTAAGTGTTTTTCAAGTACAGAAGGACAACCCGATAGCTTGGGCTAAGAAAGTTTGTATCCCAAATTCAGACTGTCTGCAACAGTAATGACTTACACTCCAGGAGTAATATATCAGTAATAATAATCATACCAATCATTAGATTTAAACTCCAGTAGTCATACCAAGTGCTTAGTCATTGAATAGTTGGATCGTATCCAAGGTATCATGATGCAAGCTAACTTTGCATCATGATACCATGACGCCAACATTTAATTTACAAAATATTTGAACTACCTGTATAATTAGTCAAATTGAGTACCGTTCTACTAGTCCTTTAGAGTCAATTAAGAATTATACTTTCTTTATTGTCACAGGGGAGGTTTTTCTCGCAATCTTTTTCTTCACTAAAAGCAATAATAATACCGAATACAGCAGCAATAATAATAATAAGCCTTAAGCTTAAAGTCGTATACAAATGATTTAGTCATATATTATATTGAACGGGTCTAATCGCGATTATTTATTAGGTATAACCTCTTTTTTATGTTCTGTAGGTAAAACGTAATTACCTTATTTGCCGACGTTTCGGCAGCGTTACAGTTGCCGTGGTCTCGGGTAGACTGAAGTGGCGAGTACAGTCAATTATTGTGGGTAGTCACTTTTAATTTTTCGCAGCTGGCCGACACACAACCTAACCTAATAAATAATCGCGATTAGACCCGTTAATATATAACTAGGTTTGAGTATCGCGAATCATTAAGAAATACTACTACAAATTATTTGCTAATGAAGTGAGAATTGTTCCTGTTCCTCTGAGGTACTGATTCTGGTTCTGTCGCATTTGCCTGCCGGGGGCGGAAAGTAATTTTTCAGGGCACGCTAACTACTTCGCCGATCGCCTACGGCGCAGTGACATTTTACTCCGGTCCTCATTCATTACAATTACATTATGATGGGGATTTAAACGCACGCTTTTTGGGCGTTCCTTCCGTTAGAGGGCCTTGAGGCTGAGAAGTTATAGTTAGCAATTACATATTTGCGAAGAACATTTTCGCATGTAACTCGGTGGATTTATTTGTTCACCCTGAATCAACTAAGTATGGGGTGCATAAAAATATGCAGCAGAATTGAAGGTAACTTTTCGAGTGACAAACAATACACTTCATGTCAAATTTAAATGTCGAGGCAGAAAACTGTTGGACAGTATTTGGGGTGCAAAAAGGTCTGAAGTGGAAGAAGAACAGTTGCGAGCGGGATCAGACCTAATACTCAAAGACTACCCTTATTACAACTAAATGCCAGTAAATTGTTCATAAAAGAGCTAAAAATTTTTAAGCAGTTAGGCTTGAAAATTTTGAATTCAATGGCTAATCAAATGGAAAATTGAACTGTATCTTACACATTGTGACTATGGACCCACTTCATTGCACTAGAATTTATGGTTCACTTTGACAATTTGAGATACATTGTATTTAGATTAACAATAGTATGACAAACTGTACCAATCGACCACGCAATTTACAACAAATTATCAATCCAAACTATGTTGTGTTATAAAACATAGACCCGGGTTTTCAGTATCTAATTCGGCTTCTTCAGTCATTCACATCTACTAATATCAAACGAGAAATCTTTGAGGGTCGCTGTTATTATTATCACTAAAAGTTGAAAAAAAACCTGAAGTGTCACATAATAAACATAATATTAGTATAGAATAAAACATGTAGTAATTTGCTACCATTATCCTGCAATAAAGCACGAGTAATGAGTGGTAAGTAAAACTGGATTGTACTTTATTTCAGTGAATTATAGGCCAATGTGTGTTCTTGGAAGCGTGGCTTTATAAACCTAAATGGATTCTCAATATGTACACAATGAGCTTGATTTTAGGGTTCACTCAATTCCTTGAAAACCAGAATAAGAGAATCTCCGAGAAGTGATTGACTGTAAACTGATTACACGGTAACGTAGAAATTAATATGATATTTAATGGAATTATATTTGTATCCAAGATAATTTCATATGAATTAATGGTGTCCTATTCTATTAAGATTTTGCGTTATTACAGTAATAAAATAAAATAAAATAAATTTATTTCTTAAACAAAACATTTTCCAAACAGAATTTACAAGGTTGAGATCTCCTTTTAAGTGTACAACACCTGTGCCAGGAGATCCCGCAATTACCATTCTTTACTTCTCCCTCTTTAGTACGAGTATATCTAGACATAACAATACTCGGAACTTTTAGCTACGCACTGACCATGTAATTTTCTGCCAACCCCAGTGAAATAAACATGGATTTGTTTGCGGTTAATAAGTTATCATTATTGCATCTGGACTGGCTAGAAGCTAGCTCCCATTAGGCCTTCTTTATGATTGCATTCTGACACGAGTAACAATGTAGAGCTTTCATTATCTCCCTGTTTCCTTTTGTATTTCTTTGACGAAGTCTTTTACAGATTACTGGGCTCCAACATAGTTAAATAAGACATACAAGGAAAAATCGTCTTGCAACAAAAACTTGTTTCAGCAAGGCTCCCATTTTATTTCTGCTCTACTCCTCGTCGCCCTGTCCAGCCTGCACCGTTAACTCTTCAAGGCTAAAATACAGTTGATTATTCACTCATTACATATGGATAACAAGCAACGGTATTAAAAACAACGAGCGAAACTTTTATATTTCCATTTTGCGTCTCAGAGTAAAGGTCACGACTCGCCTAGCTTGCATTTATAGTTTCTCAAGCACGAACCAATAATTAAGAGTGCATGACAACAAGAGGACCAAATAATAAAACCACGCCGCATTTAGTGCGTCAAAAACGCGCGCAAAAAATACTGTCGCCTGATAAGTGAACAGAACCAAAAAAGTAAGCAGTATCATTAAGCACACAAAATATGTTTTCCATTTACACAGACGCTTCAAGGCGGTTATAATTTTGTATACGCTGGAGTGTTTACTCAGTAAGAAGTGCTCGGGATCCGTAGCACCTGCCGCGTTTTCCCACGACTGCGTTCGGGCATCTTCGGGGGGGCTCGGGCGTCCTCGGGTGGCGCGCGCGACGCGCCCCGCATACAAAGTGACAGGTCAGAATCGCTACGAGCGACATGCGCGTGCGTTGATTTTGCTGATCACGTGTCAAACGTTACGCGGTATAATATGCCTTTCTAGCACTTAGATTTTTATGTGAGTACATACTTTCTTTGTATGATTAAGCCTTTTAGGTAGTTTATTTAATCGAATTTGGCGTTTTTTGGATTTATTTGCAGAGCGGTATCGATGTTCGCTCTTGCCTTCTTTGGTAATGTCAGCACGGATGAAATTAAATTAATGACGAGTGAAGATTGTATCTATAAAGTCAAGAATATAACTCAATGCTATAAATGGATTTAAAAAACGTCCTAGCAAAAAGTGGGTACCGTTGCAAGCTATGCGTGCGACAAAACTTATCTACAAAAGTCTCGTTTAAAATAAGAGCCAGTAAACAGAAATAATGAACTCGAAACCAGTCGACAGACTAGTTTACTGTTTCTCGGCATGTTGTAGTAGATTGCAATTACTAGCGTAAATAAAACAAATATTTTTATTTATACTACCAGTCTGCACCGTTATTGGTACCGGTGGCGATCTGGCGATGCCTCCGTACTAGGACAGACAAATAATTTGGTGTCTTTATGAAATTAACTGAGGTAATAGTTTAAGGTAGTGGCTATAATATCTATCTTAACAATTAATAGTCAGTTATATTTGTTAGTGTTTAACATATTTGTATTTAAAAGTGTTTAGTATTTCTAAGAAGATATTATGCCAAATGTTCACAAAATAATAATATACTTATGGACATATGGACAATGAGATAACGGTCTTATTCCCTGGAAGTGTACCCAAAAAAGTGGCAAACTTATTCCTAAATGGCTTAGATAATAGCTACAATAACAGAGTAATAAATTTTCTACAGTACCGTTTATTTGGTAACTTAGGCCTAAAATATGTTATGAAACATATTAATAACTTTATGTATGACCTGCAGCTCATTCCAATTGATAGGCCTTAGGGTCTTATACTTACATAGTTTTGCAATAGAATTTCAATAGAATGCAATGTTCCTAGACTACCGATATATCGTGTGAATGAAACAACCATTATTGAATAAATATGCATTATAAATAGATTAAAGTAAAACATTTTATTTGCTAAAGCATGGTAAATACATTGAAGTAGCTGGTACAGTTTAATAATAGAACATGCATGCTCTACCAGTTAAGGTGTGCAAATATTAGACTTAAATAAAATATAACAAATTTACAATCTAACAGTGCTTAAAAGTGCAGAACTTAAAATTTGTATCATTTTTTTTTATTATGCTATACGGAACATTTTTTTCTTAAATAACAATGATATGACAAAAATTATCAGCTCAGTTGAGACGGCCCCCCAGTCCAAAGACCGCGTTCACTGAGCATTTCTAATTACGCGTCTCGCCCACTATAGTTACAAATAAAGAGGTGTTTTTTGCGCAGTGTGTGCGCACCGCTCGTTGGCTTGCTCGCGGCGCGCGTCCACCTGTCAACTTCTCCCACGGTACCACTGTTCGAGCAATATTGTAAGGCACAGAAGACCATATAGTCTGTTACATTTTAGAATATACCTCGGGCTCAAGAGTAGGCTTCGGTTTTCGCCGAAAGCACAAGAGTGTATTACTACTTCCTGCTCTGCAGAAAATTTTTCTTCCCTATTTTGAAAAGTTATGTAAAGTTGTAAATAGCAATACAAAGTAAACATCTATTACACGAATATACCCGATTCTATCCGATAGTAGTCGAGGTACGAGGCCTGCTACTTATGTATGCGGAATAGGAAAAATAAACAAATGTATATGGCTAAATATGCTTTTATTGTTTTTCAAAGTATTCTCCACTATGATCGATGCACTTTTGCATTCGATGAAACCAATTTGTAAAACACTTTTTCCACTCTGATTGAGGTATCTTCAAAACGTGCTGTTTGAACGCATCTTCACGGGTCGAAAATCGTTGACCACGTAATTTATTCTTTACATTTGGGAATAAATAGAAATCATTGGGAGCCAAATCAGGGCTGTACGGTGGATGACCCATCAATTCTATTTTTTGACCATCCAAAAATGTAGTTGTTTCCTGAGATGTATGATAGCTGGAATTGTCATAGTGAAGTATGATTCTGCGTCGCTGGTTGTTTTGGCGTATTTCTTCAAATACTTCCGGCAAACAAATGGTCGTGTACCACTCCGAATTAACCGTTCTGCAATTCTCCAGTGGTATTGTAGCCACATGACCATTAATACCAAAAAAACAGGCCACGATTTGCTTTACAGTGCTTTTTGCACGAGCCTCTTCGTAGGGTTCGGCTCATTTTGAAACACCCAAACTGTTGATTGTTGTTTAGTTTCGGGATTTGGGATTTTGTGGCACAACCACCGATTTCGGGCGACCTTCTTTAACTTCGTCCGTGAGCTTACTGCGCCCGCGATTAAACTCACTAACCAGTGATACACAGTCGTTTTTGATGGAGCTTCACCAATGCAACAGTGCGTAGATCAATTAACACCAAAAGTCAAAGTTAATTGATCTACGCACTGTTGTTGCGTTAAACCACGTCGAAAATCGTAATAAATCATAGCACGCATATTTTCACGAGTGAGTTCCATTTTTTCAGCAATATGACATTTTAAACCCAACAAAAACAAAACACTAACGTATATAAGAGAAAAATATTAGCGGCCAGTATTTAAAAAAGGAACGAATATGACCATGGAGGTCAGACATTGCGTTTAAAATTATTGGAATCCCAGATTCCGCATACATAAATAGCAGCCTATGTATATTCTAAAAGCTTACAGGCTGTACATCTGTGAGAAATAAGTACATATAAAAGATCCCAACCCGAACTTGATCGATAGTAATTAAGCCCGTTCTCTATCACTGAGAGATGGCATGTGTCCTGCATTGGGACGTTTATAGACTGCTCGATAAAAATATATTTACGTGTAAAGGTGGTGTCTCGCTTTTAGTTTCATTCGAGGACGATGATATCAAGCCTTTGTATGTCCTCACTGCTGGGGCACGAGTCTTTTCCTGCATCACAGGAAAGTAAGGCCATACTCCACCACGGAGGCCAAGGCCGGATTGGTGGAGGCGTGCAAAACTAGTGGCTAGTTTTACTATCAGAAGTTTTCAAACAGCCCTAATTCTGGCTTGGCTTAACGACTGCCATCTATCGACGGCTGCTGGCACCAAAAACTTAACGCGCCTTGCGAAGCACGGAACCGCTCGGAAAGATGCCACTAGCATTAGTCATAGACGGTCGCCCATCCATGCACTGAACGCGCCCTACGTTGCTTAACTTTCGTGACCGTTTAAGATCATTCAGGCAGCCGGGGCTACGAGGAGATTCATCGTACCTATTAATTAGTGATTTTTTGCACTTCTCTACCTCCTTGAGACGCATACATCATCACGCTACAGAGCGGACCTTTTGGGCCTCTATTTTCTGTTATTACGAGCACTTTTTATTCGTCAAGGCGTAAACTTGTCTTGAAAGACCACTTTCCTTCCAATTTGGTAATTTTCGTCCGATATTGGGGAGTTTTGGACGGGTATTGCGTTGGGTTTAATTATTTAAGCCAGATATTATTTAATAGGCTTCAAAATTCCTAGTTTTTATGGAAAAAACATAATTATAGCGTTTTAGAGGTCTTGATGTAGTGTGTGATAAAAACTTACAAAATGGCGAGAAAAGCTATTTTTTGAAGCTTACGAATAAATGTTTTTATGCCCTTACATTAGTCTCGCGGTTGATACTTTATACGAGTTTATTTCAGAGGAAAAATATGAAGAAGGAAAGGAAGTATTTTTTTTGTTGGACCTTCACAAAAAGGCATGCTTCGTATCGTTACAAATAAAAAAAAGAAAATAATTCAAATAAACATAAGATAGGACAGGGCAAAGTCAGGCCAGTAAAATAAAATCCTATGGATTTTATATCTCAAAAGTTATGTTATTCGAACAGAAAGTGTTAGGTATGTCTAATATTATTGGGCAGGTACTCATATCCTGGTTGATCGAACAAGAGTCTACTATTGTATACAGGTCTTCCCTTTCTCCGATCATCCTCATCCAGCCGCCAAGGCTTAGCACGCATGGCGAATAATATCGGCGCGATTTTTTTTTTTGACTGATTATAAATCGCGTACTGATTGTTTGGAGAATTATGTTCGCGCAATTTTGTCTTTTTGCAAGTGCTTGCACCTATCTGCTTGCACCATACATTCTCATAATTACACAGATGTTTTCGGAAAAATCGCGCGTTCTGAGTTTTACAGCAACCTGTCTCAGGTTTGTGGTCGCTCTAACAACCCTTGAACTTGAACTAATCCAGACCAGTGAACCCATCAAGCCAAGCTAGGCATACCAACCTCATGCAGTGAAATGGCATTAGATTTTCCCGCACTAGTTTTCCCGCGCTTCTCACGAAAACGCGCCACCACGCCTAGGCCAGCCTCCGGCCGTGATTGGCTTTCCCTCGGCCAATGACCGTCTGCTTGCTGCGTGCCGCGGGGCGTTGCGCGCGCACGCCTACCGGCCATCTAACTGGGAATTCTAATTTTGATTCTGATGTTGTTTGGCTCCAACGATCGTCTTTTGTTTTTGAAATTGAATAAAAAAATAGAAATTACGAGCACACGACACAATCACTTGTCTTGGTCCCGAACTAGGATACCCGTGCTAAGGTACCCAGACTATGACATCGCAAACATGAAAATACACACATACTAAGGCTTTTTGTACGGATAGCCAGAGGTCGCGGGTTCGAATCCCGCCATGGGTGGAATTTTTAGCCTCTAAATAGGTTTTTAATATTGCCCTTAGCACGGGTTAGTGCATTAAAATAAAAATAGTATAATCATGTGGGTACAGCGATGTCATTCCGATGTAATAACCTAACTGCAAAGTAGGTAGTCGGGGCTGTAAGTGATGAAATCTACTTCGGCCAGATGTCGCTGCCTGATCGTAAAACAGGGAATAGTGTAAAGAGGTTCGAAATTTCACTGATGCCGGTGAGTCGCCCATAGCTCAGTTGAATAGAGCGCTGGCACGGATAGCCAGAGGTCGCGGGTTCGAATCCCGGCATGGGTGGAATTTTTAGCCTCTAAATAGGTTTTTAAAATTGTCCTTAGCACGGGTTAGTGCATAAAAATAAAAATAGTATAATAATCAGCATGTTCCAGTAATTTGAACTGTGATAACTGATAACTTATTTCTTCGTTGAACAAATTGAAAACATAACATCTCAGCATAACAAATTGAAAACTCTAATTGTATCAGTTGCTAGGTTTTAAATTTGTCGTAGGCACTTACTACTTTTTCAATTTGTGATGTCAATAAAAATGGTTACGAGTGAAATTAGTAACTCAAGAGGTGCTTGTAGTATGAAGTTTTTCTCTGTCTGATTGAATGAATATATTGAGACACTAGCATTTTTATCGATCTACGCATAGTTTAAGTGGTTTAAATGATAAATATGGAAGAAGGAAAGTAACATTATTATCCGGTTTTTTTGCTCTCATGAACAATTTGGTCTGAATGAGATACTATATTTTGATATTAGGCAGCCGACTTTCCTAATCTCAAAAATATAATCTTTATAGGCTATATAAAAAAATAATCATAACTGATACTGCGGTTTATGTGTGACAAGGAAAAATCCTTGTCACACATAAACCGCAAGCATTTCAGACCTGTTTTCATGAATTTATAATAAGGTGCTTTAACTCGACAGGCAGACATTCTCGTTTTACGATAATTAGTCGATAAAAATACCTCGAGCATAATCCATTTAGCCATATTCACAAGTGGCGGTCTCCACATTACGGCCATTGATTAAAAATAGACGAAAGAACAATTTGCGGCTAAATAATTTATCATGCAGCTACAAAGAAATAAGCACTCTAAATTTCGTTGTTACATTGCATATAACTAAATTATTAAATTAACTTTCTAATCTCAGCTCAATTTTTTGATGATATGTTTTGGATAAAATTGGACACCCAAAGAATGGTGTCTTACCCTGAAAAAGCATTTAAGAAACTGTTTCTCGGAATTCCAAGCGTACAAAATTGTAGATATGAAATATTTCGATTTCAAGCTGTTTGTCCCCACTGCTGAAGCACGGGTCTCTTCCTACATCACAGGAAGGTCAGGCCATACTCCACCACGGGGGCCAAGTCCGGGTTGGTGGAGAAATGTTTATGAAATATTTATTTATATTTACATCTCGCTACCGGTGAAAGTAAACGTGAGGTTTCCTCCTGAGTGTCCTGAGTTGAGTGAGTTGAGTCCTATGAGTTGTCCAAATACCTCAGTGCTTGCAGTTGCTAATCCGCGCTGGACACGTGTTGGAAGCCCATACTCTGTATTTCTCTCTCTCTCTCTCTCTCTCTCTGAGAGAAGACCTTTAACCTACAGTTTATGGGCTACATAAAAAAAATCAAATTAATTTTCTAATCTCAGCTGTGGGAGCTTTGAAGGTGTTTTGTCACGCAATCAGGCATAGACAAGGATTTTTTTTTGGATGAAGATGAATACCAAACATTTCAAGATGAGATGAAATAGCACTTGAGAAACTGTTACTAACTATAGGAATCCCAAGCATGCAAACTTAACTTAAAATTGAAGCAATAAAATATTATATTCTAAATATTTAACGGTATAGTGAATATACGTCGTGAGGAAACTACCTGAATTAGTAGTCAGCGCTTGAAATTGCCAATCTGCGGTGGGCACGCGTGGTAATTAAGCCCATACTATCTCTCTGTGAGAACGCTTGTTTCCCGCAGTAGAACGGATATAGGCTGCATAAAAAAATATTCAAAATATTATTTCACATATAATTTTGTGCCAACCGGACTATTTGACGTTCGGTATCTTTTTACACTATAACAAAGTTCGACTTGTTATTAATTACAGATTTAGAGATAGCCTTCGGCGCTTAGCTGTTACAATTAATAGCTGCCGCAGTAATTACTTACATCTTCACCATAAATCATACTTTGCAGCGTCGGTCGTGCATATCGTACAGGGCCTATATTCTGCTAATGTATTGTGTTCCAATGACAGCTGCATGAATGTGTCTATTTCATTTCGCTGCTGCTTCAAGTCTATTTATTCAATTATTTTAATTCTTTATTGCACTAATTACATAAGGGTTAAAACCCATGACTCTACATAGATAATGCTATTTAATTTTGTAAAATGTTACGCGTGCAATTATCACATTGCACGCGTAACATCCTCTTTAATATAAATAGCCAGTAAAGTTAAAATAACAGTAAAGATATTGTGTCACCATAAATTCACTAACTAATATAGTTTTACCAAAATATTTTTACCCCTATGAAATAAAGAAGGTATTTAAAAACCTATTTAGAGGCTAATCCCGGCATGGGTGAAATTTTTAGCCTCTAAATAGGTTTTGAAATTTGTTCCTTAGCACGGGTTAGTGCATTAAAAATAAAAATAGTGTAATCATGTGGGTACAGTGATATCGTTCCGATGTTAAACCTAACTGCAAAGTAGGTAGTCGGGGCTGTAAGTAATGCAATTTGCTTAAGTCAGATGTCGCTGCCTGTACGTAATACAGAGAATATTGTAAAGAGGTTCGAAATTTCACTGATGCCGTGAGTCGCCCATTGGCTCAATTGGTAGAGCGCTGGTACGGATAGCCAGAGGTTGCGGGTTCGAATCCCGGCATGGGTGAAATTTTTAGCCTCTAAATAGGTTTTTAAATTTGTTCCTTAGCACGGGTTAGTGCATTAAAAATAAAAATAGTGTAATAAAGAAGGTATTGTATCAAGATTCTGATACGGTCGACCCAAGGCTCCGAACCTGTTTTTTTAAAAGGCATTTAGATATACCTCATTGGATAGTATACCCAATTTAAACATACCCCCATTATACCTTACTTATGAAATAGAAAGCACCTGTAAGTATAAGAAGTAAGGAACTGTGTATTCTTGAGGAAAACGGTAATTCAGACAAACCGACGTACAGAATATAATGTATTTCTTCTTCTTTTTCTTCATTAATAGAGAAACAAAGTGTTCCTATGAACAATCCGTTTTTAAAATAGTATAGAATAGAAAAACATTCATTCAAATACTACAACAATTATATAAATTACTTACAACACATAAAATCTTAAAAATAGTAACATGGACCGAGAGAGAACACGCTTATTGTAAGCAATAACAAAAATTAAAGAAATAATAAAAATCATACAGCCGCGGCAAAGTGACATTAGATGGTGGAGGCGATGTGTGTCAAAGTAACAGAAAATGTTCTATATCGAAAATGCTTATGTCACATGTACGCACGTTTTCAAAGTCTAAATTGACAATTTCTCATACATCATACTAGAAGAAGTTTTTGTGACAAGGTTCTAACGAGTTTACATGTTAGTGCGTGTGACTGTACCACCGTTTGGACGGAATTCTACAAAGAATTCTTATTCGTTGGTCTAATTCTCATTGTTTGGATTCAGATATCAAAACCATCAATGGTATCAACTATTTGTACGTATAATATTTTGGTATACTCCTGCGGCATGGGTCTCTTCCTGCATCGCAGGAAGGTTACGCCATACTCCACCACAGGGGTGAAATCCGGGTTGGTGGAAGATTGTAAGACAGTGGTCTTATTGTCAGAAGTTATCAAGCCGCCCATAAGGTGATTGATTCCACTCACCCCTGTCCACTGGGCCACGAGGGCTTCAAAGTGCTTTATTTTAAATTCATTGTCTCTTTACTTCACGTCTCAAGATAAAGTATTTTTACAAATTGGAGTATATTTCCGCGGAAGCTGTAAGTCAACTGCGGACAGCTTGCCGCAAGGCGCCAAGATCACTGCGATATGGCCTACACTTGTATGTAGGTCTTTTATAGGGCTGAGAGCTTTAGCTCTGCCTGGGTAGTTGGCACGAGTCACGCGCTTTGTGACGATAAAATGCCACAATTGAACAATTCATGTACTGGACATTCGAAAAGCGCGACTAGCATCAACGTACTATCCAGGCTGAGCCTCGATTCTGTTAGAACATTGATAGTTACACTATTGGATCACGTGACGTGTGTTCCATTACATTAATGCTTAAAAGGTCTAGGGCGTGTGCGTAAACTTGAAGCGGCAAAGAATAATAATAGATCCATCATTCCAATACAATAACTGCCTTAATTATTAAAACACGATTCCACTTCAACACTCCCAGAGGCATTTCATTTAATCTGTGGTTGTATTTTTCCTTGTAAAATGTCCAACACAAATTATTTTAGTAAGCGTTTTTAAAATGTTTAAGGAATTATTTCAATTCTTTACTCTTTAAGCAATTGTGCTTTTATAAATAAACTCGTAAGTGTATCCCAACATACCATACGAAGTAAACAAATCATTCACCTTTAAGAGCGATAGTCACTCACGCTTGGCGTACTGTGTGAGACCTTTTCTTAGCAAAGGACCTATACCTTGCGGAATCATAATCGTTGTCACGTTAAATTATGTGATGCAGTGCGCTATATGCAAATTAAAATGACCTTTCGGTAGAGTCGTTTATATAAATTGTAAGTGCTTTTATGAGTTGCTTTTATAAAAAGGTCTGACTTCTTTTCGTGTTAAACGAAGCTAATTTACATACAGGATAATATAAACAAATATTGTAATGTAATGAATGTTTGATAAGAAGTGCATGTAAGCAAGCTCCAGGCGATACAACTTGACGCATGGCACCTTACAGTTATCCTCCTAACATTATATTTATATGTATGAAAGTTTTTGAATGCTGTATGTGTCGGCCTAGAGAGTAACACCAACCCAAATTGTTCCCGCGGGTGTCGTAAAAGGCGACTAAGGGACACAAACTGGGGGGTGGGCAGCAGTGCCCCCTGCAGTACAATTCCACCAAACTGCGATCCCCAACCCGCATGCCGAGCGTGGCGATTATGGGCATTACCCCCCAATGATGGCACAACCTTGCGCCATAGCGCTCACTAGGGGAGGGATATGTCCAGCAGTGGACTAATATAGCCTGAAGAAGAAGAAAGTTCGTGAAGATATTTGGATGTTTGTTTCTCAATCAGGCAATAGCGGCTGAACGGAGTTACATGAAACTTGGAATAAAGATAGTCAAAGGTCTGAATTGAGACTTAGGATACTCGATATTGCGTTCCCGAGGGATAATATTTTACTTTTACCGCAACCTTTTTTTCAAGCCAAACTAAGATTCATGCTGCCAAACTAAGATTCAAGCTTTATTTGTTGGGTTGCCATGGTAACAAGAATCGTATTAAACGGATTGTATGGTGGTACAAAGTTCCTCGGGACAGTTGGTAATTAATAATAATAATTTTCACATTGCACCAAGACTTACTCTGGTCCCAAACTAGCATACCCTTTGCTGTGGTATCAAAACCAAAGTAGACCGATTAAAAAATGTCATCTACCATTTTAGCTTCTAAGTGGTTCAAGTAAAAAAAGTATTGTTTTTCTAGCCAAAGCATATTAGTGGTATGAAAATAACTCTCCATCGTGTAAAAAAATGCCGAAGTTGCATTAAAACACATTAAAAAAATTCTTTCACACGTACATTGTAGTTTTATCTGCCCCGTTTTAAGTCTCCTCGTCAACTGTATTCATGTTTTGGATATTGAGATCACTCGTCATAAGAAACATTATGTAAAGTACAGTATGTAAAATATAATAAATTCAGCGTACTTCTGTGAATCTAAATACTTCCGAGACATGATCAGTGTTTTCAAAACAAGCTGCAATAAAACCCGTGCTCGACTCAAAACAGATGACTTAACTACCGCTATTATGACTGTATATAAAACAGTAGTTTTTAGTAGAATTCAGTAGAATTATGTAACACAAGTAGAACTCGAACCTGCGCCTGCGCCTTGATTACGTAACTTTTCATGTGTACATCTGTGTGCAAAAATGAAATATTTACTGGACTTAGTCGTACAATTTGGTGGCTCAATATCACTGTCGCACACTAGATATTCTAGATAGATATTCACTATGTGTGATACATATAATTACGAAACATATTAACAGGGCTGAGCGAAGTGAATATTTTTTGCACGCTTTTGCACACAGACGTGTACAACATACATAATCAAGACTTTGGTTTGGAAATCTGAAAAAATATACCTATTATATGGTCCCAACGGAAAATATGTTTTTCTGGTGTTACGCTATCCATAGCAGACACCACTAAAAATGCTGAGTTGAACTTCCTTTTTTGTTGTCACGGAAGCACATGAGGCGATTTGAGTTGGAGCTAGCTGGGTGCCATACATAATTGTATGACAGCCGGCTGCCTCAGTTTCTATATGCCTCACATATTGTCTTTACGTTTGTTTTGTGTTTTTCCGTATAATTTGTTGGTTTACTCGGTGTTCCTGTGGCAATTTGATCACATGTCTTCCTTCATAGTTAGAATACTTTCGGGGCTTAATCGCGTAGTAACGTTGTCGAAACGTCGAGGTAAAATGGCAATAAATTACTACGCGATTAAGCCCCGAAGGTATTCTATGTGTATGTACAAGTCGCGAAAGTTCAAAATATGTTATGTCTTCCTTCTTTATAAGTTAAGTGTAACTATATAAACCCTTTGTATGTCCCCACTGCTAGGGCACGGGTGTCTTTCTGCATCGCTGGAAGGTTAGGCCATACTCCACCACGGGGGCAAAATCCGGATTGGTGGAGGATTGTATGTAAGACAGTGGCGGGCCTTACTGACAGGAGTAATCAACCCGCCTATAAAGCCTCTAACAGGGCTAGGTTTATTTTATTTCGATCTTGAAATTTGACACACTAAAAATATATTTAACAGAATTTTACCAAAGTGCTTATCGATAGGAACTAAAAAAAGGGATTTCAAGTTTATACGTACTACGATGGCGTATCAACATCAAAACTTCACTTGTGTACATACAAGCCATCATAAAAAATCAACTTTTTTATCATGGGCAACCTCTGAAAAAACTGAACTTCAGATAAGACTGTGAGCCTAAGCTAAGAGATGTTTTTTTAAACTCCCTGTAGTATGTTTTTATAAAACATGTACCCTATATGCGCCGTATAATATAAGATTTACATAAGTCAACACTCACACAGAAAGAACGTGAGACGCGTCGTTAATCTTATTAATTTTCATACAAAATGTACTGAAAGGACTAGATTGGATTGACTGGACGCGTCTTTTCCCCGCCCTCGCCCCACATCCATTCTGTGTAGTCGCTGGCTAACCCTACAGGTTGGTACTAACAACGCCACCTAGAGCAGAACTGCCGAACTTGCATAGTTCCTAAAGCTCTCACCGCGCTGAAGTGGCGCTACTGGTCTCATATCAACACACCGGTGTTATACCTCTTTTGAACTAACTGGCCAGTCGGAATTTTCGGGAAAGAAAAAACTTCTTCTAATATTATTTTTGCAATCGCTTCGAATAAAAACAAAAGTACAGTCGATTCACACGTGCGTGGCTTGTGAAGATAAACTCACATTGGTAGAACAATAGCCATTGGGCCCGTCCATGTTTAGTAAACTGCCTCCAGGATGCTACCTGTGGGTGCTATTCAAATTGCTTGTTATCACTTTGGACAATCGTATACACAATAGAAGCTTTTCAATTGGTTTGGTTCCACTGAAATGAGTTCTGTTTTAGACAAGGTAATGTCTGAAGATTATAATATGCTTTACTTTGGAAACAAAAGCTGTCGGTAGGTACTTACATGTTTTTTTTTCGTTTCATTCAGCTAGGCTTTGCTGGGTGTAAACGAAAATACTATTTACCACGAAAGTCTATGAAAAATGAAAGAATTATTGGGCGTCTTGTTGATAAAATAAACGTTCATTTAAAGTCATGCATTTATGTATTAGATTACGAGTACTTGCTCGGTAGGTTTCGGTAATTTGGGATACAATTTGGTAACCCAAAATGTAACACCAAAATACGTACCTAATGTAGCGGTTACAAACTAGTGAGGTAAATAATGACTTATGTATGACGAGTAAATAACTTTATAATCACTTTATTGCTTCACCATTTCTATAAACGATCGGTTCAGGCCAAAGCTAAAGAAACAAATTGCGTGTACGGTGCTCGTATTTACATTGATTAAAAAAAGTAGAAATTGACTACATAGGTATCTATGGCACAGGCCTTCTCTAAATTTCTACCTACAGTACTTTAATCATTATGTGCTCCTCATAATCTTCAAAGTGTGGTGAATATCAAGTAAATAATTAACATAACATTTACATACAGGCACATGCGTTGCTTCTCGCCCCACACTAGGATGACATGTGCCGTGGGAACTTCGAAGGAAGGAACATCGAAGACCTGGAGTTTTTTTTGTCCCCAGCCGGGGTTCGAATCCAGGATCTCAGGTAGGTAGAAGCGCTGCCGCTGCGCCACAGAGGTCTGTGGCGATGGCGCCATTACCCTTCCTATTACCATAACAGCCACTCAACATTAATAATATTTAAGGTAGTAATAATAATAATTTCCACACACGAAAATCAAGGTCTGATTCCAAACTAGTATACCCTGTGCTAGGGTAACCAGACAAGGACATCACAACATGAAAATAAGGCCTAAGGTACAAATCTACGGTTGCCTTAGTGGGAATCAAACCCATGACCTCCAGCGTGGTAATCTGACGTGATACCGTAAGACCGAAGTGAAGGCAGTGAAGGTCCACTGCAATAAGCCTTTTCTCAGAGTGAGATATTTCCAGATTTTCTATAGGTATATTTTTATTTTTTTATTTTATTTATTTATTTCAGGCGTAAATACCCATAAATTTAAAGTATATAAAGTATAGGTATAGCTAAAGCACATCGACCTTTACATTCATGCATTCTACTCAGTTATGTTATTATGTCTTCTAAGATATAATAAAAGTCAATATGCTGTATACTGTATTCATGTATAGGATAATAGCGAATTCAAGTACTGAGTACCTAAATAGCCCCGAAGCTCTAGACTTCCTTATAATATTTCCTTTACTTTACTAGAAAATAAATATCGCATAGCAGAGCCATCTACAGGCAAACTTAACTACAGCCGAACTCCAAATCCCAAGACACGAGCCAAATCGAACCCCTCCATCCCATTTACTCCAACAGGCCTTGTATCATTCCATCTCTTTCACTTCTTTATTTGCGAACGGAACGCGCCAGTCGTGCGCCTCGCTCGCCGATCAATGATCTTTCAAGCTCAACGATGCCTACTTTGGTCATCACTGTGCCATATAAAAAGCTTCATCGTAGAGGTCACCATTCGCTGTTGCACTTCAGTATCTAGCATGCGATAAGTCGACGAGCAGCGCGCGCTCACACCGCTTCACTCGTGCGATGTTATTTGTGGTTGTTAGGGCTACAAACAAACTCTATAAAGATAGAGGTCACCGCAGAGTGGTTTGGAATGGCGCGCGCGTAAGCGCTGTCCCGCTCGCTCGCGCGCCTCGCCCGTGCCTCGTCTCGTGTTCCTTTTATTGCCGTTTTATTATTTCTTGTAGATGATCACGCGATTGTGAGCTGTCGCTCGGCGCGCACACGTCATGCACCCCTTCTCGCTCTCGCAAGGCGGCCTCCGTGTTCTCCGTCTCGGCTTTTTCGTCGGTCGCGCTGCCGTGCGTCGATGTTTTGGGAAGTGCACCCGCCCGCCGTTCCCACGCTCGCCATCGGCCTGACTTCCTCGAGAAAAAAACAAACAAGAGCACTTTGTTAAAAAGAAAATCGACGTCTGCCGGCTCGCGGTGAATGATTAATACAATTAAGTGCTCGCGCCGCTACCTAGTGCCTCCACCGTGTATAATAGTGCCTCCTTATTGGGAACACGTGGGCTCGACGGTTATTGTTGTGTTCACGTTTTTTTTTCTTGACCGATATGGTCGCTCCTTAGAATTAGACCATTAGGAGATGATTCCTTGATAGTGATCTATCATAGATTATGGTGCGCGTGATTAATAGGTGATATCGTAATGGAGCGCAGAATAATGTCTTTCGTAGCGGATTCGTAGGCGTGCTACGCCGTATGGGTTGCTACGAAATTTCCTTGCTTTTTGTGACGTTTCTTATGATAATAGTAGTTCTGTGCGTACTTTTATAATTACTCCAAGTTTTTCATTATACTGTATTACAAATTTCTTTGAATGAACGTGTTTAAATATTCACGGGTTATTTATAAGGAGTCGATACCACTAAACAGTCTTAAGAAGGAACTAAAGCCAGCTTATGTTAGGAATCGAGGATAAGACCGGCTTTAATACAGTCGTAAAAGTATTCTAGTGGAATAAAGAGTTTTACAGTAAACTATCAAATCATATCTGTTTTAATATATTAGTCTCATGTTTGCGATTCCATAGAACACTGTTGATAGGATAGATAGATTGGATATTCTTTATTGTACACTGAAATTAAAGTAACAGAAATTTAATTCATCAAAATATAGTACAATTGGCGGCCTTACTACTAAAATACCTTACTTCTAACAATGTTCGTTCATGATTGGACTAGATTTAGAAATTCTGTAGGCGGTTGTATAAGTATTAGTTTCTTTTAAAAAACCTATTTAGAGGCTAAAAATTTCACCCATGCCGGGATTCGAACCCTCTAAATAGGTTTTTTAAATTTGATCCTTAGCACGGGTTAGTGCATTAAAAATAAAAATACCTAGTATAATCATGTGGGTACAGTGATATCGTTCCGATGTTAAAACCTAACTGCAAAGTAGGTAGTCGGGGCTGTAAGTAATGCAATTAGCTTAAGTCAGATGTCGCTGCCTGTACGTAATACAGAGAATAGTGTAAAGAGGTTCGAAATTTCACAGATGCCGTGAGTCGCCCATTGGCTCAATTGGTAGAGCGCTGGCACGGATAGCCAGAAGTTGCGGGTTTGAATCCCGGCATGGGTGAAATTTTTAGTCATCTAAATAGGTTTTTTAAATTTGTTCCTTAGCACGGGTTAGTGCATTAAAAATAAAAATAGTATAATTATTAGTTTCTTACTAAAACTCAACTGTACTAAAGGCTTTATCCCATTACGAGCAAAATAGGCTCCTTAGCCAATTTCGTTTAGTTGCAGAAACCCTAATCGCCACATGCGTCTTGGAGTATTGGTAGGTATTGACCAATACTCAATCATACATGAACGGCAGGATTTTTTTATATTCGAATCCCATGCAAAAGAAGTCACAAGCGCCCGAAGAGCAGACCATTAGTACACTGGAACCGGGATTCGAATTTACGAACTTCCGAATAAAAATCCAGCGTTCTATGGCTAAGCTACTTTGTTCTATACCTTGTTCTGATTCTCATGGGCGAACGGCAGATGTCGGTCCTTCCTTTGGCGGGGCTCGCATTCTATCGAATTATTCTGGAGTGGTGCTGGCATAGTGCGGAGGAAGTTTTACTGCTCCTTGTAAGCATCAGTCTTACGGCCGAATACTCAAACGTCATTCAAATATTTAAAGGCATCTTAAATAATTGACAAGCCGTTAAACACAAAATTTGTATACACAAACGTTAGTTAAAAGCTTGTGTTAAATTTAAGTGGAACACAAAATAACTGGCAGTTAAACATCACTCAGCGAAAAATTCGTATACTCGAACGCAACTTAGCGCGATTTAGCTGTCAAATAAGCTGTCAAATCGAGTTGAGTAGGCGTTACAATTGAAAGTGGTCGCGAGGTCCTTCAAATCGTAAATAAGTTTCAATAATCAGTGAACTTAAGTGAAAAACAATGTCCTTATCATCATTATGCTCTTTGTCGGATGAGGAAGGGCCTAATGTGCCTCGAAGATATGAGGCAAAGTTAAATGCTTTCGAGTATTATAATGAAACAAACTTCCATGCACGGTTCCGGCTGTCAAAAGAGTCCGTCTTTGGACATACAATCCAACCAGTTACAAGGCGTAATAGATCCAAACAGTCAGTGGACCAAATTTTAATAACCCGGCATAATAACGCATAATAATAAGTCTCGTTCAATTCTTGTTTATATTAATATTTATCAGGGAATAGCTTTCAAAAACCGCAATACCGCAATGTTTTTACTGTAGTAGACTTTTGAAATGTCATTGTTGGGTGAGATAGCCCTAACGTTTCATTCTACGACAGTATAAGATATTATTATTTCAACATTAAACATTTTGCTTTGTACAAAACGAGGTAATATTATCTATTACAATAATTTAAGTTTGTTTCATAAATCATATTATGATTTATTTTATTTTTATAAAAAAACTTCATATTTCATCACAAAACTTTGAATTGATCGAACAAATTCTGCGCAAATCGGATACAAAACGTAAGTTTCAATATTTTGTCAATGAAAACAGACTTGTTATTTATTTGACGGCTTCTCAGCTGATCACGGTCTGAAATTGTTTGAATGACGTTTGTGTATACCACTTAATATTTAACAGATGTTCAAATTTGAATGCCCTTCAACTGAGTGATCGATTTGACTAACGTTTGAGTATTCGGCCGTTAGAGTTCGTAGCGTTCCCTTTCAGACAAATCGATTAAACAGCCTTATCAGCCACAACGCTTGAAGGGGTTCTTGTGATAAATAATAATTAAATATATATGACTGTGAAGGAATACATCGTGAGAGAACCTGAGTGTCTGTGGTGTTCAAATACCTCGGTGTTGAAATTGTCAATCCACGGTGGGTAAACATGGTAACTAAGCCTATATCTCTTTATCAAAAAAGGCCTGTGAAAAAATACTTTAATAATACGGTATTTATTTCAAAACTGCTTAAATAAAACTGATCGGAACAAAGTAGGAAAAATTGATTTATTTCCAGCATAAAAATTATTTTCTGTAGTCTTTCGTCAAAAGTGAAGTAGCAAATGAAAATCTAAGGAAAGGTAAAATGGGTGACGTAATTATAAATTTTGATCAAATATGATAGGGACGGAATGAAAGAAATATTAAAAAATATGTAAAAAGGTTTGCACCGTTACACGCTATTAGAATGTAAAATACAAGATGTTACCTCGTGACTTTGTTGCCGTGTAAATTTAGATAAATAAAACATTTATTTAACGGCACTATACTCAAAACATGACAAATGAAATGTATTGCAAAAAAATTTAAATAACGTTTACTAGGAAAATTCGATGTGTATATTAGATAAAAGAAATAAAAAGTAACCTACGTAATATCTCAGACAATAATTTATCTTTGTGTCAAATTTCATTCAGATCCGTTCAGCTTTCTTATTTATTCTACATTTTATTTATTTTTTTTTTATTTATTTATTTTGTTTTAAAGAAGACTAACAGCACAATATAACAGAACAACAGCAACATAGGAAACAGAAGGCCAATTACAAGTCTCCACTTATAAATACAGTATAGTAAGACAAACATATAAACACAATCATAAACAACATATTACAGGTAACACAAACATCGGACATACCACAGAATATTGTATGTACCAATTTAGAGACAAATTTGTACAGTGTTTCTTGTTTTAACATAATGTTGTACTTATGTATACTACGCATATATATATTAATCGCTGAAAAAATTCGCATTAAGTCTAGATTTTAGACTAAACACCGAGGAATTAAACAAGTCTATGTCAGTACTCTTCGCCAAATTATTAAAGCTATTACAGACTCTCCATAAATATGAATTTTGCCTATACCTTGTTGAGACACTGTCCAGACAGAATACCGGATTATTTCGTCGTGACCTATGCGGGACATAGAACCTTAATTTGCTAAGAAGGAGTGGACAGTCAATTTGACCCGTCGCAATTCGGAGTAGTAGGGCTAAATCTGCCATTTCACGCCGCTTTTGGAGTGGCAAGATGTGATGTGACCGGCATGAACCTATATATTCCCGACTTCGGCATTTTGTTCTAAAGTTCACGTGACGCATGAATCGTTTTTGGATTCCTTCTAATCTCTTAACATACACATCATAGCAAGGGTTCCAGACTTGAGATGCGTATTCCAGATGGCTTCTAACATAGGTACAATATAAGATTTTTAAAGTTTTAATATGTTTGAAGTCTCTAGAAATACGCATAATAAATCCTAGCGCTTTATAAGCTTTTTTTACAATAGATTGGATGTGTACATCGAAAAGTAATTTAGAATCGTGAATTACGCCTAAGTCACGGATCGATTCTTCTTTAACTAATTTATGACCTTTAAGTGTGTAATTAAAATTAAATGGGTGGAGTTTTCGAGAGAACGTAACAACTGCACATTTTGTGGGATTTAAGTCTAGTTTATTTTGACAACAATATGCATCGAGACGAAAGAGATCTTCCTGCAATAACATAGAGTCTTCTGGTTTGGAAATAGCTCGAAAAATTTTCATATCGTCTGCAAAGATTAAAAGACTGGAATTTTGGAAGCAGGAGTCAATATCTGACACAAATATGATAAATAATAAAGGCGCTAGCAAGGATCCTTGCGGGACGCCACTGGGAATATCCACCCACCCTGAAATAAAATTACAGGCTACCACAGCTTGCGTTCTATTGGTTATATATGAAGAGAACCACCGGTACAGGTCACCATGTATTCCTGCTCTTGATAGTTTTAGTAAGAGTAAACAGTGATCGATTCTATCAAAGGCCTTACTGTAGTCCGTATAAATGACGTCCGCTTGCATTCCATCGTCCATTGCGTCACTCAGAAACTCATTAAGTAGGATTAGGTTGGTGGTTGTCGACTTTCCCTTAAGAAACCCGTGTTGTGATGGTCTGAAGAAAGTTTTAAGTGCAGCATATAATTGCTCTTGAACTCTTTTTTCAAAGACTTTTGCGATTATACAAAGCTTCGAGACAGGCCTATAGTTAGTTACGTCACTCTTGGATCCTTTTTTGTGGATCGGAGTTACAAACGCAGATTTCCATATGGAAGGCACGACACCCTCTCGCAAAGACTTTTGAAATAGTAAAGTTAACGGAAATGATAGTGATTTTGCACAGCTAACCAATAAAATTGGGGGAATTTGATCAGGCCCAGCAGATTTGTTAATATCTAGTGCTTTTAGTTTTTTCTCCACATCTAATGTACTAATTTCAATAGATGAAATGTCTGAATCATTTAACTTATGATCGGTAAAGGGAATTGGTCTGATTGGATAATTTGGATCTGGGTCTAAAAATGTAGATCGGAAATGACGGGAAAAAAGATCGCATATACCTTCACCCGTGTTGGCGGAGGTTGCGTCCAATGTCATGTTGCTGGGTAAGGCGTTGGATTTATATTTAGCTTTTACAAATGACCAAAAGGCCCTTGGATTTGCTGTAATAGAGTTTTCGACATTCGTTAAATACGAATCGTAACATTTGCATTCTAGCATCTTCGCTCTCTTCCTAAGCAAATTAAAAGCCTGTTTGTCAGCGGCGTTACTATATGTCTTAAATTTACGAAGGTATTTTGCCTTTTCATTTAAGACCTTTTTCAATGCAGGCGTGTACCATGGTGGATGCGATGTTTGTTTGATAAGTTTAGTAGGGACAAATTTGCTCCGCAGTGAGTACAACCTGTCATAGAAGAAATCGATCCCCTCCTCCAGAGATCTAACTATGAATTCAGCTGCCCAGTCTATTTTTGTAAGTTTGAGATTAAAGGCGTCAAAGTCCGCCTTATAATAGCAGTATTTAGTCCTGGGACCTTTTTTTAATATGTCAAATTGCGTCGAGTCCAATGTAATTACTAAAGCTTTATGGTGTAAATCAATGGACACAATAGGGCTAGTACACTCGCTAACAGACACAGTATTGTTTGCCAAAATTAGGTCCAGTGTTCGGCCATGTACATTGGGAATACCATTGAATTGGTAAAGTTGGTTCATGACCAATGAATTTATAAAATAAAATTCGTCTTCACTTCGCATACAGTTACAAGACAATGTGTTATTCGAATCAATTACCCAATGTAAAGAGCCGAGGTTAAAATCTCCGATAATAACGAATTGATCGTCTGGATGCATGTTAATTAATTCCGTTAATTTATCTAAATAGTTGTGTAACTGCTGAGAAAAACTCAGACCATCTTTTTGATTACAAAGATACAGTACACACATGTGAAGTTTAGCGCTAGTTTTCCGTTGAGCCGAGCTTTGCAAATTAACAGTAAGCCATAGATCTTCGGCCGAAGAATGCCAACCCAGTTGTGGGGTAACCGGCAAATCTTTCCGAGTAGCAAAAAGCACTCCTCCACCCAGCGTCTGTCCGGTCAAAGCATAGTTCCGGTCGCGTCGCCATACCACGTACCTATCATCGAAAAGTTCCCCATCAAAAATACCTTCCATCAACCAAGTTTCTGTAATAGCCAACACATCGTACGAATTAAGGCAGACGTTGCGATAAAATTCGTTAGTCTTTGTGCGCAGACCCCTGACGTTCTGATAGTAGATATTTAATTTATTAACCGCCATTTTAAGTATTGAGTATTATTAACAAAGTGAGTAGAATTAGGTAGACGAAAAAGGGAATCCGAGCGCAAGACAAAAGTATTATACTTATAGAATATGATAGATAGTAACATGTTCGCAACGTCTCTTTGGTTAACAAAAACATTTACTGTTCTAAAATGCGACAGAGCGAATAGTTGAGAGGATAAGCGAAAATAGCGTCTAATAGCTGGTAAATAAGAAATAGAACAATATCCGTAGCATAGGCAGCAGTCATTAGGCATAGGTGCGAAAATTGTTTGATTAGCAGAGTTGCGGTGGCGGTCAGTTTGCAAAATCAAGTTAGCGATAACAAAGGCGAGAGCAAAGTCCATCCTCAGTGCAAAAAATGGCAAGTCAGCGAATCTCAAACTTTTTGCGAATGTTATGGAAAGTGGAAATAGCATGGTAGTACAATGCGATAACACATTTAACTTAATACAGAGTATGACACAGCTTAAATTATTTTGTTTAAATCATTCGACGAATTGATGGAAATTGACGGAGTCGACTCATTTTTCCGCACTTGAATCTTTGCGTATTTAACCCATACAAACTGATAGTTTTTCTCTTTGGCCATCACTTTAGCTTTGTTTAACAACATTTTGTTGTCAGGAGACAGGTGGTCGTTGACATAAATACGTTGATCCTGACCCCCAAGGCCAATATCAGACGCAGTAATAATCTTCTTCGCTCTAGCTGCCGCCACAAATTCTTCCTTTATATAACGGTTTGTAAAGCTGAGCAGAATTGACTTGGTTTGGGAATTGTGAACTGGAATGCGTGATACATAATTGATTTGGGACTTTGGAACCGTATACATAACTTGCTCACCCAACGCCTCGACAATTTTGAAGAGATTTTCAGTTTTTTTCATTGGTACGCCCTTTATTTCAACATTATTGAGCCGCGACCATTGATCTCTGTTAATGTAATCCTGCCTTAAGGAGTCGATTGATCTTTTGGTGGTTTCCAAATCTTCTTTGACTTTCTCCAGGGCCGAGACCCGCGTTGCTAAGCCTTCTAATTTATCGGCTATAGCGTCAATCTTCGTACAAGTCTCCTTGAAAGAGGTCATGTCCGTTTTCATGACGCTTATGTCGCTGATTAGCTTGGGCAGGTCATCCAGTTTTGTAGACAAGGCATTTACTTTCCGAAGAATCTCTTCCAGATGAGTATCCGACACTTGCTGGTCGGGCACTTTTGGAGAAAATCTGCATTGTGGACATTTCCATACCGAGCGACGGGTGTCACCCAAGTTGCGGAATCCTTTCTCAGTTATTCCCGAGCAACCAAAACAGTAGTCTTTTAGACATTGCGAGCACTTTGTGCCGTCATTTATGTTGTCACTGCACTTAGCACACTGCATCATGATAAGTATACACGGGAAATGGATTTGTTTCGTGAATAAAAGGTTGAGAACTATTGGTTTAGCGTCGGAGCCGATATAGCGTGCTACCCAACAGAGCGCTTAAAAGCAAGGATAGATAAAGCAAGCAGGCAGCCAAAGTGTGGAACACCTTGCCGACGTCCAATTTTCCGAACGTGTAAACTAGTTTTTCCTTCAGCAAACGCGGCCCATCTTAGACCTCATCTTCCCTCTTGGCTAGATATAGGTCAACTAAAAGTTCATTTTTTGAAAAAGATTTTTTTATCTAACACCAATAAGAAACCCGTCGTTTTGTTGGCTCGTTAGTACATATATACTTGTCTTTCCTGTGGAATGTTTTAACGTAGTAATGTTTTTAAGTCGGGTCTTTTAACATACTACGTTACCCTAAATAGCTTAGTGCAATTGTTCGACGTCTAGTACATGGTTAAAAACAAACCGCGGACAGTTATATTTATTCACAACCGTCATCACTCCATCAGCGACCATTTTTACTAAAATGCGAATAAATCGTAAGTTGAGTATCATTAACTAAGGCCAGGTTTTCACGGACTTAGTACGCTCGGACCGAGTGCGCCATCAGAGTAAACTAATGCTTCTGATCAGTTATTTTGGTGTTGTCACGAAAAACCGTCCAATCAGAAGCATTAGTTTGCTCGGATGGCGCACTCGGTCCGAGCGTACTAAAACCGTGAAAAACTAGCCTGAGACTGGTGGTGCAAAATAATGAAAGCAAAAGCTCACTCCACACTAGCCCCCCTTCCTTGGCAGCACATGCTCAAGAAACAATATCCCTCGCGCCACAACTGAGGGCGAGCGGTTCCCACGGCCGTCTCACTTTTGGCACACACGTGGCCAGCTGCCGAAGAGACAAGGAGTACTTACTTCTGACGACTTAGGTTTGTTTTCTATTGGCTATTGATTGGTTCGATTCCCGGTGCAGGCTTGTCCCAATGCCTTTGTTTTCTAAGTTATGTACATTTGTGAAGTTATAGTAACTGAGGGTCTGAGGTGTGTAAATACTTCAGCGCTTAAAATTGCCAATTCACGGTGGGCACGCAAGGTAATTAAGCCCATACTCTCTCTCTGAGAGAAGGCCTTGCCCTACAGTGGGACGTTTATAGAGAACAAAAAAAGTTGATTAGCCGCTGTAGAGATACCTCCTCGTTGACGGTGTATTTGGTGTATTTTTATTGGCCAGTTATATATTTAAAAAAAAAATAGTAAAACGCCTAATTCATGACTCACATTATTAGATTTTGTCATTTACAATTGACATTGACAACTTACGTTCTATTTTTGAAAAACTGTTGTTTCTAGTGGAAATTAAAAACTCCTTGGTTTTTGACTCTAGGTTCAGAGACTAAGGTTACAAGAATATTGATAGCCGATTGCGGCGAAATCCAAAAGGAAAGTTATGTGCTCTTGCGCAAGTGTCATAGGCTATATGAAATCAGTATATATGCCCGATGAAAATAAAAAAAAATCACTAAAGAGGTAAAAATAAAAACTAAAATAAAAAATACCCAACTGCTGAACATCAACCACGAAGCGGGCCCAAATATAGGTACTGCGAGGTATCTAGGTTGGTCCCGCATGCTTTGAAGTTAATTCTCAGCAGTCGTGTTCTTGGTTATTTTTTATTTCAGTTTAAGACAATCGAACTGCCCGTTATTGCCTTACACACATTCAGATTTTTTTCGGTAAGATTTTGGCGGTCGTGCGAAACCCTATATTTTCCAACGGCTATCACATCCTGATTTCGAAGGCCTTGGTCTTTGGCATTCTTTTGGCTTCTACTCAGTGCCAAGAGTCAGTTTAGCAGGATATCACGGCGTTTTTTGTTGGAATCGCAGGTTGCCAAGGGGTTCTGCTTTTTTTGTTTCCGTTGATTTTAGAATTGTAAAGTATTAGCAATCGAATTTCACATACAGACGAGGGCGAAAAACGTTTAAATTTTTGTCGTAAAGTCGCCCTTTATAAAATCGTTTAGAGTGCACAAAAGTAAAAGTTAATGTACTGTAGATTATATTAGATTACTACTCTTTATTGCACACCATTCATTTTGAGAGTACATGAAAAACTTAAATATCTAACGTACGTAATACAGAGAATAGTGTAAAGAGGTTCGAAATTTCACTGATGCCGGTGAGTCGCCCATTGGCTCAATTGGTAGAGCGCTGGCACGGATAGCCAGAGGTTGCGGGTTCGAATCCCGGCATGGGTGAAATTTTTAGCCTCTAAATAGGTTTTTAAATATCTAAGTTACAGGTTACAGTGTGTTATCTTTTAGAATATACCTCGGGCTCCAGAGTAAGTTTCGGTTTTTCGCCGAAAGCACACGAGTGTAATAATAATACTTCCTGTATAAAACTTTTCTTCACTATTTTCGTTCCGATTTCAAAATTAAGTGTCATATTAGTTCCGAGGTTTCTATTACACGAATATATCCGATTCTATCCGATAGTAGCCGAAGTATATTCTAAAAGCTGACAGACTGTACAGACTATGATGTAGCATGGTTGAATAAGATTGATATACTAATAATAAGATTCATATAATTTAGCTTCAGTTATTCTTTTGATTGCATGTGACATTTTTCAATAAGATTAATTTTGAAGAAATATCTACTCTATCATCTATTTAGCTCTTTTTGTTACTATGCCAGCATTTATTCCCTGATTAATACTTACAACAATCTGTTGATAATTTCAACAAACTTAGATTGAGATATTGTTAGTGTATGTACATGAAACTGAGGGTTAATGTTTCAGTTGAAAGTGACTACGTATCTATTATAACCTCATACCTCATTATTTACATTAGTTATAAATATAATAAACACTAGCTTCTGTAGAGCGATCAGACTTAACATTAAATAATAACCGTAACACATAATTACCGGGTGCCTTTTATTAAATTTATAACCAATCTTTACAGCAGCTTACGATCTTGAACGCGATGGTATTAATAATTTTATCGCCGCTCGCAGCACTACTTTTAACAAACCCTACATTCAAAACTCGTCTTTCTCGTTTTCAAGATAGGGTTGAGTTTTTTAGCGATAGGCTTTGTAATTGAGACTTACTGATAGGAAAGTTCTGTTATTTTGTAAGATAAGTGACAACACCTGTCCACTTTTCCCACAGACACGGGATTTGACAAGTTGAGTTATGGCTTGTATGGGAATTAAAGACGGTGGGTAGTGGAGCTTTGGACCTAGCAAAATTACGGGGTTTCGAGTGGGACCTCTGGACTGTCACGACGAAATATGAAAATGCTATGATTTCATTGTGACTAAATTTCAATTTGCCTTAGTTCCAGAATGACTGTAATCCAAAATTACTTAATTTCAGTTTCACTTAATAAAAAAGCAGAAGTAAAAATGCAAGATTTTCCTCCTTTTTGGCTTCACTTTTGAATTAAATACAATATCTTCAGTTCTATCAGTGGCGAGTTCAAAACGCTATTACTTTCCTCAGAAGTCTCTCTTCCTGACTTACATTTTACTGTTTTAATTTAGCAGTTCACTGTCCAGCTCACTCATAAGTCCGTCGTAAGCAATTCCGATGCATGCAGGCGTTAAAACTAAAAATTTATTAGTCTTAATCCCAAAATGCCTGAAATGGCCATACGCTGCAATGACTGCAAATTATCTTGTGAATGTAGTACAGTACGGTTTAAATATGTACTTTATATCGTAGATAATTATAAGTAATTATATTCTCGCACTCTTTTGCTATTTGTTATCAATATATTTTCGATTTCATTATTTATGCACATGCACCACGTACCGACTATATTCTTCATGCAATCCACTCCATCCAAAGGTTGTCTAGAAGTGATCGCTTATAGCGATAAGACCACCAATTGTATAACATTACTTAGATTTAAGAAATCATGGTTCAATTCTTTTTCTGGTTGTGCAATAAAATGTTCTCTATGTATTTACAGTTATGGTGAAAATACTGGGAAACCACATTGAAAAAAAAACTAAAGTGGTTTACCCGTTAGGCATTATAAGTCTAAGGCCTTGGTCAAGTTAATTATCTTGCATTATAGTACTATGAACCACGACACCTGCTACTTAATTGTACTCATTTATTTTTCATTGTCACCTTCCAATTAGCCGGATCATTACCCGAAGTATACGTACTGAATACTAACTAACCAAACTACACCGCTTTAGCGGCGCCGGGGTGGCCATAACAATGGCTCTCGTAATTGATTCTACTACAAAACAATCTCATTAAACGAGAGTGATAGGCTTAATGTCGAGGAGTCCGCACTGGCTTTACAGGATAATTTTGTCAAATGCTCAATCTCTGAAATACCACAATTACAGTTTGTGTTTGGAATCGTTTGTTTGGTTTGTGAGTTTTTGTTTCAGATTTTTATTATTTGCTACATTAGTGTCCTCATCATCATCATCAACCCATTATGTCCCCACTGAGGGGCACGGGTCCCTTCCCTGAGGATGGTATAGACCATACTTCACCACGGGGGTCAAGTCCGGATTGGTGAAGGCTTGCAAGACTAGTGGCTGGTCTTGCTGTGAGAGGTTTTCAAGCCGCCCTAAGGCCTCTGACTTGGCTGAACGACTGCCTTTTGTCGATGGCAGCCGGCACCAACTGCTTAACGTGCCTTGCAAAGCACGGAAACGCTCGAAAAAATGCCACTAGCGCTAGTCATAGACGGTTTCCCATCCATGCACTGAACGCGCCCTGTGTTGCTTAGCCTTCATGATCGTTTAAGGCAGGCAAATCAGGCAGCTGGGGCTACGAGCGGTCCCACATAATTTTATTAAAGTCGTGCTTTACTTGTTCTGCCAGTGTCTCAGTCTTGACCTTATCATTGACTGAGATAAAATAATATCCATTCTATTACACGAATTTGGTTTTAAGTATGATATAGGTATATGCCTAATCATCCTGAAGTAGAAAAGGCGTATGTAATTATTTTTTAAAATTGTAAATTAAACAAAAAAGTTTGTACCAAATGTTTTTTAAGCACTACAGATCAATAGATTTGAATCCGGATTAACGCTCTTGATTTTTTTGTCAGCAGAGTCCGATCAGTTTTCGCTCTGATTCGCAGAGCTTAATCGTGGTGAATAAATTCATCTAAATGAATATTGAACGTCAAGTCAATATTGAACAATTTTTTTTTAAAAATTTACACAAGTTGCTGTAAGACACATAACGTCGAGAATAGAGGAGAGATATATACATATATATGTCACCGGAAGATAACAAGATCCGTAAGTTTATAAATTTCCTAGGAAAATTATAAACTTTCGTAGGATTGTAAACGAGAGATAAATTGTATTATCTTACGCCCACATTGTCGCAAATTGTACACACCTAAGTACAATTTAGCTGTCTGAAAGAGATCGCATTTAGCGATAGGACCGCTGATACTACTATTAATTACCTTATCTTTGTGAATTACTGGTATGCAACAAAGTTATCTATCTACAATGTAGGTATACAATAAAAATATTCCATTCCGTTCAGGGCCTAATTTTAAGCGCACCAAATCTTGAGTAATTCCAATCGTCTGATTGTGAAATTCTATACTGATATGACAGATGATTTGAATTGCTCGGGATTTGTTGCTTAGTCCTAAATCCTACACAGAAAATTAAAACAGAGAGTTAGGTCTATACTGATATGACAGTAAGATGATTTGAATTGCTCAGGATATTTTGTTGCTTAGTCCTAAATCCCACACAGAAAATTAATACAGAGAGTTAGGTTTAAATTTTTTTTTGTATTATTTTCTTCGAGAAAACAAACTTTAGCGTATCTCATCATCAGTATTAAGGGTAGTTAGATAAACAACCAACAGCGAGCTTACAGTTAACATAATATATATTTTACATTATGTATATTATATATAAAAGTAGGTTTACAATTGAAGCGCTCGTAGCCTAGTGGAACCGGGAGATTGGAATCAATTACTTGCGTTATCGACAACAGAGCGGTCAGGGACTGGATGGGTGACCATCCCGTGACTACCGATAGTACCATTTTTTCGTGATTTGCAAGGCACGTTACTCCTTTGGTGCCGCTGTCATGTAATGGCAGTCGTTAAGCTATTTAAGGGTGGCTTGGTAACTACTTGTTATACTTGTCCAATTTAGTACACAAGATTCTAACCTCAAAACTGATATTGCGGTCGTTAACCATGTCAGAGGCCTTATGGGCGGCTTGATAACTTCTGACAGCAGGGTCCGCTACTGTCTTACAATCTTCCACCAACCCGGACTTAGCCCCTGTGGTGGAGTAGGGCCTAATCTTCCTGCGAAGCAGGGAAAGACCCATACCCCAGCAGTGGGGATATACTGAGCGTTGATATTGATTAAAAAGGTTTACAATAGACACGTTGTAAGCAGTGGATTTGCGTTTCAGTAATCACAAAACAATCTCTTTTCTATTTGAATATAACTATAGAACTTATTGTTAAGAACTTATTACACATTACCTTAGAACTTCCTATATTTCATTAATAGATTTAGGAACAATGTACTCACAAGCTTATGATCACTCACGCACACGACTGACCTAAAATAGTTGTGGAGCTCAACTCTCAACAAGAGATCTGTGAAACGGTGATGTTTTTAATTCTACGACAAAATAGTTTGTAATTAAATGGGACTGAAAAAGTACCAGTTTAGAATTTTACTATCATCTTTAAAAAAAAACTGAGCATCATTGCAAGCCTTTTATCTCTAGGTTTTTAGTAAAGAACAATAAGGCACAGCTGATCAATCTTTGGCGGTGTGATTAATTAAAACGAGATTTTTCTAGAACACTCCTCAAATGTAGTTAAAATTGCTGTGGAATGGTCTCTCCCATTACCACAGATAATTTAAACTAAATTAAAGGGATATTTTAGGATGGTGTTTAAGAAAAGGAAAATCAAAAGTTTTATTGAAATTAACACAGAAATTGCGATTTTATGGACGTTAGAGTTAGAATAGGTTTCAATTTTAAAATCTAGACCATTATGGCGAAGAAATGTACTGAAAAACTCCAAACACTGTAGATTTCAATTGAAAACCCAAGTATATATGTAACCAAGTCGAATTTACGTGTATATTTTGTATTAAAATAAAATAATGAAAGTCTATATGCTTCAAATCGACTAAACGTTTGAAGAAAGTCACTTTTGCGCTGAGCACTATCAAATAGAAGCAATTCTTTTAAAACGACGAAGAAACGTCATTGATTATTGACCGATAAATGGACAATCGGGAAAAAATTGCAAACCAATGCCAAAAAAGTCAAATGCTACTCACTGATTTTATTCAAAATCACGTCAATCGCTTACAAATAGAGTTGAAAATTTAAAACATTACCTGGAATGGACGCTTAACTCTTGCTCCATCCCGGTAACTACATATGTAACGAGGTTCGCATTTCTTTTTAATTGACGAGGGGCTAAAGAGACGTAAAACAAATGACGATCAACTTTTCAATTACGTTCTTTTACGGCAGGAAATGGCCATTGACAAGCTCGTTCGTTTCAACAATAACAAGATAACGGACTTCCATCCAGCCTCTAATATATTTCTTGCACTAGTTTGCGATTGTGACTCCGCTCACTTCTTCAGCTGCATAGCTAAAAGTCGTCGAAACACTAAATTGACTGCAATAGGCAGCTTGATCGCTTTTCTCTTTCTTTGAATTTTACGTCGTATATGTAACGCGTAATTGAATCTGCTTTCAGGCTCTTCAAGACAAAATAGCTGCAGCAAATACCGAACTGAACTCGTCAATTGCAGAGCATACTTTAAATTTGATTTATCTAGGAACAGGCTACAATATTAACCAATACACTAGTAACAAATCTATGTCTAAGTTTTTGATATGCATCCAACCCGGAAATACGAGTAGATTGATTTACAAATATAGAATATTATGTATGAACTGACTGACGGAGTTCCTTTATTGTATAGGCCCGTAAGACATGATGTGACCACCTCGTTAGGGGCACATTTTACGACTGTTCATTTGTTTTAATGGAGATTTCATTCGACGATCGGCAGCGCAGACAGGCAATTGCCGAGATTGCAGGATGGTGACTAAATGATGCATAATTCAATTTGTAACCCTTAGTTGTTATGCGATGAAGTTAGACTAATAATAATACTAGAGGGTAATACTGCGGAAAAAAAATGAACCCGTGGTTCTACCACGTACTACTAACAGAGTAGTATTTTATGTTTTTTAACCCTAGTTTACTAGCAATCGCTCTTTGATGCTAGTAAAAGAGGGTTAAAAAAACTAAATCTATTTATTGGATTTTAGGAAAACCATCGACTAATACAGCAAAATGGAGAGTACATTGTACAATATAGCAGCAAAAAGTCATTTAAAGGTGTTCACTTATAGCTACATAGAAAGTAACAGGTTCGTGTGTTTACGAAATCAAAACAAACAATTATATTAACCTAGACTGCTGAATCTTAATATCAACTAAATATATATTTAGTTGATATTACGATTATATAGTAAGCAAATCAAAGCAACCAAGCCCATCATACAGTAGACAACTCGCTACCAAAGAAGTTCGCAGCAAACCTACGCCTAACTGAAGAAACGCTGTCGTGAATGACATCGACATCAGTGTCCGGGTTATCGGTTAGACCGTTAAATGTTGTGCAAGCTCGAAATAGGAAAGAATTTATTCTATAATTTTTCTGAAAAAAAAATCTTACAATATCCAAGTAGTACCAGTTACCACTATTTTTTTTTCCCTTAGTACTTCTAGACCGCTTGGTAGTAGGTACTACGGGAAGAAAATTTTGTCCGAGGTACTACTGGTAGTACCACTGTTAGTACAACGGGCCACCGAGGGGTCTCTTCTAGCTAATCTATCTTATCGGCCCACAAATAGAGCCCACTATCAGGTTTAGGGCTCTTCTCTTTCACGCCAACTCATCCGATCCTTTGCTAGTCTCGTCCAATATTTCCCAGCTGCTTTCACAATGTCGGAGGCCCACCGGGCTGGTGGTCTGCCCACCGACCTCCGGACCATTCTCGGCTACCACTCAGCTTTAGTAGCTTACTTTAGTCCACCGGCCGTCTTTCCATCTAACCAAAAGCCCCACCAAATCAACCAATCAATCATGTATTGCCATAAATTATATGTACATTATGATGTTACATGGATAAAATTGTAGTACTAATGTAATTTTACCGATATTGGCATAGCAATTTTAAAATTATTGAAGTTTTAAATTAATATTCAGCATGCTTAAATAAGTACACTAATATTTGATAAATTCAGCAATTAACATTCGTAAATCAATCAATTAAATAGGAAGTCAACTAATATTTCGACACAATAATAGCCAAGTTACAAATAAAAATCTATTTACAATTTTCATAATATTTGTTTAGACTATATGGACACATAATAAGTAAATATTGTTTCAAAGCTTTGAGGAATCGATCACCAGGGAGCAGCTTGATATCTCTTGGTAATTTATTATAAACGCAAATTGTTACATGACTAGTACTTTTACTGTAAGCTGTTGTTCTACAGAACTTAACTTCGAGATAATGCCTAAAGCGTTCTCTCAACCTACCACATTTTCTTTCAGCGCTGATTGGAAATTGCTCTGGAAAACGTCTAACAATCAAATCCATTTATTTCATCGTAAAGAATTTATATTCTGTTTGCTAAATGTGAAATGTAAGCCGCTGCCTTCGGGCCGTCGTGTAGTTTGACGATATTAATTAATTAATAATGAAATAATTATTAACTAATTAATTAATTATCAGTCAATCCACACAATGTCTCAAATAGACTATCTAAAAGACACTGTCTCAGGCACTGCAGCGTCCAAGTGGTCCCTTCACTAGTGTGAGTGATGATGACACTGGGCTCTGTATAAGTCATCTTATTACATAGATGCTAAGGCCATGTTTATGTCAGTAAGGACAAAAAAAATGTGGCGTTTACGAAACAGTAGTCAAGATGGAATCATCATCAACCCATGTCGCCACCGAGGGGCACCGATCTCTTCCTTAGGAAGGTATAGACCACACTCCATCACGGGGACCAAGTCCGTATTGGTGGAGGCTTGCAAGACTAGTGGCTGGTCTTATTGTCACAAGTTTTCAAGCCGCCCTGAGGCCTGTGACCTGGCTTAACAACTGCCATCTATAGACGGCAGCTGGCACCAACTGCTTATGTTAAGCAGTTGGTGCCAGCTCCACCGAGGGGCACGGGTCTCTTCCCTGAGGAAGGTATAGGGCTTACAACAGCACGGGGGCCAAGTCCGGATTAGTGGAGGCTTGCAAGAGTAGTGGCTAGTCTCACGGTCAGAAGTTTTCAAGCCGCTCTAAGGTCTCTGACTCGGCTTAACGACTGCCATCTATCGACGGAAGCCGACACCAACTGCTTAACGAGCCTTGTGAAGCACCGAACCGCTCGGAAAAATGCGACCAGCGTTAGTCATAGACGGTTTACCCATCGATGCACTGAACGCACCCTGTGTTGCTTAACCTTCATGATCGTTTAGGATCATTCAGGCAGCCGCGGCTGCGAGCGATTCAAAGCAAAGATGGAATAACCCATCAAAGTTGTTGTTTGTTATTTAATCAATACATAATATGTATTATCGATTTATCATTTTATCTATTTATCAATCTGACTAAAGCCGAAGAAATAGTGTTGCAATAAAGGAGTAAATCGCTTTGTTGAACGCTTCGTGTTGGCAATCAACGTCTAGATAAAAATATCATTAATTAATCAAGTATCGGCGTCATTTCGTGTGTTTTGTAACGTTTCTAGCGTTGGCAGTCCAACGGCAAAACCCTTAACTCACATTGAAACGTCCTGGGTTACATTCTGGCATTCAATGATGACTTTGGTGCGGTCGGTGTAGGATTTATACACTAACTTTTTTTATGTGGCTAATAAACTTCCCACTTCAGGGCACAGGCCTTCTCTCAGAGATAGAGTACGGGCTTAATTACTACGCGTGCCCACCGTGGATTGGTGTTTGTTTTAAAGTGCTGAGGTATTTGATCACCTTAGACACTCAGGTTTTCCCACAATGTTTTGTTTCACTATTAAAATAATATTTTAGTAATATAACTGTTAGGCCAATTACGTATGTTATGGCACTAATTACTATTATATACGTGTAGCTTCCCAGATGGCTAAGTCAGCAGTGAAAAGACTTGAGACGATATGGAAAAACAGAAGCATCAACCGCAAGACAAAGATAAAACTAATGCGGACCCTTATCTTCTCACTTTTTCTGTATGCCTCGGAAACCTGGACAATAAAGGCCCGTATTCTGAAAAGAATAGATGCGTTTGGATTGTAGTGCTGGCGGAGAATGCTCCGTATATCTCGGACCGAATGCCGCACAAACGGACATATTCTAGAAGAACTTCAGATAAAGACGAGGCTCTCCACAATCTGCACCCAACGCATCTTGAAGTTCTTCGGACATACCGTCCGACGCCGGCCAGATAACCTGAAGTATGTTATCATCACCGGTCGAGCGAACCGAAAACGAACCAGAGGACGACCACCAACGCGTTGGACAGACATAACAACTAAAGCTTCGGGAAGGACCCTACAAGCAGCCGTACATCTGGCGCGTAATAGAATCAAATGGAGAGAGCTGGTGGCGGAAGTTGCCCTTAGTCACGTACCTCAGCCATGAGGAAACGACGAAGAAGAAGACGTATAGCTTATGGGCTTACTATACTCAACGGGCCTATGGGACCCTCTGGGTCTCATAGGCCCGTTGAGTATAGTAAGCCTCTGGGTCCCATATAGCAACGCGTTCCGGGTGCTGGTGGGGCTGCCCCGCTTCTGTAGCGCATCAGGGACGTTTGGGGAAGCGCGTGTAGATTGCTTTTATGCAACTATGCGAAAGCGATGCACGTCCCTGGTGCGCCGGGTGCGGGCCAGCCCCAACCCCATCCTGCGGTCGATAGGCGAGAGGTTTGTCTGCATATTTCTAAAAGGACCTATTATGCATAAACACCTTAGATGCTTCTAGAAATATGACCACGGTTAGCCAGTGGTCTCGGTTTTGTAGTCCCGGCATGGGTGGAATTTATAGAATCAAAATTTTTTTTTAAAATTGTCCTCAGCACGGGTTAGTGCATTAAAAATTATATTATAAATATGACCAGTTTAATTTTGCTTCCTTATGATTGTATACTAACATAGCTACGAGTATAAGTATATTCTAATATAAAATATGAGTCTGTAAAGTTACTCGAAATAAACAAATTATTATTATAGTTATAACGGGAATACAAACAAAAGAAGGCCACGGAGGCCACGTCCCATGAAAGAGGGTAATCCACCGGTAATAATTACCTCCATACTTATTACGTTACAATTTAAAGCGTCATAATGAAAGAGAGTTCAGGTTATAAACTTCGCCGGCATTGATTATCCGTATTGAATACCGCTACGTGAAATTGCCGCGGTTTTAGGATTCCGTAACTGAAAAGGAGAAATGAAACCCTTATAGGATCACTTTGTTGTTCGTCCGTACGTCCGTCGATCTGTCAATACGCTTTATTTCAGGAACGCGTTGAGGTATCGAGTTGAAATTAAAACCGTATCCAGTCTATTTACCCTCACTTGTTCAATATAGTAAACACGATTCTAACCTAAAAATTTTACATTTGATGCCAAAACTAGATATTTTCTCGCAAGTTAATGAACTTTCCTTATAAGATTTGCAGCGTTTTGTCTAAAATTGTGAGCCAGGTTACTCATTTATGGGAATGTATACTTACCAGGTTTATCTATGGGAATATGGCAGTTTTTGACTAAAAAGTCATACTTTACCGGTACCATATTGTTAATTAAAGTAGACACGTACACACATAAATAGATTATACTCAAGTCTTCAGTTCATTGAAGCATTTATTGTGAAAAAATGAAACTTGTAAATTAAAAAAGATACGGCCGTGTATGGCGCCAAAAACTTGCATTTCGACCCCGAGGGAATTAATAGTCGTATATCGTCTTATACCACAAAAACCATTGAAAACTATACGTTTGTAATTAAATCATAAAAAAAACTAGTCTTTGAAGTTCGATAAAATGTAATTACCGTTAGTTATTATGTAGCGTTGTACGGAACCCTCGGTAGGCGCCTCCGACTGGCACTTGTCCGCTTTTTTCTCGTTATTCCGGGTAATTATCCGCTCGATTGTTCAACGGCCGGGCATCCTGTAAGATACGTGAACGCATTATACAGGGTGATCTAATTTTGACGGTTCATTCAAAATAATAACACACCTGCACAAATACTATTTTTCACGTAAGAGAGCGTCAGTGGACGGGGTTTTTTTTAATTCTTAAAAATGTGGGGGTAAATTCTGTCTGTTTAGTGCAATTCCTACACCCACTGTACGTAACTAAAGGCGACCTATCAAATCGGAGCACGCAGGTGTGTGAAAGGAAATCGACGGTTAATAGTGCTGTAAATAATTGTACCGCGCGCTGAAGTGTTGGTGATATTACGGAAGCCGCGTGTCGATATGACTGGACCGTTACTTTGCTATCAAGGAAAGGTAGGTGCCCTGAACCTCACGGCGCAGAGAATAAGAACTAGAATTCAACGTCGAGGCGTGGTAAAGGTAGTCGTCAACTGAGATATCAAACTATTGATTGTTATTTATGGTTTCCACGAGACGGTGTTAATTATAGGCTACTGTGTTTGTTGGTCGGGTGTACTCTTAAGCCGTAATAATAATAGCTTCTTCACAACACAATCACTTATACTATTTTTATTTTTAATGCACTAACCCGTGCTAAGGACAAATTCAAAAACCTATTTAGAGGCTAAAAATTTCACCCAAGCCGGGATTCGAACCCGCAACCTCTGGCACGGATAGCCAGAGGTTGCGGGTTCGAATCCCGGCATGGGTGAAATTTTTAGCCTCTAAATAGGTTTTTAAACACAATCATTTGCCCAGGTATCGAGGATACATTGTATGGTAACCAGCCAATGAAATCACCAACAACCAGAATGAGGACATTTTTAGAAATCCGGTTTGGTTCTAGTGGGAATCAAACCCACGACGTCTGGTCTGATAGCCAAGCATGTTAATCGCTAGGCACGTGGCACTTAAATATCAGTATCGGGTGCGACGACGCTGGTCGAGCGTTTTAATTGTCAGATATGGAAAATGTATGAAGGTGCCACATTTACTAAAAAAAATTTCGCCAACCAAATTTGTACGTGATGATGGTACGTTAACCAAATTATTACGATTAGTGCGGTGGAAAAATCTTAGCAAAATTATTCGCAATGACTGCCAAGTCTGGAAAAGTCTTTAACAAGCGCTTTGCTAAAGGAGTCCAAAAGTAAAGTAGTATATAGAAAATTGCTAATGGAAATTATGACAAATTGTGCCCTAAAAGGATAACTGTTGTTACTAAAGTTTTTTTATCACATTAAATAGTCACAAGTAATCACAAGTAAATATTGTGCAATAGGCGGGTTTAATACTAATTAGTATTTTATTCCAGCCTACAAATGGGTGACAGGAGGGAGTAGTGACAAACCGAGAAACTAAAGAATTACTGTTTCAGGTAACTTAAACAAAAACTAAATAATATACTATATTAAGTAGAATAAGCAGCGCCCCTGCAGTACAATTCCACCGACCTGCGATCCCAAACTCGCATGCCCAGCGTGGGGATTATGGGCATTACCCCTATGATAGCACAACGTGGCGCTCTTTAGGGGAGGGCTATGTCCAGCAGTGGACTGGTATAACCTGATGACGAAGTAGAATAATAGCATACTTACGACATAAAAAAATATATAATACTAATAAATTAAACTAACTCATTAATTACATTACATCTCGTAGATAACACTTATTCGCACATCCAGAAAACAAGTATTACAACCATGATCGAATTGATCATAGTTTTAATTCTTTTTTAATTATATGTTCTCTATCTATCTAATCTGTAATAATAATTTTATATATTTTGTGCTATTTTATATACGTATGTGTATTTAAATTATATTTCTAATATTTAGTTAACCTAGGTTATGTAATAAATCACTCATATACTATATTGTTTACTGGCACTACCCCTTCCACTGTCCGCATTATCGTGGGTTAGCTGGAAGAAGATACTATCTAGTATTAAGCTCGCCTTTGTACAAATCTGTTATAGTGCAATAAAGAATTTTTCTTTCATTCAATCTGTTAAATGTATGCAAATTACGTATTTCAAAATGTTTACAAGACAAATTGTTGCGTAAATATGAATAATAATACTTATTACTGGAACTAGTCCCGGAGATAGAGTCATCAAGACACGGTCAAATCACTAAAGACTCACTTTGATGAAGGCAAAAACGCCTTTTTATCACCTAACATTGACGTACGCAAAAGGTCTTCTTTATCATCAAACAAGCTGCTGTCCCAGTAAACTGTACGTTTATATCTTACTTATGAAATGAAATGTTTTTATTTCAGACCCAGATCCATAATACATTTGCATAAGTAATTAAGATACACAGTAATACATGTCACAGATTCATTCACAAAATTCTAAAATCCCTTATAGTTAATCAAATCATACATTAAAAAGTCATTTGAATTCATCTTAAATTTTAAAAATAAAATTGAATGAAATTTAAATAGATAAGAAATTATATTATTTTTAATGCACTAACCTGTGCTAAGGACAAATTTAAAAAACCTATTTAGAGGCTAAAAATCCTACCCATGCCGGGATTCGAACCGGCGACCTCTGGCTATCCGTGCCAGATACGGATAGCCAGAAGTCGCGGGAGTCCAATCCCGGCATGGGTAATCTTGAAATTAATTCGTAAGTACTCGTACAACAACCACTTATAACTCTTTTACCGTGGAAAGGCAATAAATATCTTAGAGTTTGGCTTGAAAAAAGGATACAAGAAACTTGTGCTGCATAAACAGCCATATTTTTTTATTGCATTCAAATTATATTAATCTTAAGAAACAAAGCAAGAAAATTGTAACCATTGCTCAGTTTCATTTTGCTGGTTAAGAGTGCCATCACTGTTGTACGTGTGTTTTTCGAAGGTTATTAGGGGCTACATGCACCTTAACCTTTAATAAACCATGGGATTATTATTTCCCACCACAAAATTGTCCAACTTTTTCTTTACTTTTTCATTTGATCACACGAAAGTAAATTTAATGAAACTTTAGATCAACAAATTTTTTTTTACATTTATGACAACACTTAGGTACTAATTAATGAAAAATAATTGCATCATTTCGTGTCAAGACGTGACTTTGGCAAAATTTGTCGACATCGGCTGGCTGCCATATCAATAAGAAATTATAATATTTTTATTTTTAATGCACTAACCCGTGCTAAGGAACAAATTTAAAAACCTATTTAGAGGCTAAAAATTTCACCCATGCCGGGATTCGAACCCGCAACCTCTGGCACGGATAGCCAGAGGTTGCGGGTTCGAATCCCGGCATGGGTGAAATTTTTAGCCTCTAAATAGGTTTTTAAAGAAATTATAATACTAATTATTGTCAAAAATTATATAAACGAAACGATTCGTCCCGAAATGTGAGTGTGTTTTTGAAACTACACCCAAAAAAAATCCTGTAAGCAATGTAATAGTATTTAATTTCTAAAATACAACGTGTATTTAGAAGAACAATAGGGTTATATAAACGCATGAAAGCAGTTGCGTATGTATTTTGTTCTCATTCAAAATAGTTTCTTACTATTTTTGGATGAGAATCCAATATGAAATCTTTAAGTTGGAAATTATTTCTCTATAACTCTTATTTAAATACTATTTTTATTATGTTTTTTCATTCATTTTAACACTTCTAAGGAGTATGTTTAGCTTCGATAACTATCAGATACATACTGATTTTTGGCACGTCCTTACGTTCTAGTCAGCATCAAGCAAAACTTCTGTATAGTCTGGTTGCAAACCCACATTACCCTGAATACAATCTTATTACTGCGCTACGCATGTTTTTGCATAATGATGACTATAAGGACCCATAAGTCACAACCTGTCTCCGTTCCCACACCACTGGGTGTCACAGAGATGGGCCAATTTAAATCGCATTATCGCTATAACTCAATTGCTGGAATATGTAGCTACGACGATGCGTAATGTAGAGTGAGGAATTGTTAGAGCATTACGTTTATCAGGCCGCTTCTATGACGTTACGTTGATGGCGGTAGATGCACCATAGTCACGTCTATAAGTCATGGGGACACAGCGAGAAAGAAGAAAAAGAAGTACTATTTACTTAATACTAGCTGACTCGGCGAACTCCGTACCGCCTAAAATATGTTTTTCTCTCCGTAATCATCCTCGTACTTAAAAATGTATTCTTTAGTGGCTACAAGACATTACATTTGATACTTTCTTGGTTTGGTTTTTCAGATAAAACACTGGCAATGTAAGGTAAAACACAAAAAAATAAAACACTAATATATATATATATATATATATATATAATAAATAAAATATACTATTGGAACCCCATTAAAACAAAACAACAAGAGCCTGGAAAGCAAAGGTGAGACTGCGGATGCGTTCGCTTTAATTACCCACCATCCGCTATTAAAATGCTTTATCCCCGTATGAATTATCTACATATCCTTAGTGCCCTCCTGAATTTATTCGTTTCGCCTCTAAAGCCTCGTAACTCTGTCGCATAAACATTACACTGGAAGATCTATAAATGAAATGTTGTAGAAGCGGCACTGGACACATTGGTCCAGTGAAATTAAAATGAAAAGTATCTGTGTTTTCATCATTCTCATGAGGAAACAGTAAATGATTGATTGATTGATTTATGTTACATGGAATTGTATTAAAAAACTGTTCAGTCGTCGATTGCTTGACAAACATATTAAATTACTAGTGAAATGGAATCAACCATTTGTATGTCCCCACTGCTGACGCATGGGTCTTTTCCTGTATCGCAGAAAGGCTAGACTCCACCACGTAATTGTAAGGCAGTACAACTCTTAAAAATATTTGCATGCCTAGAAAGGGCAAAACATGCAGAATCTGAATATTCCACACTGTACCACTTTTTTAAACTCATGTTAAACAAATCTTATCCTTTATCTTTTATCTTTAATAAACTCGCTGAATTTTAAAAAACCTATTTGGAGGCTAAAAATTCCACCCAGGCCAGCATTCGAACCCGCGACCTCTGGCTACGCTCTATCCAACTCTATGACCCGTGCCAGCGCTCTATCCAACTGAGCTAATGGATGACTCACCGGCATCAGTGAAATTTCGAACCTCTTTACACTATTCTCTGTATTACGCACAGCCTCTAAATAGGTTTTTTAAAATTTTCCTTAGCACGGGTTAGTGCATTAAAAATAAAAATAGTATAACTCGCTAAATGTGAAGGAAAACATCGTGAGGAAACCAGAGTGTCTGAAGTTCAAATATTTTAGGCGCTTGATATTGCCAATCCACGGTGGGCACGCATGGTAAGCATACTCTATCTCTAAGAGAAGGTCTGTGACCGGCAAAGGGATGTTTATAGACTACATAAAAAAAGTTTCGAGTATGGTCCAGACCTTTTATTAACATATACACTCGCGGTCTGAAAATGTTTACAACCTTAAGGTTGGTAATTGCATGCACAAATCTATGCCACTGCTATGATATTATGTGATTTGATTAGGCATAAAGCATAAATTAGGCATAGAGCATAGAAGAAGCAATAGATATTCACCCACCTCGCTTGGGTGAATCTCTATTGCTTCTTCAGGTTTGCGCCTTCAGGCTTCGCCATGTTTTTACAATCAATTTCTATTATTTCAATCCTAGTATTTTTGATAAATGTCATTGTGAAAAATTCAATTATGTCAACTTTTAAATAAAGTAAAGAGTTTCATCATCAAAACGTCATGAATACTCTTTTTGTTAGAATCGATGCTACAACTATTAAAAAGTAATACGTACCTAGATATAGCATTTTAAACTTTACTGCACACAGTGTGCTAAAGAATCTAATTTGAAAACTGATAAACATTTTTAGACCGCGACCGTACCGCAAGAGACTTCTGTACAAAGCGATCCTATATTCTGTAGTTACTTATGGAAATAGGCCCATTAGGTCTGATTTAAATGTTAGCGTTGGTGCAGAGCCCTAGAGGGCAATTTGTCCATAAGGCCGACCCATTAGCGGTATTAAAATGTGTCGGCAGAACCTCGCTTATTATATGCCACTGCTTTTTTTGACGGTCGCTTACCAACTCGACTGAGAATTCAGTGTTCAGATAAAGTAGAGACCCTTCCAAAATTTAAATTGCCAGCGAAAATCTCTGTATACTGTGTTGTGTTGTTAAGACGTTAAGACACTGTCTATGATAACAGGAATATTAAATTGTGAACTGGCTGTCCTGGGTTATCAATGCATCGCTGCGTGTGTTGACAATGCATTGTCGAGCACACGGTACAGTTACTGCCACCCATTCGGCTCTAGCCACTCGCCAGAATCATACACACGTAACTATGTACTAAAACTATTTTAAATATATTTCAGCTATACCATAGTTTTGCTGTATGCACGTTAATTTTTACTTTATTTTATTTTGTAACAAAGATTGTGTGGAAGAGATCGCTCTTAGCGATAAGACCGCCAATTGTATAACATTACGTAGATTTAAGAATCATGCTTGTAATATTTTTCTGGTTGTGCAATAAAGAGTTCTCTATCTATCTATATATCTGTATATGTTATTATGATATATTTCAGTTCACCCCGAATGGAGCACTGTGCTCTTAGATACAATTTAATTTAGTTTGGGGTTCAGAGTTACTTTATATATTGTCAAGTTTTGTACTGTTCAGCGTTGCAGTTACCGTGGTCACGGGTAGACGGTGCAAAGTAAAGTTACAGTTTTTTTCAGTATAAAGGCGGTTTTTAGGAACGTGTCGAGTTGTACAGGCCCCGTCGCCGACCCGCAAACAGTCGCCGCCACGGATAAGCATCGTTATCGATTCATCCGATTCAGTTTTTGTTCACCTTCATACTCAATAAATACTTATTGCAGCCGATATGTCGAATTGCTGGCGGCATATTCTTGGCCTCCTGGCAAAAAATTGGTCGACACAGAATCATTAACCACGATTCGTAGTAAAAAAAACTATACAGGGTGAAACAAAATATACTTGTATATTCGAAATTAGGATAATTCTACTTGCAGATAGGAACAACTGTTACCATGGGGACCAAATTTTTTGTACACACCAGAATATAATTAAAGAGAGAACAGTTATAAAACAAGAGGTACAACTGGCGACTTCCAGACAAAAAAACAGTCGATGAACCCTTTAGAAGTGGTAAAAGTAGACATAAAAAACTATCAGGTACCTGGTTACAAAGCTAGGAATCTGTGGGTAACCTTAGTATGAAACAGTCTATAATTTTTCCCCGATTTTGATATTTCCAATGGGTAAAATGTGCTTCGCATTGACTAGTAGAACACGGGTTCTACTGTTAGTTGATTACAACCTTTTAACAAAAGTTCGTGGAGAAGTAGAACAGTGATTGAGGCCTATCTCATGGTTTTCCAAACCTCACGTCGTCCGGTCCGTGGTCACCAGGTCTGAATTTTTTGGCCCCCACTGCCATCAGTTATATGAGCTGTGTGCCCCGTCCACTATTATTTCAACCGAGTAATTCTTCGAGGTATATCAGGCTATAGGCTAATTAATCCTTTTACCGCGGCCGCGAGCACTGCTAGTGTTTAACAAATATACTGACCTAATTTAGTAACACCTACTCAGACACATATCCACGTGAACAAACTCCTGCATTGGCACTTAATGAGGCACGTGATACATGTGTAGTACCACGAGTTCTGTTTGTGTACGTTTAGCATGCACACGTCGAGAAAGGCTTTCCCGAGAACGGTTGGGCGATAACCGTAATAGCACGATATATCTATACATACAGCGGCCGGCTGTTAGCGTTGGAACTATATACTAGTGATTGTCATTTATGATTATATTAATAACTTATAGACACTACAATAACATGTTATTCGTTATCAACCCTGGTATGTCCCCACTGCTGGGGCACGGGTCTCTACCTGGATCGCAGGAAGGTTAGGCCATACTCCACAACGGGGCCAAGTCCGGGTTGGTGGAGGATTGTAAGACAGTGGCGGGCCTTACTGTCAGAAGTTATCAAGCCGCCCACAAGACCTCTGACATGGCTTAACGACTGCCATTATATGACAGCCGGCAACAACGTCTTAACGTGCCTTGCGAAGCACGAAAGCGCTCGGAAAAATGCCACTAGCGGTAGTCACGGGACGCTCACCCATCCTGCACCAGACCGCGCCTGTTGTTGCTTAAACAAGTGATTGATTCCAATCACTTAGTTTGCCTAGGCCACGAGCGCTTCAATAACATGTACTGGTTCCAAACTAAAATGCTCTGTACATTGGTAACAAGGCCAGGACATAACAAAGATGGAAATACGCACAGACTGACATCATTAGTAGTACAAATCAAGTAAGGTCTCTAAATGAGAATCAAACCCGAGGCAGCCGAATGTGCCTCATTAGTGAAATGAATGAAAAAAAATGAAAATAAATTTATTAACACGCACGTTTAGCTATAACTACGACATTTAACCAGTAGCCACCGTGGTGGCTACTGGTAAACCACAATCGTGGTGGCCTAACCGTAGTCTTGCCTGGAACGAGAGGCTAGTGGCAAAGCCTACTCTTCCCAAATATATAGTCGTTCAATGTAAAACCACCCAATTGCCCTATCTTGCGCCCACGCTGAGTGGACAAACCGGAGTCTTTGTAAAATTCTCATCTTTCTCGAAGTGTGCATACTAGGCGCTCTAAAGTCAGCACATTCTGCGCTGGGTGAATTTTTTAAAAACACAATTCATTAAATCGCTTACAAAGTGTGCCACTTATGATTTCCGCAAAACTTAGCCCTGAAAAGAAAGGGCACAGTTATCACCAGGTTCAGTCACCGGCAGGTCAACCATTACATTTTAGTTGCTAAGTTGCCCATGACATAACTGAGAAGAGTTCACATATGTAAAAGTTGATGTGTTGTCGTCTGTACTCGTTTAGAGGACATTTAAGTTCACTTCACTTGTGATACCATAGTTGGTTAGACCTGAGATTTGAGTAGGTACTCATCAGCTTACATTACACTTCACACGCGTCTGGACCCGGCTTTACGGTAATGAATATTTATATTCGATTAGTTCCTCTTTTTTGGACACACGAGATGTGTAGGTAGTATTAAATTCTCTCGTGCGTCTCACGCGTCCCCGGTAAATACTCGACATCCATGTTGTCCAATAAACCGTAAGGAGCAATATCCTGTCGCCACTTCACCATCGTAACTCGATTGTATCTCGATCTTAACAGACGACTAATGAAATGATAACGTAGCTAACAGGAAGTAGTTTTTGGCCAATCATTACTTAGTGCGAAGTTGAATCAGTACACTTAAGAGCGCTAGAAAAGGGTTGCAATTCGATTCAATTTATTGCGATAAATAGCAGTAAAAAGAGCTTACGTAGGTACATATTATTCAAACACACTACTTACGTGTATAATTTTACTCGGCATGGCAATATCATAATAATATTATTATAAAACAATATTGAAAAGATATATTAGAAAATAGGTTTAGGTTTAGTTGCGTTTCTATATTAATAAGTAAGTATCTATATTAAAAAAACTGATATCAAATTACTATTTCGACATCCTACGTAATACAACAGTTGAATATAATGATAATAACAAAAAGGTTCAATCATGTATGACAATTTGTAAACCATTATCATGAAATTAGAAATGAGGTCCTTGAGAAGTATGACTGTGTGGTATTACTTTGAATGATAGGATACGCCCTAGCGTATCCTATCATTCATGCAGCAATACATCCCCTAGGATGTATTAGCAAAGGGAAAGATAAAAAGTGCCCGGAACCGGCGTGCATGCCTGCAACGACTTATGAACGTTGATGAAGCGAAGTTGATCTGTCAGGATCGTGGCACGTGGCAGTCCCTGCCTCTGCCTACCCCTCTAGGATACAGACGTGAGGTTATGTTACGTTATGTTCTCTCAGAGAGAAGTATGGGCTTAATTATGAATAAAAAAATAAATTAAAGCCACAAAAGCCGTCTCATGGAAAATTCTTAAATTTATTTTTTTTAAACCTATTTAGAGGCTAAAAAATTTACCCATGCCGGGATTCGAACCCGCGACCTCTGGCTATTCGTGCTAGCGCTCTTCCAACTGAGCTAATGGGCGACTCACCGGTATCAGTGAAATTTGGAACCTCTTTACGTACTCTGTGTATTACGTACTTTAAACGTAATTTAGTATGATTTATTGCGTAATTTTTAGCCTCCAAATAGGTTTTTTTAAAAAATTGTCCTTAGCACGGGTCAGTGCATTAAAAATAATATAAATCTTGACATAAAGTCTAGTGTGGGGCCAGAGGCAATATAATAAGCTCTTGTATGTAAATGTAAATGTTATATTAACTAAATAAAAAAATACGTAATACAGAGAATATTGTAAAGAGGTTCGAAATTTCACTGATGCCGTGAGTCGCCCATTGGCTCAATTGGTAGAGCGCTGGTACGGATAGCCAGAGGTTGCGGGTTCGAATCCCGGCATGGGTGAAATTTTTAGCCTCTAAATAGGTTTTTAAATAAAAAATTAATAAAAATTTCTTTACAATTTTTTCATACGCAATTCTAAATACGATCAAACCTCTATGTTCTCTCAGACGATCGATAAAGTTTCATTATTAAATCAGCATGTATTTTGAAAATTAAAACCAAACACGTTTGTCCAGGAATCGCTTCGTGAGGCGCCGTCCTAATCATAGTGGTATTTTTTTTCTGGTTGTGGAATAAAGCGTTTCCTATCACTCTATCTAAATAATTCAATTCAAAAAATTCAATAATTCTTTATTGCACAAAGAAGGAGATTTGTACAACGGCAAGCTTAATACTAATAAGTATTTTCTTCCAACTGACCTTGGCTTACATAGGCTGCTTCTTATGTATGCGGAATCTGGGATTCCAATAATTTTAAACGCAATGTCTGACCTCCATGGTCAAATTCGTTCTTTTTTTAAATACTGGCCGCTAATATTTTTCTCTTATTATATATGTTAGTGTTTTGTTTTTGTTGGGTTTAAAATGTCATATCGCCGAAAAAATGGAACTCACTCGTGAAAATATTCGTGCTATGATTTATTACGATTTTCGACGTGGTTTAACGCAACAACAGTGCGTAGATCAATTAACTTCGACTTTTGGTGGTGAAGCTCCATCAAAAACGACTGTGTATCACTCGTTTAGTGTGTTTAATCGCGGGCGCAGTAAGCTCACGGACGAAGTTAAAGAAGGTCGCCCGAAATCGATGGTTGTGCCACAAAATTTAGAAGCTGTGCGAAAACGAATAATGCAAGACCGCCATGTTACGTGTCGCGAGATAGAGGCTATTCTGGGCATATGTATGACGAGCATTCATAGGATATTACATGAACATTTGTCTGTAAAAAAATTTGTTCGCGTTGGATCCCGCACAACTTAACTCAGGATCAAAAAGATGCTCGCGTCGAATGGTGCAAGAAAACCTTAAAATAATTCAACGGAGGCGACTCAAAATCTGTTTATAATATCTACACAGGTGACGAATCCTGGATCTAAGCGTACGATCCTGAAACGAAACAACAATCAACAGTTTGGGAGTTTCAAAATGAGCCGAACCCTAAGAAAGTGGCTCGTGCAAAAAGCACTGTAAAGCAAATGGTGGCCTGCTTTTTTGGTATTAATGGCCATGTGGCTACAATACCACTGGAGAATCGTAGAACGGTTAATTCGGAGTGGTACACGACCATTTGTTTGCCGGAAGTATTTGAAGAAATACGCCAAAACAACCAGCGACGCAGAATCATACTTCACCATGACAATGCCAGCTGTCATACATCTCAGGAAACAACTACATTTTTGGATGGTCAAAAATAGAATTGATGGGTCATCCACCGTACAGCCCTGATTTGGCTCCCAATGATTTCTATTTATTCCTAAATGTAAAGAATAAATTACGTGGTCAACGATTCTCGACCCGTGAAGATGCCGTAGATGCGTTCAAACAGTACGTTTTGGAGATACCTCAATCAGAGTGGAAAAAGTGTTTTACAAATTGGTTTCATCGAATGCAAAAGTGCATCGATCATAGTGGAGAATACTAAAAACAATAAAAGCATATTTAGCCATATACATTTGTTTATTTTTTCTATTCCGCATACATAAGTAGCAGCCCTCGTATTAGGATAATGGGGGTAGTGCCATAAAATATTTATTGCGAAGAGTATACTTATATATGTATGTACTTCATCATGATGCATTAAAAAATATATTCATATATATACACAATATAATAAACGTAACATACACACCATATTATATGCAACTACAATAAATACAACAAATATACAACTACATAAAATGTACCTATTACTTATTACTCTGAATTGCGAAGTAGTAGGTACTCATGTATTGTAAACACATCGACAGACGGGGCCTGGCGTATGAACAAGGGTAGTGCGTATATAATCACTCGGGCTCCGTGAAATAAAATTAACATGGTAGTGCAGTGCACAATGTTGGTCAGTCCAAAATCTGATCATCGGTTTCAAGTGCACAAATTAGTGTTTGGTTACAGTCGCACGGTAAGACTTACTGCCAGCAAAAAGTGATGAAAAAAGTCTATATTGTTTTCATATAATAAATTCAGCCTATAAACGTCCCAATGTAGGGCACAGGCCTCCTCTCAGAGAGAGAGAGAGAATAATCACAATCACAACAACACAACGCTTAATCACAACGCGTGCCCACCGCGGATTGGGGATTTCAAGCGCAGAGGTAAGAGAACACCCTTAATATTCAGGTATCTCAATAAATAAGTAAATAATTTATTTCTAGGAATACAATACATATTGAAATTACTTATAAATAGTACGTGGAGATTATTACACTTCTTCTTCTTTAGGCTGTATTAGTCCACTGCTGGACACAGCCCTCCCCTAATGAGAGCCAATTGGGGGGTAATGCCCTTAATCCCCACGCTGGGAATGCGGGTTGGGGATCGCAGTTTGATGGAATTGTACTGCAGGGGGCGCTGCTGCCCACCCCTCGGTCTGTGTCCCTTAGTCGCCTTGTACGACACCCGCGGGAAGAATTTGGGTTGGTGCTATTTCTCTATAGGCCGACACCACAGAGCAAAATACGGGTATTACACAAAATTGTTCTATGTTTACCGGCAGTCCCCAAACTAGGCTAGGCCTGTATCCTCACGATGTTTTCCTTCATCTTTAGCGAGTGGTATTGCAAGTTAATTTCACAATGTATGTAACTCAGAAAATACAGTCATTGGTACATACCCACGACCTCACGGATGAGAAACGCTCCGCTATTACCGCTCTCCACTACCACCGATACTTTTAATATTACGACATCGATCGATATCAACCCTTGTATGTCCCCACTGCTGGGGCACGGGTCTCTTCCTGCATCGCAGAAAGGTTAGGCCATACTTCACCACGGTGGCCAAGTCCGGGTTGGTGGAGGATTGTAAGACAGTGGCGGGCCTTACTGTCAGAAGTATATTCTATCTCACTACTACACAGTAATACTGTTATTATTTAATTTTGTAATATCGTCCTGCTGTTGTTGTGTTCTACTTATATCCTTTAAATGTGTAAATTTTGTTAATTATTTATGTATTTATATATAACTAGCTGACCCAGCGAACTTTGTACCGCCTGACAGTCAATTAATTTTTTTTCTCTCCGTAAGAACCATCCTCGTACTTGAAGGAATATTCGAAAAAAAGAATTAGCAAAATTGGTTCAGCTGCTCTCGAGATTTGCGCTTACCAACACATTCAGCGATTCATTTTATATATATATAAAGCTACAATCCGGTATACTCACTGATCTATTCATCCATACGTTTTCTCGGAAACGGTAAGATTTGGAGGAAAATGATGTATGAGAAAGTTGTAGGAAATGTATGAATTACAGCCATCCTATGAAGCCGATTTTTGAATTTCGAACGCGTTCCACTACGCGAAGGTGCTAACTCTGACGTTTACCGGCCGATTTGGATGAAATTTTGATAGAATGGTGTTTTAATGATCCGATTGAAAAAAAAAATTTTGGTTGTTCGAAATTCAAAATGGCGGCGCAGATATAGCCGACCGAAAAATCGACCTTTGCGCAAAAAAGTCGGCAGCCAACTGGGCATATGCTGGAGATATGCCGTAAGCGGCATCGCGTTGCCAAAGGACCCAGGTATATGAGAAAAATCCGACATCTTGGAATTTCAAGATGGCGGCCGAGATATTGATGATTGAAAATGACAAATTTTTGTATGGAGATTTAGTACTAAAATTGACTTTTCAATAGAGAAATGAGACAAACTTGCGAAGCCGGAGGCCGAGCTTCGCGAAGCGGGCACAAAAATCTCTGCCGCGGCGAGGCCGTAGGCCGAGCTCCGTTTAGGCCGAGGCCGAAGGCCGAGACCATTCAAATTGCGGCGCACAAGTACCAGCGCAAGAGCAAAAAGGGACAAACTTGCGAGGCCGCAGGCCGAGCTCCGCGGAGCGGGCACGAGAAACCCCGCCGCGGCGAGGCCGAAGGCCGAGCTCCGTTTAGGCCGAGGCCGAAGGCCGAGACCATTTAGGTTACGGCGCACAAGTACCAGCGCAAAAGCAAAAAGGGACAAACTTGCGAGGCCGGAGGCCGAGCTCCGCGAAGCGGGCACGAGACACTCCGCCACGGCGAGGCCGAAGGCCGAGCTCCGTCCAGGCCGAGGCCGAAGGCCGAGAACGTTCAGGTTACGGCGGACAAGTACCAGCGCAAGAGCAAAGAGGGACAAACTTGCGAGGCCGGAGGCCGAGCTCCGCGGAGCGGGCACGAGGAACCCCGCCGCGGCGAGGCCGAAGGCCGAGCTCCGTCCAGGCCGAGGCCGAAGGCCGAGACCATACATGTTCCCATGCAACAATTCACTACAATAAGTGTCTAGCGAGGCCCTAGGCCGAGCGCCGCGGAGAGCGCAGCTCGGAGCGGCTGGGGGTTGGCGCGCGTAAGCGCGCAGGGGGCTCGCCCCCTAGTTTATATTATAGAGATATTAATTTTTTATATTTATTTATGTAATTTATTTGTATGTTATTTAGGCATGTATTTATATAGGTACCGCTGAAATTATCGTTTTCTATGTTTTTTTTTGTACATCTACTTCCTTCTCTAATGTATTACATAACATAACATTTACATACAAGCACATACATTGCTTCTGGCCCCACACTAGGATACCCTGTGTCGTGGGAACCAGAAACAACGACATCACAAACATGTAAACATCCAAGACCTGGGCTTTTTTTTTTGTTCCCAGCCGGCATTCGAACCCGGGACCTCTTGCATGGTAGGCAGACGCGCTACGGATACGCCACGCCAGTCCAGTATTAGTCCAGTTCATCCAAAGGTTGTCTGGAAGAGATCACTTTTAGTGATAAGGCCTCCGTCTGTACTCTTAGGTTAAAAAATATCCGTGTAATTTCCATTTTTATGTACAATAAAGTGTTCTCTATCTATCTATATTATGACATACTTTACATAAATTCAAGGCTGTATCCTAGAGAGGTAGGAAGAGACTACCAGCCTAGCCTCTTGTCACTATTCTAAAACACCTCTTTCGCTTTATCAACGCTTGCACGCCGGTTTCGTGTACAATAATTATATAAAGTAGATAAGCCGGTAAAGGACATCCCAAAATATGGACTGTATTGTCGACGACGGGCAAGATAAAAGTCCTCGAAACCTACGCGTGCATGCAGCGACTAATTATGTTGAGTAAATACATAGATAGCAAGAAAGGACCCCTCTGACCAGGTGGGATGACGATCTGCGAAAAACTGCCGGCAGATGCTGTAAGCGGCAAGCTGAAGACAGGGCGCTATGGCGCTCTTTAGGGGAGGGCTGTGTCCAGCAGTGGACTAATACCGCCTTATTATAAAAACCTGAATAAGTCCTGGTTTAAACCAAGACTAAAAGATCTAGGATTGTTACGGTATCAAATTTACACCCAGATCAAATGTGTGTCGTTATTACAAATAGAAGACTATTCGAGGATCAGTTAAACCAGAAATCAGCCATGGTTCAAATAATATTCACTGATTCGTTCATTCAGCTTTCATTCAATGCTGCGTTCCGTTTCACTAAATGGCTATTATCTTAACATTTTAAACGCAAAAATATTCATTATTGCGTATTTTAAACCTATAAATCGTAAACTGTTCTTTGTTTAGGTTCCAATCTAACTAAAATGAGCACAATTAATTATTATATTGTTATTGGAGCGTTTTTAAAATCAAATGGCTACTCTCGTGTGAAATGGAGTGAAATATTCGAGCGCGCGCGCCAATCCGAGACGTCAAAAATTTTCTGATAGTTTCATACTGGGAATAGGTAGGTATTATTAATTTTTAAACTTTGGGCGGTTTCGTTGTTGATTATTATAATAATAAAATGGAACATTTGAAGAAAAACGTGAACCTATATTTGTATCGAAAATCTTCGTCACTTAATTTGAAGAGAATTCACACGATGACGAAGTCCAAATCATGCCCCAATGTCCAAATCATCGAAATCCATCATATCAATGGCGTCCATAATATCAATTATTTATTGCAATCTATGACACACAAAACCAAACAAATACAAACGTCAATTTGGATGTTAGTCCATAGATAAACTAGGGGTATCAGAAGTTTAACTTTAGTACCATATAGTCCATGACGTAGCGATAAACTTCGTTTTGTAATAACATTTTACTTGGTATAGACCAACCATAAACCATAGGGTTTAAACCTGGTAACAATCCCAGTACTAAATTTAGACCGCGTTTTGGAATAAGGCTGATATAGCCTAAAGTAGAAGAAGATACCACCATAATGGGTCTTAACCCCTGCCACTGTCCGCATTATCGTGGGTAAGCTGGAAGACAATACTATCTAGAATTAAGCTCGCGTTTGCACAAATTTGTTTTTAGTGCAATAAAGAATTTTAATTCGTTCGTTCGTTCGTTCGTTCGTTCGTTCCTTCCTTCGTTCGTTCGTTCGTTCGTTCGTTCGTTCGTTCGTTCGTTAATTCGTTCATTCATAAAGTCTTCGAAACCCTAATTAAGTATGCAGCGACTAATTATGTTGATGAAACGAAATAACTTTGTCAAATAGTTTTATCGCCTTATCGAGATCGCAATCGACAAATTATCAATTTGGATTTCCAGAGTCATGCTAACCGATGGCCACCCGATTAGTTTGTCATTGATGTTTGAATGTAAATTATTTGCGGGGTAGCTTTACTTCATGCCTTCATGTGACTTTCGGTATTAGACATTAGATTACATTTTTGTTATTAGAATCTTGATAGTTTTCTTAACCTATATTAGGTAAGTATAAAAACTTGCTCAAATGTTGTTTTTCCATATTAATTGGACGACTTATTCTCAGAATTACTAACAAATACAAATGTCATCTTCGCCGTCATCAGGCTCTACTAATCCACTGCTGAAAGTAAAGTAAATTGGCACGACTGTTTATCACTTTAACGCGAGCGATACGTACGGTATCGACGACGCCGCGATAAATATTTTTATCCATCACTGTATCCCGCACTTTGTGTGACTTATATAAACAAATCAAGATAACAACGCTAGTCTATCACGCAACAAAAACGTTTGTCGCTGTATCGAGGCGCAATGGCAGGGCTGAGATCAGTACAAATTGGTGTGGTATTTGACAGTTGGAATATTGGAAAATGATTGGAATTGCGTAGGATTAGGCGCGCATAATTAATTAGGCCGCAGAGGCTTAATTACGCGCATCAGTACAGACGTTCGCAGTAGTATTTAGTATGGAACATGAAAGAAGATTGGAATCATTATCATTAGCGAGTAATCCTCCACCAATACGGAATTGGCATCCGTGGTGGAGTATGGCCTATACCTTTCTTAAGGAAGAGACCCGTGCCCCACGGATAGGACATAATGGGTTGATGAAGATGAATTCTATGAGCGTTATATCGCCTACATTGAAAGTTACGCTATAGGTATTGAAAAAAAACATCAGCATGGCATTTGTTAACAAAAGAGTCATGTTTTGGATCCAGCCAGACGATGGTCTGTTTAAATAACTTGTTGGATGTTTGCACGCAGGCGTGGCGATAGCAGTGTCAGCGAGAGATTCAGCTATCCTAGTGTAGCTTCTATTGCACTGGACATAAGAGCAAGTATAAAAAAGGTAGTGAACTTGTGACTAACCCAACGCCATATTTCGTAAGAAATAAGAGCGAGAGTTGAATACAAAAAATATGTTTGTGATTCTGATGGTCTATACCGAAGGTAGGCGGACGCGCAGTCGGCATTGTCCGCGATAATAAAGTTTAGAGGTGTGTATTTTTTAGTAAGCTAAATTTTTGGCTAATTTAAAATACAATTTTTAGGGTTTCGGACCTACGTAGAGAGAAATCATTTCTCAGCTTCCACTGATTCATTATAATCGCAATATGCCTTCCATATTTTTATAGGCAATAGGGTTTAAGGGTATTTACTAATTTGATCTATTGAATGTAGTACTGGCCTGCAAAACTATCACACTTTCAAAAATGCAATAACTTTTTAAGTGCACAAGATATACTTTCGTAATAAAAAGGACCCGAAAAGAGTTTAATTTTGTGTATTAAATCTCCATAGTAAGACATGGCTGAAAAAAAACTTAACTTTTTTGGGTAGTGTAGGATAAAACAAATTAAAACTGAAGTACTTAGTTTCGCAGGTCGGTGTATTTTGACTGCTAAATAGCCTATCAATAAACATTAAACTGTTTGGATACTGAGGAATAGTCCAAGCGACAAAAGAACAATTTAATATTTATTATATTTAACTCAGAATGTTTCCTGCTTTCATTCAAATTCCACCCAAAAAGATAGAAAAAAAGTGATTACGGACCCCCTTCTTTTAGTACATTGTGTACACCTTCCGTACATACATACATGAATACCTACCTACATACATACATACATACATACATACATACATACATACATACATACATACATACATACATACATACATACATACATACATACATACATACATACATACATACATACATACATACATACATACATACATACATACATACATACATACATACATACATACATACATACATACATACATACATATATGTTCTGTGTATTTAAAAGCAATGCCATTTCAATCTAAGTTTGTCGCAAATTCCTTGTTGATTAAATTTTACTTATTCCGTCAGAATGTAACAGTAAAAATTATTTACCGTTTTTACACTTCTCAACTTGAGAACTCTTCCGCTAGCAATATCACACTACACCACCCAAGTGGTGAACATATAGAATAACAAAAAATTTGAAAGACTATGGATAAACGGGTCCAATAGCGATGATTTATTAGGTATAACGTAATTATCTTAGTTCCCGACGTTATTATATTCTTTTTAATGCACTAACCCGTGCTAAGGACAATATTAAAAACCCATTTAGAGGCTAAAAATTCCACCCATGCCGGGATTTGACCCCGCGACCTCTGGCTATAGGCATGGGTGGAATTTTTAGCCTCTAAGAGGCTAAAAATTCCAAAATAGGTTTTTAAATTGTCCTGACGTTAATTACCGTTTTCAGACTATTTTTCACTTTAGGTCTACGTCTAATCTAAGCTTAGATAATAATTATAGTCACGCGTGAAGGGCGATATTATAGCTGGTAAGTGATGTATAAATAGTTAGGTAAGAACTTCTTCTTCTTCAGGCTATATTAGTCCACTGCTGGACATAGCCCTCCCCTAAGTTCCCTCCCCGCCCTCCCCGCAGTTCGGTGGAATTGTACTGCAGGGGGCGCTGCTGCCCACCCCCCGGTTTGTTTCCCTTAGTCGCCTTTTACGACACCCGCGGGAAGAATTTGGGTTGGTTTTATTCTCTAGGCCGACACCACACAGCAGGTAGGCAGGTAAAACTTCGTTATCAACCCTTGTATATCCCCACTGCTGGGGCACGGGTCTCTTACTGCATCGCAGGAAGGTTAGGCCATACTCCACCACGGGGGCCAAGTCCGGGTTGGTGGAGGATTGTAAGACAGTGGCGGGCCTTGCTGTCAGAAGTTATCAAGCCGCCCATAAGGCCTCTGACATGGCTTAACGACTGCCATTACATTAGGTAAGAACTTAGGAACGTATAATAGAAATCACACACGATATGGCCCACACCCACCCACACCTGTATTTCGTCACGACGAGCGAGCGAAGGTGATAAAAAAACAGTTCTTAGATATCAAGTGCACGGCAAATGTAAATATGGATCCTACGCTACGCGGCGGTGTTGATTTTTTATCGATTAAATATTAATATACAGTTAAATGTAGTCAACAAGAGCGTCTGATGGTAACCGGGCGTTCAAGGCGCTTTGGGGTGCAAACTTAGAAAATTTAAAAACCGATTTAAAAAGAAGAAGGCTTCACAAGTTAATGAGTAATACGACGAGTAACGAGTAAGTTGGTGACCAACTTAAGGCGTTTCGGTGCTAAATAGGTAGTACCACCTATGGAATAAAAATCATAACTTGTTTTATAATACTTTTTTTTCATCAAGTAAACATCATAGATTTTAAAAACCTATTTAGCGGCTAAAAATTTCACCCCTGCCGGGATTCGAACCCGCGACCTCTGGCTATCCGTGCCAGCGCTCTTTCCAACTGAGCTAATGGGCGGCTCACCGGCATCGGTGAAATTTTTTAAAATATTCTCTGTATTACGTACAGGCAGCGTACGTATTTTAGCCTCTAAATAGGTTTTTAAAATTGTCCTTAGCACGGGTTAGTGCATTAAAAATAATATAAACATCATAGATCTTTGACCGACATAGTGGTCATATTAAAACAACTATTAAATAACTATTTTTAAAACCTACAGTCTGGTACCTAGGATTAACAATCTAGAACTTTAATAGATTGCCTTCAAAAATGGCCATTTTTGGCGGAAGTTCTAGGATGTTGATACTACATTCTAGGATGTATGTTCTAGTTGTCACAGATATTTTTGATGTTTACTTTTTGAAAAAAACCCACTAAGAAAAGGGTTATGAATTTTATTACATTCGTGTCGCTAGTTAGCACCCCAAAGCGCCTTAAAGAGTTCAGTACACCCTAAACTATCTTTGTACAAATATTTGAGCGGCTTAGGTAATATTTTGATACAAGGTTTTTTACTTGGAAGTCGATTACGAAAAATTTGAAAAAATTAACACCTGGGAATATTCACGTACCTACCTCTTGTACTTATCTGCCCGAAGCTGTAGGTGTGCCTTGACTACCGCTAGTGGCATTTTTCCGAGTGCTTGCGACACAGTAAGCCGTTGGTGCCGGCTGTCATGTAATGGCAGTCGTTAAGCCATGTCAGAGGCCTTATGGGCGGCTTGACAACTTCTGACAGTAAGGCCCGCCACAGTCTTACAATCCTCCACCAACCCGGACTTGGCCCCCGTGGTGGAGTATGGCCTAACCTTCTTGCGATGCAGGAAGAGACCCGTGCCCCAGCGGTGGGGACATACAATGGTTGATATCGAAGCTGTAAGTGTAATCCCCGGCAAAATACTTGAACGAAAATTCGCGAGTTCGGAATGACACGTAAGAGCATGATAGATAGAATATTCTGCATGTACACCTGCATAGGTAGTACGATGATACGAGGCACGCGTTTTGTGGTGACGAAATGTCAGAATTTGACAATAAATATACTGGAAAGTTGCGACTTTTGACGTTAAAAGTAGCGACTCGCGTCGTACTACCCAGGCAGGAATTCCATAAGACAATAACATAGTACCTATGGTACAGTACGCGGCCTTATTACTGGAAGTAATTTCTTCCAGACGACCATTAGCAGAACATATTTTTTTTAATTATATGTTAATTCGCCTAAAGTCTATAGAATGCAAACCCCCGGTTTCTCGAATGCTAACAGTGTGTTAATCCACTGTTAACAGCCGTCAGTTGTTTATTTTCTATTCACTTTTGCCAACTGGGAATCTGGGACGCGAACTGTGATCTACCCACGGTTTTACGTACACTTTTGCCAACTGACAGCTATTACAATAGATTAACAAACTGATTGCTTTCAAGGAGATAAGTGACAATTCGCGATAATTCGTTCATACGAAGTTAACGTCATTTTATATAGTTATTCGAGTTATTCGTGGGGTATAATACGAGTTTATTACCATTTTGTATGTGTTAATGTGTCAAACATTTGCTATGCATGATAATTGATAAAGCAGTCTATACTGACAGTTATTTTCTAAGATACCCACATGCGCACGTGGTGTATTCTGCCAAAGTACTGACTGGCTTCTGAAAAGACGGTTAGGGATCCAAATCATAACTCCTACTCAGTCGTTACGTTAATTAATGCAGTAACCACAGATTAAATAAACTAACTGCAAGGAGTGCTTCAGAGGAATCATATTTTTATAAATGAAATAAAATTAAATTTATTTGGCAAAAAGAAACCTTCTACAATATGTTTCTTAGATTTATATACCTACTTATGTACTTATGTACCCAATTCTTCCCGCGGGTGTCGTAAAAGGCGACTAAGGGACACAAACCGAGGGGTTGGCAGCAGCGCCCCTGCAGTACAATTCCACCGAACTGCGATCCCCAACCCGCATGCCCAGTGTGGGGATTATGGGCATTACCCCCTATGATAGCACAACGTGGCGCTCTTTAGGTGAGGGCTGTGTCCAGCAGTGGACTGGTATAGCCTGACGACGACGACTCATGTACACGTAGTAATGTAATCCAGTTGAGGTTTCGGAAATAAAGTATTAAATAATAAAATAAATATTGGCCTTTTTGCATCTACTTAATGAGATGATTTATGCAGCGTCCAGTGGTATCTTCACTCACACTAGATGGGTGAAGGGACCACTCCGACGCTGTAGTGCCTGGTACATGGTTTTTTTAAAGATGGTGTAGGCTTGCCCAGCACCTATACCACCCTGACAGCTTAGTCGGCCTAGCCCACAGGAAAGACTAGTCAATACGTGCGGAGCCAACCAAACCGCGGGTTTCCTCACGATGTTTTCCTTCACAGTTAGCGTGTGGTATTGCGACTACAAATTATTAGTAGTAGTATTAATAGAAATAAATAATTACAGCTGGTATCTAAACTAGACTTCGTCTGTAATATAGATATCAGGTTCGCGCAATAATATGGTCTGAGTCTACAGTACAGTAGAATTAAAGGGAACCTGAAGTGCACACTAATTGGTTTATTTTAATTATTATAAAGTTTATAAGTAAGAAAGAGTTTCGATTCATGTTTTCGAAGTTTTGTACATTTGTGAAGTTATGGTTGCAATACCACTCGCTAACTGCCAATGAAAACACGTAAGAAAACCTGAGTGTCTGGGGACTTCAAATACCTTAGCGCTTGAAATAGCGCTTAAAATATCACCTCACCGACTGAGACTACCCCCACCTTCTCCACGTCACCTGTTAGTTGGCTAGAATAAAATACTATTTTGTACTAAGCCTAAATTTAATAAAAATAAATAGCCAATTCGCCGTGAGCACGCGTGGTAATTAAGCCCATACTCTCTCTCTCTCTCTCTCTGAGAGAAGGCATGTGTCCTGCTGTGGGACGTTTATAGGCTACACAAAAAAAAGTTAACATATCGCTACGTTAAATAAAACTGTGAGTTTCTATCATCATACCTACAATCTACAATATTACGTACCTACCTACAATCTTTGTAACGTTGATCTACAATTGCACAGGTATCAATCGAACTGACGTCTATACAATGAAATGAGTTCGCATCAAAACTACATTTTAGACCTAAAGCTCCAGTTCATACATAATGCAGAACATACATCTAGACGTCGATTAAACGTCCACGTTATCAGATACACGCATAGAAGATGCCCACACCGTGAACGGCTAGGAATCCTCGCCTTTGTCATAAAAGACATACGTGATAGTATAAACCAAGAGCCTCCAGCGCCGTGCCATCAACAAAGCACCACACGCGCTAATATATTCAACGGGGCGATTGACGAAGTATAAAATTTCTTCGTACCGTCTCACTCACAATGGAATTATGATAATTTATCGCTTGGCTTGTGCCAGCGGAGTGTGTGGGAACGCGCGCGGCACGGGCTTTCCCACGACGTCACATCGCGTGCCGAAACATCTCTTTGACTAAGCAATAGCTCCGACTTACGTCGTTTGCGTCTTGGCGCGGCTGACGGCTCGGCTTGCGAACGGTCGTAAGTGTCGAGTGGCGGCTGTAGTCACGGGCCGCTTAGCGCGGCTATGCTCGGGTTGCTGTCCTTAAGCCTTTTCGGAGCGGTGAGCTGTTGGACTGAATTGGAGTAAGTAGTCACGGCGGTTTCGAGCACAATGGCGCGGTGCCGGCTAGCAGTGCGGATCTGGGAACAAGCTGACACCTAGCAAGGTGACGCCAGCGATGTTTTGACTAATGTCCGTCTGCGCATGAGCCAGTTAGACGCGGGTCCCGCACGTAATTAGCTGATTAAATCTCGCTAGAGAAGGAAGTTGTTAACAGGAACAGACGTGTCTGTGATAAAGACCACCGCTGCTCATTGTTCTGTCTGTGGTACCTAGATAACAAAGAATTTATCTCGAAAGTGTCTGGGCAGTTCACAACGCTTTAACTCGCGTTCAAAACAACGGCGGAACAATGCGATAGGTCGCTTGCTAGCACAAAATACACGATGGCAAGCAATTCCTAAAAAGTAGGCCGACAAGAAATTGCAAGTTATAGCCTAGCGCAGTAAAATCACAACGACTGCAGTTCAGTTTGTCAACCGGCGCGAACGACAAAGTCGATAACGCGTGTCGCTCTATGCTTCTAGAGTTGCGCTTGCGCCCGCCGCCTCCGCAGGGCTGCCAACACAGACCATTAAAATAATAATACCTATTCAAATTATTTCCATTTTCAAAGTGAAATTGATGGGACCTTTAATTTTTAAGTCAAACCATCCAATTTCATTCGCACGATAATAAACAACAAAAAAATCTTATTTTTTTCGGCGTCACACGCAGGGAGATTTATTAAGGCGCGTCACGAGTCTTCCTTTAGCTCCGCGGTACAATACAATGCATCAGTGACGTCATTGGCTGCGTCGCCCCTCAGAGATGGGGTGGCAACTGCAGACATCTCAGCCAAGCCTTGGGGTGGCCGTGGGAACGCGTGCTGGCCAGGTGGCACTGACAGTAACCCCCTGGATGCCTTGGCCCTAAGCCCCTATCTCCCGCGAACAGCTGTCTTAGAACGAAGACAGTATATTGGTAGGAAGTAAGGCGAATAATAATAATACTCACCAATGACTTCGCGATAATCATTGGCAAGCTAATTAAGATAATCAGTGTTTATGAGTTATCTACTCGATGTTTTTAAGCCTATGGCTTTGGCGTTTTTATCTTCGTCGCGTGACCTAGATAAGTTAAGATAGTATCGACCAAAACCATTACTTTGGGGAACGCGAAAATTATCACTGTTTGATAATATTTAGTTGATTTGGTCACGTTCTCAAATATCTACCGTCAAATATCTACGAATACACAAAAAGATTAATTTTAACAAGTTTATAAAATTCCTTTGTTAAAGGCAATGTGTTTGTGGCTCAGGTAATATTTCATTACTATGAGAAAAATTACCTATAATGTCTGCTTGTGTCACAAATTATTTCCATAACCTTCCTTAAATTCTCAACCCGATAAATAAAATCAGAGCCCACGCGAGCGCCACCCCTATTTTATCACGGGCGTTTTGCCACAATCGGACCTAGGGCGCATAAAAGCGTCAAAGCCGGCGGCGCGCGCGCCATTCGCGTTGAGACCGCCGCCGCGCGCGCACCGACCACACACACCAATGATCCTCCCCGCGCGCACCATGTCCCCGCCGCAGGGCGCCTTCCATCCGCCACACACCCTACCCGACGAAGAACCTGTCTCCAGAACCTACCAGTACAGGAAAGTCATGAAGCCAATGCTGGAACGCAAACGCCGCGCCAGGATCAACCGCTGCCTCGACGAATTAAAGGACCTGATGGTGACCGCGCTACAAGCTGAAGGAGAAAACGTGTCGAAACTGGAGAAAGCAGACATCCTGGAGTTGACCGTCAGACACTTGCACAGTCTGAAGAGGAGAGGCCAGCTGGTCCTCAAGTCTGAAAGTTCCTACGCAGAAAGATTCAGAGCCGGATTCACGCAATGCGCAACAGAAGTATCACAGTTCATCACCAACGCTACATTGGCTGCCAACGCTATGCAACGGCAAGGTCCGGTAGATCCTCAGGCCGGCGCGAGGTTGCTGCAGCATCTAAGTCACTGCATCAAGCGATTGGAAGCTCCAGTAGTGCAACCGCAAGTTTTGCCGAACGGGGTTGCTCGGCCGACGCCGCTGCAGCCAATTCCTCTTGGGTCGCAGCAGGCTGTACCTCCGCAAAGCCAACAGCCGTTCGCTCCAGGCGCGAAGAGGCCAGCGGAGTCCCAACTCGAGCAGACGAGCTTGGCGAAGCGCGCGTACGCTCCGCCCTCTCCGCCGCACAGCCCCGCCTCCGAGCCGGACCCCGCCCAGTCGATGTGGCGGCCCTGGTGACACGCCAACGAAGCCCCAAGCTCATGATCTCGCATGCCCAGGACTGTGTGACTCCAGTGTGATAGCTTACAGTTGTTGTTTGTTTAACGTTCCTAGAACTCAAGTGTTGAAAGCATGGTTAGTTTCCGCTTTTGTTTGTTGAAGTTTTGTGTTTTTTTTGTTTGTTTCTTAATGAACTAATTACGTAATAAATAAGGATTGTTTTTAAATTGCAATGACTGTTCGTTTGATTGTCACTTGGGCGTTTTCCGCTGTAGCATTGACTTGTTAGTAACTGTTGAAGTACCAATTAGTGTAGCACCTAAGTTAAGACTGTGATATTTTATTGACTCTGGGTAACGAATAACTATAATTTAGGACGTTCGCTGCTAGGGTATCCATTACAATAAGAACAAATGAGAAGGAAAACAATAAAAAATACGTTGGTCTCACAAACAATTATGTTTTCATTTAAATCTGTGTGAATCAATTCACCCGACCGAATTTCTACTCGCATGTTTACTAAAGAGCTTAAAAGAGCATATTTCACGGCGATAACCATTTAAAACACCGTAAGTATTTATAAATTTTCATCACAATCTCGTGAGAAAGCGGTAAAACTAGAGGGCTAATGTAATATTCAATAATGTGTGACTCTTTATCTCGACACCAAATTACATTCTCACGCTTTTTGATAGTTCTAAGGCCCGCGTCCGTAACGACTGTCTCCACTAAAGGCCATTATAGGCGATCCGGTTCTTAACATTAACATGAGCAAAAAGTGACGATAATATTTAAAAAAACTCCTCTACAAGTTAATCGAGACCACACAGCTCATCGTCCTTGCCAATTTATTTATTAATATCGCAATCTTGGATATCTCCGTTGTCTATAGTAGGTATGTTTCGATTACGTCGAAACGAAGTGCCTTTTCAGTATCGAAGGTAGATAAACAAATTAAACTTTAGCCTATTCTTCTGAAAATAAGTAGTTTTAATAAAAAAAAAGCGATACAGACGGTTGATTATAGGTAAAGTGACTAAGTATAAAATTATTCGAATTCTTCTCTTCCAGTCTCAGGATTCAAAACTTGCTGACGGTTAGAAAAGTATCATTCAAAGTTGTTGAAGGTACTTATAAACAATGTCAAAGAATGCATACCTACCTACTTAAATTAGGAATACTAGCAAGAAATGAACTGCGAAATATCTATTATCTAAATATTTATTAAGCTCTGCCTACATCTGCAAATTTCAGTAGCAATAACACACGCTAACTGTAAAGGAATCATGAGAAAACCCGCAACGTGGTTGGCTCCGCATGTATTGACTTGTGTTTCGTGTTTCCTGTCGGCTAAAGCCGACTATGCTTCCAGTGTGGTATAGTTGCTTGGTAATCCTCCTCGATTATATTCTTTTTAATGCACTAACCCGTGCTAAGGACAATTTTAAAAACCTATTTAAGGCCTGCGCAGACGAGTGACTATCCCCCGGGTACTTTTTTGTCCGTCGATATGGATCTCGTATAAATTGTATCGAGTAACGCACAAGAAGGACTAAAAGTACCCCGTACAAAAAGTCCCACAAGTTACCGAGGACATCAAGAGACCGGAGTGGACAAAATTTCGGTGCTCTCTTTTAAAACGCTTTTTCTTTTTCAAATCCATGTAAATTTTATTACAACACAATGTAATCTCAGAATATTTGCTTCCATAGCGTATGCTTCAATCAATTACCGGGGAACAAAATGACCGCACATCGTAGGCGTTGAGTCCGCGTCAAGTACTCGGAGGACATTTTTTACGATTGTCCCCGAGGGACAAAAGTCCCTCGTCTGCGCAGACCTTTAGAGGCTAAAAATTCCACCCATGCCGAGACTCGAACCCACGACACAGCACGGTTAGCCAGAGGTCGCGGGTTCGAGTCCCAGCATGGGTGGAATTTTTAGCCTCGAAATAAGTTATTAAAATCCTTCTCGATCTAAAAAAACAATGTCCCAGGCACTGCAGGATCCGAGGGCCTCTTTCACCCATCTACTGTGAGTGAAGGTACGCGTTATAAATTATTTAACTACGTAGATGCAAAGACCAAATTATCTTCAGTGATATCATCATTAACTTTGACAGCAATCCAGTGACTAGCACAAACAGGGTTAGCTTCGAAGAGCCAGACCAGCTCAAAATAGAGAAAAATATGAGGAACCTATGTAGGACCTTAACTTCTCGTAGGATGGTCTAGCGCATTAGACTCACTTAGACGCACTCACTCTTTACGAAGAAATGCGAAACGTCAAAAGCAATTCTATTCCCAAGCGCCTCTTAGCCACCCAAGTTTATGATCGTGCTGAGAGGGAAGGGAGCACGCGCGACCACTGCGCGCTGCGGTAGAAATTAGTTCAGTTTAAGCTTAATTGGATTTGCAGCAGCGTTTACACTGAATAAACTACACGCCGTGAACGAACGTCACATAAATTTCATTTATTCAAGTCTTTCCTCTATGTAATGAAAGAAAAACAAATTTTTTTATGTAATAATTAATTTTTAAATACTATCAAAGTCACTAAATTGATATGTATTTATTTATATTTAAACTTATTTGTATAGTTCCTAGGAAAGTTTTAGTTCAAAAATGTTATATATTTTCTAGGTGACCCGGCAAAAGTTATAATTAGTAATTAGCCGAAGACCTATATATTCTCAGAAATACCAAATATACACAAAAACAAATTAATGACAAGCGGTAAACACGTTTTGGAACAGTTCGATAACACACACTCTGATGCGAGATTTTCACATACATATTTCATTTATTTGAAATAAAATTTACGCATACCCCGCAAATTATTTAACTTCAAAAAAATATCAAACTCGTCGACTTCTCCGACATAAATTCAACTAACATTACATAAACTCGCACCTGTATCCCGGAAGTGGCAAGTTTCAAAGTCTGCAAACACCAGACTTTGCCACTTGCTGTGTCCGTACGCGGCAAATGTCAAAGTCTGGTTTCTGGTATTTCGCTTCTTAGACATTATTTAATTACTGCATACCTCCACGCCGCTTTCGAGTGCATTAAGAAAATTAAATATGGTAGACGTTCCTCATGTAACATTTGATGCTCGTTCAGTGTAAATGAGACCCTAGCGAGGCTTGCGTGCGGCCGCCGTGGGAAGGGCCGCTGGGTGAAAATGCCCATAGTCGAGGCAATTTGAATGCGTAGTGGAGATTATAACGAAGCCGTGGGCTGTTTGGATTCGGTAGTTCGGCCTGGGAACCTGCCAGGGAGGAGAATCCGAATCGTCTCTAGATAATTGGGCATTTCGCCATTGGCGTGGGCCAATTGCTATACAACCGGGCAAGTTTGGACCACGCATTGTTGGATTATATGAAGGAACGCCAAGGATCTGTGATAGATAAGCGCGGGGATTGCAATATATTTTCAGTTTTTAATCAGCAAGAGACCGACGGTAACAGATAGTCATGGGGATGGGGGCCAGGTGGGATGATATAACATTGACATTTCAATTCATGGAGTAGCCTAGTACACCAAATAGTTTTCTGTTTACGAATCCTCTAACACGCGCAGTGTACCTATACGTATGATAAGAATCCAGACCTAAGGCCGTTGGAGTTAACGTGTTCTTGAGTAGAGACCGCGACTCGACAAACGTTGTGTAGGATGCCCTCCGACCAGGTGGGATGACGATCTGCGAAAAACTGCAGGCAGATGCTGGATGCGGCAAGCTGAAGACAGGGCGCTATGGCGGTCACTAGGGGAGGACTATGTCCAGCAGTGGACTACATAATTTAGCCTGAAGAAGAAGAAGTAACATACCTAACTTTGAAAATAAACTTAAGTTATAGGTACAGTCCCGCACTGGGAATCGAACTTGGGTCGTATTGACTTGTCTTTCCTGTGGGCTTAGTCGATTAAGCTGTCAGGATGGTATAGGTGCTGGGCAAGCCTACTCCATCTTAAACGTTTCCACGTCCTTTTAAGTAGTAATGTGAAGTTTGTTCAGGAGATCCCATCAGCGACGTATTTGGGAACGCAATGACTTCCCACCGTTAGGCGTGCGACCTGAAGCCACTTTCAAATCCCACTCGGTTTTCCTTTTCTTATTAAAACTACCCTTCAATATTTTTAATAGTCAACTTAATGTTTACATACCCACAATCAATAATTCTTCAATGACATGGCGACTGATATAACTATCATTATGATAATACCTACTATGAAAGGTAACGTATAAAATTAGATGTATCAAGCAAAATCATGACAGTAGATAAAAAGTTGCCTTTTCAAAAGTATTTTTTTAAGATCTACCCTGTATTTTGTATTTATGTTTATTTCTGTTTAAAACTTGCGTTAGATGATGGAGTGCTCTAGTCACACGTAGTTGAAGAAGGCTCAGCCTTCTCAACTTGTCTGGTCAAATTTCAAAAACCTATTTAGAGGCTAAAAATTGCACCCATGCCAGGATTCGAACCCGCGACCTCTGGCTATCCGTGCCGGCGCTCTTCCAACTGAGCTAATGGGCGACTCACCGGCATCAGTGTTTCGAACCTCTATAGAATACACTCTGTATTACGTACAGTATTGTCTAAGTGCTTAGTGCGAGTTTGACAGATCCAATCGAATAACTTTACTACCGCGTCAATCGAGCATTGAGTAGTGAGTATGAGTAAGTTAACCGTTCAAACTGGCAAAACGCTGTCACAGGCAGTACAACTCGCACTCGCGTTTATTCGTGTTTTGGCTGGTAAACATGTTCACTTCTCAACGTAAACCATTACAACTCGCACTCAGCAATTTTAATTTCCATACTTGTCGCTAGGTGGCGCTTCCTCGATGCTAGAAATATGAGTTTACGTTAACGCGATCGAGTAGTTAAAAAACTCGCACTAAGCACTCTGGTCCAGTCAAATAGAAGTAACAATATTTTTAAGAAGGCTAACTCAGATGCCTAATATACCTTTAACATATGGCTCATTGGGAAGAACGACGGATTCGCAAGCGAGAGACCCAGGTTCGATCCCCAGTGCGGGCCTATGCCAATGACTTTGTTTAATTTCAAAGATACGTACATTTGCGAATTTATAGTCGCAATACCACACCCTAACGGTGAAGGAAAACATCAAGGAATGAAGCCAAAGAAACCAGCGGCTTGGGTGGCTCCTCACGTTTGACTAGTCTTTCCTGTGATCTATCCCGACTAAGCTACCACGATGGTATAGGTGCTGGGCAAACCAACACCATCTAAAACCACGTTTCAGGCACTGCAGCATCCGAGTGGTCGCTTCACCCATCTAGTGTGAGTGAAGATGCCACTGGGCGCTGCGTAAATCATCTCATTACGTAGATGCAGAGTCCAAAGTATACCTAAAGAGCAATACAGACAACAACAGAGAAAATAGTCGAACCGAGTGATTGGAATCAATCACTTGAGTTAAGCAACTACAGGTGCAGTATGGGTGGCTGTCCCCAAGGCAACCGCCAGTGGCATTTTTCCGAGCGCTTCTGTTCTTCGCAAGGCACGTTAAGCCGTTGGTGCAGGCTGTCATGTAATGGCAGTCGGCCTTATGGGCGGCTTGTGAACTTTTGAGAGTAAGGCTCGCCACAATCTTCCACCAACCCGGACTTGGCCCCTGTGGTGGAGTGTGGCCTATCGTTCCTGCAACGCAAAAAGGGGCTCATGCACCAGCAGTGGGGACATCCAAGGGTTGATATCGATATCGGTTGAAAATGGAAACAAAAAAAAAAAGCGACGTCATCAATAAAAAAAAAACTCAAGTACCCACTAAGAGTAGTTAGACGAATACGTAACTGAACAAAAAGAAGTTAAAGTAGAAAAACTCTTTGCCTCTCCACTAGGCACGAATCGAATCTGCCCAGATTTTACGTAACACTTTCGAGCCGTGACTAACGAGCCTTTGGTAGCTTTTGAGATCCAATGCCAAGAAGCGGCTGGATTATTAGGTACCCAAAAAATAATACACTGACCTGCAAAACTAAGTACTTTAAACACTTTTTTTTTCAGCCATGTATTGAAAAAAATACGGAGATTTAATACACAAAATTAAACTTATTTTCGAGTCCTTTTTATTTCGAAAGTATATCTTCTGCACTTAAAAAGATATTGCAATTATAAAGTGTAATACTAACAAACAACAGTTTCTCGTACATTAACAATCTATAAATCTACTGTTAACAGCTGTCAAATGTTTTTTTTTGTCTGCTCTGTGGCCAACCGACAGCTGTTGATTGACGGCTTGTTAGTGTACCAGAAACCAGGTCTAAATACTATATTTTTAATTTTTTTTCTTCCCTAATTAGCCAAAAAAACAGTTTTTTTTTCAGCCATGTTTTATAAGAAGGTTCCTAATATGGAGATTTAATACACAAAATGAAACTCCTTTTCGAGTTTTTAAAAACCTTTTGAGAGGCTAAAAATTCCACCCACGGGATTCGAATCGAACCCGCGACCTCTGGCTATCCGTGCCAGCCAGATAGCCAGATATCAGGATATCCAAAGGTTGCGGGTTCGAATCCCGGTATGGGTGGAATTTTTAGCCTCTAAATAGGTTTTTTATAAATTGTCCTTAGCACAATTTAGTGCATTAAAAATAATATAATCCTTTTTGAGATCTTTTTTTTGAAAGCATGTCTTAGGCAATTAAAAAGTTATTGCAATTTTAAAAGTGTACTCGTAATACTTTACTTTCGCAGGCAAGCTCGGGACCTACTTGTAAACTAGGTACGCTAGCAGTACAGATGGAACATCGCATCGCATTGTGAAATGCCAGTCAGTAGTTACCTACTGTAAGTAGTAGATACCGCAAGTACATACATTTTTAATGTAAACATGTGACTGTGCGAATTCATTGCGTCAACATATACAGTTGAAAGTAAAATAAACTACTGAACAGTGGCCATTCGGCTGTCATGTCATATAGGAGCTGGAGGCGTGGAATGTCAATATTTAAAGTAAGTAAGACGGCAGTGATTTGTAGTTGAAGCTAACTTGAACTTATTTTATTTATTTATTGAGAACACTTCTGACAGTAAAGCCCGCCACTGCCCTACAATCTCCCACCAACCTGGACTTGACCCCCGTGGTGGCCTATACCTTCCTTAGGGAAGAGACCCGTGCCCCTCGGTGGGGACATAATGGACATATTTTAAGTACACAGTTAAACTTAAAGTAAAGTTAAACTTGATCAATAAATTCTTACGGTTATCCAAATAAGTAATTTCATAAAAATAAAAGTTCATTTGTTTCGTAATATTGCTAAAGGAGTGGGAGATTATGTTTTTGTGGTTACTTGTCAGTTTTTACTGTACACGTTGTTATACCCTGTATAGTTGTGAAGAGAGCAACTGCTTGCTGGCAACACTGAGACTCGACGTTACTTTTTGGATTAGAACGTTAAGCAATAAGTTTTATCGGAACTACTGCACTTTTTGCCACTTGAGAAACGGTGATGTTACAAATCGTCGTGTAGAAATGTCCCCGAACGGATAGAAAATCAGATCTAGATTTCCGCAATTTTATTAGGCCACTGAAACACCGCAAGTTGCCAAAATAATATTAACAGAACTTTATAATGCGCCTCAAGGAGCTGATCCCATACAAACTTTGGTTTGTATGGGATTAGCTCCTACTTTGGTTTTAATTTACAAACGACATCGATATCCCTATAGTCCCCACTGCTGGGGCAACGGTCTCTTCCTGTATCACAGGAACGTTAGGTCTACTCCACCACGGGGGCCAAGTCCAGGTTGGTGTAGGATTGTTAGACTGTCAGAAGTTATCAAGCCGCCTATAAGGCCTCTGACATGGCTCAACATGACAGCTGGCACCAACGGCTTAACGTACCTTGCGAAGCACGGGTTAACATGCCGCATCGCAATGAAACTTAGCCAATACGTTTAGAGAACACAAATCGAGGATTCAACCCATCCGACTAATCCTAGCTGTCAGATACATACATATTTTGACACTTTGGAAACGTCAAATGGATACTGTGAAAAGTTACTCTAAATAGACTAGCAGATATCCTCCAAAGTACTTCGGGAAATTCTTCTGTAGCGCTTAAAAACTGCTGCCAACTCTGCTGCAGCTTGCAGTATGTAAATTATCACCTTAGGATGTTAGCGGTTGGAGAAAATGTAGAAAGAATAAAAAAAAAAAAATTTTATATCTACAAGACACATCACAGAAACGAAATAAACAGATAAATTATCATAATATGAGCACAACAGAAATAAACGAAATACATAATACGAAACAAAAAAACATAGATTTAACCACTGGTGTCTAAATTGCCACTAAAGGCAGCTGACTCAGCTTTGTGCTGAGGTAGTGAGCTCTCAGTGCTGAGGGAGTGAGCCCTAGAGTGAGAAAATGAAATAAAATTCAATATTCCAATAGTTTTCTGTTTGTCTGACAATGTTTGACCGATGATTGTCTGATATTTTATATTGACTATTATTAATTGCCAAATTAATTTATGTTTTATATTTAAATGCGATTATTACCTGGAATAATTATCTTAATTTATTGACTTGACATGTAACTTATAATTATAAATAAATACGTCTATGTTTATTCTTCTTCCTGTTAGGTATTGTACTCGTAACTACTGTACATAAAATAGTTTATATATATATATATATATATATATATATATATATATATATATATATATACTAACTATTTTAATAGAACACCGGAAAGTAATTTATATTAGTGTAAAGATAACGCAAACATGTCGTAGTTTATCAAGCATTTCAATCTTAACTAAAACACTTTTATTGTTAAAAGTTATCAGCTGTATTTGTTTATCCATTCGCACCTCTGGGTATCAAAATATGCTATATCGGACGAGTCCACTTATCATAGAGAAATTACGTAGTAGATAGATAAACAGATTGATAGTGGAGCTAGGCACTATCAATCTGTTTATCTATCCAGCCCAAGAATAACTGCTAACTCCACAATTTAGTCAAATATTAAGACTTAGCCCTTTCACAGAACTTTTAATGGAGCGCTTACGTTTATAACATAACTTAATATTTAAATATAGGCACATACAAGCTTCTGGCCCCGTACTATGATACCCTGTGTCGTGGGAATCAGAAACAGCGACATCACAAACCTGTAAATATCCAAGACCTGGGTTTTTTTTTGTTGTTCAGCCGGGGTTCTATATTGTGCGTTATTTGGGTTCTTCGGCGGTATTTTATTTTTTATTTTATTTAACGACAAGAAGCTCACAGCGCAAATACCTTTTAGGTACACAATTAATTAAACTTAAAATAGGCCAATTACGAGGTTTCTTTACATGTTTAGAATCACTATAGTAAATTCGTTTCATGAGGAGTTTTACAAAAAATAAACAAATGCATGGAATTTGGAAGAAAAACTAAGCTAAAAAAATTAACTTTGGTACACGACAATTATATTAAATACTTATTACTAATACATACATGGGTTGATAACGAACGAACGAACTAATACTAAGAGGGGATTAAATTTCGGTGTGGTTGTGTGTGTGTGTGTGAGTGAGTAAGTGTGTGTGTGTTTAATTTATGTGTGTAGTAGTAATGAAATATTTAACCTTCCGTGCTCAGCTTTGTTCGTTAGGGATACTTTGCAGCGTGTCTTTTAGCCGTTTTCTGAATACGGACTTGTTTGCGTGGAAAATTGAGTATTGGTGTCACTATCGAGACCGAGGGTGAACCTCTGCGTGGGTAACCCGGCCCAGGCGATACAGTATCAAGTTGGCCCCGGGCTGAGTGTCTGCGCCGTGATTGAGCTCGCGCCGCCCTCCGGTGCTGCCGTCACGCGCGCGTGAGCTCTGCACGAGCGGTCAGGGACGGACCAGGGTATGAGATGGCAGGTGATAGACAAAGAGTGAAGATGAGGCCTGAGACACTAAGTTCTGGACAAGCGGGTACGTCTTGACTGCGGTGTGAGGTGTTCTGACAGAGATTGAAGACGAGACTTGGGATGCAAAGCTCTGCATAAGCGGGAAAGGCCAGTCTGGGTTGTCTGGAGATAGATAAGTAGATAAAGAACACTTTATTGTTCAACCAGAAAAAATAATTACAAACATGATTTCTGAAATTTAAGTTGTGTAACGTGACCGACAGAGTGAAGACGACTCTTGAGATGCTAAGCTCTCCCCGAGCTGATAGCGCTAAACCAGAGTCTGGAGTGTCTGGTCATAGACAGACAATAAAAACAAAGCCAGGGAAGCTCTGCACAAGCTGATAGGATCTGACCAGGGTATAGGTGTGATAGACATAGACTGAAAATGAGGCTTAATCTAAACGCTTGCTTTTAAGATGTGGTGTCACCAAACATCACGCCATAGTACGACAATCGCTTAGCTGACTTTATCTGGTGCGTGGGTGGTTTCCAAAAGGCAAGTTAAAAAAACAACAAAATGAATGTCATGCGCAGTATAATAGACTTCCGCAGTTAACCTTCAAATTAAGCAGATTTAGAAGGGTCTTTTTATTGATGTTAAGAACACTTTGATTCAAAATGTATTGAGATGCGTAATACTGCTGTGGTATTGAGATCTATGTCAGAGGCCTTATGGGCGACTTGACAACTTCTGACAGTAAGGCCCGCCACTGTTTTACAAACCTTCAGCAACTCGGACTTGTTCCCTGTGGTGGAGTATGGCCTTACCTTCCTGCGACGCAGGAAGAGACCCGTGCCCCAGCAGTGGGGACAAACAGGGTTGCAATCGATTGACAACTATTAGCAGTGTGTCATCCATCACGTTAACAACGGTGACACTTTTTCTAGACCACTGTAGACGTAATACAGATCCCAAGTCCGCGTCTGAGTTGGACTCGCCACAGGCGATAGTTTTCCCACGGTCGCGGACGGTCGACGATCGGCCCACTCTGGCGTGGCCGAGAATTACAGTCCACAAACTTACACCGCTCGCTGCTGCCAAGCTAAAAAACCCCTTAACACCACCACTTAAGGGTAACTGAGCCGAAAAACCAAATTGGCAGACACCGATGCCATTTGCATGCTCGCTCCGCAACCTCCTACCGTATTACTCGACCAAGTTCCCGTGGACCGTAACACAAAACAAACATCAAGGAGATTGTTCTCTTCTGCAATCGGCGATGTTGCGAACTGGACGATTCTTCGGAGGCATAGAGATGGGTTTTTTATAGGCAATGTTATCTTGAAGTATTCTTTGTGGTGATCGACGGCGGTCTCCTAATGGGCTGTGAACATTGTGATCTTCACATCATGTGGGACATTAATTAACACTATTCAACTTTTTTTTGCAGTTTAAAAGGTTTATAAAGAAGTTTACCTCAAGTGAGTGTTTTGCACTGGATGACAACGGTAACTTGAAGACATTTTCGGGGTTCCGTACCTCAAAAAAAACAGAACCTCTATTGAATCACCTTATTGTCCGTCCGTCCGTTCGTCTGTCTGTCAAGACCTTTTGTCGCGGGAACCAGTGCAGGTCAAGTTGAAATAACACCATATACTCGACTTTACTGTCACGTGAAGTTGTGAATAAATGAAACTTCTACATTAACGTGAAAAAAAGATACGGCCGTTTATGCCGCAAAAAAAAAAAATGCATTTGAACTTTAAAAAAAGTTCGCAGAAAACTGCAAGCTCGATTCCTTATTTATAATATTATGTAAGTACCTAAAAATTTGTAAGAAACCCTCTGTGACCTAGTCCGACTCGCACATGTCCGGTTTTTTTCATACAAATGCCGCCCAAGGTCGTAGTAAATGTATGAAACTGGATGCCGAGATGTTACAGCTATAATCCAGTATTCCGTTCGATCGTAGTTGCAAGTAGCATCGGCGACAGCTACTTATTAATAGAAGAGGCTACCTAGTCACCTCCGTCGAATTAACTAGAAAAACTAGCTCCTCATCTGGTGATATATTGGCGTCGTTACGGCGGCGGCGCTTCGTTGGTGTCTTTCAAAAACTTCATTAAGAGCGGGCAATAAAATACGAAAGCCGCTCTTTTAAATTCGAATGGGATATGAGAGAATATACTTTATGCCTTCCATGGGTCTGGGTGATTATGTAATTCGTTTTGATAGAGGCTCTCTTAAGTCTATGCTGCTAATTAGAGACGCGATTAAATTATATTTAAGACGTTCAATAAATTTAATTTTTATAAACCTAATTATAGGCCGAAAATTCCACCCATGCCGGGACTCGAACCCGCGACGTCTGGGCTAATAGGCGACTACCCGGTATCCGTGAAATTTCGAACCTCTGCAATACTCTCTGTATTACGTACAGGCAGCAACATCTAGCTGAAGTAATTTGCATCACTTGCAATTTTATTGAATTTAATTGCCAATCTGCGGTGAGCACGCGTGATAATTGAGCTAATACTCTCTCTCTCTCTCTCTCTGGGAGAAGGTCTGTGCCCTGCAGTAGGACGTTTATAAGCTACAAAAGTAGAACATAAGCTTTGGCAAAAGCATGCAAGGAGCCGCTCATCAAGCCCAACAGGGTTACCTTTGACCGGCTTTAATCACAGATATTTTGCAATGTTGCCAGGTGCTGGCCGGCGGATGTCGTTGTTGGAAAAACTGACGCTCAAAAAACGGCTTATGAAATGAAATGATAGGGTTTTGTTTAAAATTGCTCAGAAACTGCGGCTTAATGAACGTAACATGTCAAACAATGTGTCCATTTTTAAAATTTTGATCATTTTTGAGAAAAAATGGACAAAAACCCCCAAACTTAGTATTTTCAAAGCCCTAATTAACAGAGCTTACATAATATTACGAGCTAGGGTTCTAAATTTGAAAATTATTAGAAACCATAATGATTACAAAACATAGAACTTATCCATTGTACTGGCTAAGTTCTTGAGCCCAAATTGCCTGGATTTTCAATGAAATTGTCCAAAATTACCTCAATAAAATGTCTCAAATGCTGGTACTGCTTTAATTTTTCCGCGATTAATTAAGCGAAGGTAACTGCTTTTATGAATAATTACAGGTGCATCGTCGCTTTTAATATTCATCGACCCTTACAACGCCATGACAAATCCAAAAAGTAATAAATCTGTAAACAAACACACGGTTACAAACCACACAATTTGTTTGATTTCCCAAGCAAATTCATCGCAAAAGCGCAAAAAAAATGAGTTGGCGATCAGTCACTGATTGCAGTTTTTGGTCGCTAATTCACTCAATGTCAAAGTACAATGCAAAATGTAAGCCGCTGCCTTCGGGCCGTATTGTAGTGGAGAAATACCATCTTTTTTCAAGTCATCTTAAACCAAATACAACATTTGTTGCCAATACGTATAAGATTAAGACAAGATTTCGTGAAAAGTCACCTCAACTGGCAACACTGGCCTTTTATGAAAAAGTGTCGGTTAGGGGGCAATTTGCCTGCTCACGGAGGTAAAGCTCCACTCAATCACCGTCTTTACTGACGTCAGAGACGTCCATTTCAATCCATTTAGATGCTGCGCTCTTATTATAGAACCTAACTATGCTCGCGATTTCGCTTGCATGAGATACGGATAAAAAGCTTACGTTATGAATCCCTACATCTAAATTGGGGATGCTTTTCTTTTCTCGCCTACACCATAGTGTGGAGAGTATCGTTTCATTCGTTGTTTAAAAATATGGGGTATGAAGAAAAACTGTTTTTCGATTTTAGGCACCTGTTTGCGAAATCTCAAGTTTAAAACCCAATGTTCGCTAAAGAACGGATAATAACAACGTATTATATGTGTGCGCTCTTGTATTACCATAAGAGAAAAAGTTAAGATACATAACGTAATCAGTAAGTAGTAGGTAATATTGTCTTTTGTTAAAGGAAAATTTATTAGTTTAATTATTGAATGAGTCAACTAATATATATTTTGTACTTCTAACATTATGTACAAAATAGTGTGTATTTCATATTACTCGTACATTTTATATCTTAAAATAATGCTTAATATTTCACGGTTTTCAATAACTGATTATTGACATTTTTGGGAACATAAACCTCGGCACTTGCACTTCCAATAACCGAGTAATCTGAGCGTTACCTTTGATATAGTTTAATTAAAACACTTATTTATTTATTTTTCATTTAACAGTAATGCCATCTGGATGGCCGCAGTCGTACCCGACGATGTCATCTTGACTTCTGACTCTGACTTCTGAGTGACCTTTCACAACGAGAGCACAAAACCGTTCAGAGTCAATATTTGATCAAATCTATCTGCCGAGTTTTCACCGTCCAATAAAGCACCTATTTCTTTCACTTTAAGGAGAAAAGCCCGCGCGCGGCGTTCCCACGCTCGGATTTCCGGCCGGGGCGAATTTTGACAGATAGCCTCAGAATACTTACTGCGTATCGGGCCAAGTACCGTCAGAAGAGAAATCCCAACCAGCACAGCGTAGAAAATGTTACTATATTTATGAGTTTGTAGTAACAATGCAGTGGCATTCGCTATGACGCTATGCCGCACGTTTTGTGAATGGTTAAGAAAAGTTCGTCCATCAATAAATTACCTCATACATACCCCGAGGCACACCGCTTCTTTATTAGTCAAATCAATAATTTATTTTATTAGGGTACACAAACAATTGTACAATGAGTGGTAACAGCATTTTATGTAACATTGAAATATTTTAAGTAATAATGTACAACCAGCATCACTCACCACGGATTAGAGAAAAAAAAGGAGAGTTATTCAGAGAAAGCTAACTACTGAATAAGATAAATATAACAAGAATGATATCTTATTATTTTAACAATGTATATTTTCAGTGCCTTTCAATTTAACTCAATTTAATCTAATCAAATCAAAAGTGTTTTATTCAAAGAAGCACCGAAACTGCGACTTATAAACGTTACAAGTTAAACTAGGTGAGAAACTAGTTCTCAGTCATCCTCATCCAGCCACTGACAATAACTGCAGCCAGTGATATCAATATGCCTCGGTGATCGATCTAGCGAGCTGATGAGCGCTGCGTTTGCCGGTTCGTAGTTTCCTCTCGAGAACATTTGCATTCCATCGACTAACAGATCGTGAAGTTTAACAAGTAAAAAATTTGCCCCAGACAATAAGTTTTGCGGTCACTTCAAATGTGTAGAGCTTTTCACCGCTGCATAAATCATCTAAAAATGTGAAGGCATCCTGTCCAGCCCTTGGAAAGCGTTGTCTTGATTGAGACACTACTTTAAAATTCATCCGAAATAAGGGGTCCATTTTTTCCCAAAGCGATATCTACAAAATAACAAAAAACACTAATTATTCAATACTCCAAGTTTTTTATGTATTCGATTGCTATTTAGAACTTTTCTTCATAATGTAAATGGTTCGTACTGTCAAGATAGACATTTTGTTACATTTAGTTTGTGCGTTAACTTTGATTTTGTCCTGTCTTTATGAAGAAGAAGAAGATTTCGTAAAACTAACGCTAGATTCCTAAGTCCATCTGGGATTACATTTTGCCCCATTTCATTTTCCAAAGTCATGCAACGAGGTGGACGAGCTAATGCTACATATGCTTCCCTATATTGGTAGACTATAGAGTCTACCGATATAGGGAAGCATATGTAGCATTAGCTCGTGACGTAAATCTAAGATTAGCCACTATTAATAGCCATTTATCTAAGTGCCGCAAGAAAGAGTTGCTACGATCTAATAGTAGATCATATTACACGCTACAAAAGCGCCAGAATCGAACAAACATATATCGCCAATAGCACTGACTGCTACACGCTGACGTCATTTTACACCCCGTTTTTATTTACGTAGCGAGACAATTATGTGGTTAATAACATAATTGATAGATAATTTTCATACTGGCCGGTACTGCACAAATAGCAAATGACTGTAGTTACCGACCTCAAATTTTAGCTCTCAGCATTTCAAACGGTACCTTAAGTACATCTTGTGGTGGCGACTGTGGTCCTCTACCTAGCTGTACTAAAAGAGTACAGTTTAAGGGTCACCAGTCATCACTAAATGAAATCTAATTATCGTGTTGCGTGCTGCGATTTCGGTCTAAGCACGTGGATATAATGATGCGTGTTTACTCTCAAAACGCCCCGAGAACAATATCGTTTTGTGTGATGAAATTAGCATCGCCAAGTATTTACAGTTAGGTGTTTCACTGCGTGATCGAATCAGGAATGAGGAGATCCGCAGAAGAATCCGGAATCTGAGTGACTGAAATCGCTTGAAGAATTGCGAAGTGGCATTGGGTGAGGCACATAGCTCGAAGAACTGATGACCTGGTGACATCGGACCGGATGACGCAGCGTGGGTAGGCCCTCCACCAGATCTGACAACCTGTTTCATGTGGCGGAGAGTCGCTGGATGTGGACGGCACAAGACCGTGAAGCTTGGAAAACCATCAGGGAGGCTTAGAGGCTTCCTGCAGTGAGCGTCAATGGTTCATGATGATCTACCATTTACACATCCGTACCTTTATCTGGAAACAGTAAATTATATAAATTATAGTGTAGCGTAATAATTGTGAAGGTAAATAAGATAAGAATATTCTTTATTGTACACTGGAAAAACAACAATTAGAAAATAATTACGAATATACATAGTACAATTGATGGCCTTATTGCTAAAATCAATTTCTTCCAGACAACTTTATGATGAAAAGTTGCTGAAGGAAAATAGAAAGACTGTTTCTAAACATTTTTAAGAAGATAAGTTAATCTATGAAAATAGACTTGGCCCCCGTGGTGGAGTATGGCTTAACCTTCCTGCGATGCAAGGAGAGATCCGTGCCCCAGCAATGGGGACATACAAGGGTGATATCGATGCGTATATTGATCATGTCCATAAAAAAATAGCTACCGTTTGCTCTGCTGTCGCTACCGTTCCGGGAAGAATGACCGTCAATTAGTTGAGCTGGGCGCCGAGAACTAGTTCTGTAAACTATCCATCGCTATACATTTTATTGCTGCGCCTCTGTCGGCGGTGATTGACCATATAGACGCTACCAAGAGCCGGTACTCTCTTCCACGGGACCTGTTTCATAAAACTACTACTACAAACATGCTTTGATATGACAATGCGATGCACAGTGTTGTGTTTTGACTTTAAAAATTAACAATAAGTTCTTCTGTCACCAATTTTATTCTACAGGTAACCCTCAGATTAACAAGTAGAAAGAGTAAACTTCACAATGTACATCGAATCGTTATAATAAACTACGGATTAAACTACGGTAGTTTTATGAAACGCTGCCTAAGGGTTCTATTGCGGCTTAGGCGTAGGACATATAGGAAAGACACGGTACAAGGATGTGGAAAATACTCGCTTAAAAAGGAGTAGGAGGACATAACATAAAACTTATGCCCACTTGCGTCAGCCCGGGTTAGCTCATTTATCTCGAGTTAAATCAGCTTACCCGGGCTAACGCAAGTGGGCCTTAAAGTAATAATGTATATGTCACCGGAAAATAACAAGATCCGCCAGTTTATAAATTTTCTAGGAAAATTATAAACTTTCGAAGGATTGTAAACGAGAGATATATTGTATTATCTTACGCCCACATTTTCGCAAATTGAAAACTTACCAAATTCAAACGTAAAATAATAAGTAAGCCTTAACGAAACGCTACCTGCGCTCTGATTGGTTCAGTAAGTCACGTGTTCCTGCTCCATCTAGAAATATCGTTGATGAAGTGAAATTTACCACAGAGCTACGAAAGTTTTATAGTGGTCATGACCAAAATAGTAAGAAGTCGAAAATTTAAAAAGTCCTTAAAATGATGTAAGACTATAATAAAGCTAAAGCTTTGGGACGTCGCAATGTTGCAAACCGAAATTAGGTTCGAAGTTTCAGGATGGAGCGAGCGGAGCGAAGCTCCATCCTAGAACTTCGGGTGTTAGGTTTTTTTTTATATAAGAGGAAAAAAAAATGGGTCCAGAAGAACAAAATCATTCATACAGCAAGATTTTGAGGTTAGGTTTACAGAAAATTCAACAATCATTTTCTCAAAAACTACGCATCTCCGGCAAGAATGGATTGCAGGTAGGTAATCGAAACTGATCAATTTATACTAGTTTGGCAAGTTTGATCGTACCTAAGTCTATGGACACAAGCATTGCCACTGTCGACATCAGCCAATCAGAGAGCAGTGTGTTATTTGCCGTATTTTATAAAAGCGTAAAATAAAAAGCTCCTCTGTGATTGGTCGAACTGTTTAGAATCTTACGAATAAATATCCGTTAGTTTATAAATTAACCACGAGACTTCGCAAATTAATAAATTTGCGAAAATGTGGGCGTAAAATGATACAATTTATCTCTCGTTTACAATCCTACGAAAGTTTATAAATTTCGTAGGTAATTTATAAACTTGCGGATCTTGTTATCTTCCGGTGACATATACACGTCCTATATATACGTCCCAGTGTGTCGAGCACAACCCTTCCATCTCCTCTCAGAGAGAACTATCACGACTGTAGTGAGGTATCAGAATTCATGGTTCCGACCTATCGGCAATGAACAGTAGGATCTACGGCAAATCACAAAAAAAATTAGAATCTGATGTTTTGTTGGATATTACGGAGTTACTTTCATTACAAAATAATAATTTACGAAAATCATGGTTGTAATATTTTTCTGGTTGTGCAATAAAGTGTTCTCTATCTATCTATATATTATCTACGATAGTTCTTACGTACTGATGATTATTATTATACCTTTAGTTTTATCGCACCCTTTTGTAACTATCTATACCTATAAATGTCACTTAGATTTGACAGAGACGTCTTCTTTTCTGTAGAGAGACATACATATTTTACTAAAGTAATTTTTTTTCCACACTTTGTCTAGATTCATTTTCGGAGAATCGGTAACTACGTTGTTATTTGAAATTTATATTAGTTTTTGTGGCGAATCGATTGTTCTTGGGTTAGTGGCCGGTAGTAAAATAACTGCTAGATCTATTTCGCATGCAAGTAATTTGTTGTGTGGTGAATTTATTGGGTAAAATTGGTTTTTTTTTAACAATAAAAGAAATACAGTGAGAGTGGTTACGAATGTGATCATCATCAACCCATTATGTCCCACCGAGGGGCCCGGGTCTCTTCCCTGAGGAAGGTATATGCTATACTCCACCACGGGGGCCAAGTCCGGATTGGTGGAGGCTTTCAAGACTTGTCTTACTATCAGAAGTTTTCAAGCCGCCTCAAGGCCTCTGACTTGGCTTAACGACTGCCATCTATCGACGGCAGCCGGCACCAACTGCCTTGCGAAGCACGAAACCGCTCGGAATAATGCCACTAGCGTTAGCCATAGATGGTTTACCCATCAATGCATTGAACGCGCCCTGTGTTGCTTTACCTTCGTGATCGTTTAAGATCACACAGGCAGCTGGGGCTACGAGCGATTTGAATGTGATAATTCAATTTATTTATTTCAGACAATTGTTAAACCCAGAGCATCTGCTAACAAACTGTTATGCAGTTTAGAAGAAACCAACTTTTGTATTTTATTTGAATGAACGTCTTTAATCAATCAATCAGGTCATAATTACATTATAATTTATAACTATGTTAATACCATACAATACCATTATTTATTGCTATACTAGTATTCCTTCATTAATAATGACTCTACCTCTTTACAAAGATTTGAGCCGTTACTAGAGCTTGTTAATTAACATTTACTAAAACTTACAAATTTTGGCCACCAAAACAACAAAGTAATAAAAAAAATATACTACCTACCCATATCTGTAATTGACACTCAACGCCGTTTTCTGAATTGACAGTTTCTACAAGTGAATATTTCGGTATCGTTCTGTCTCTCCAGCATCAGTAACATGATGGCGACACTCCCGCGTGGCCAATGGCAAAAGTGGCTACTTTCCAGGACTTGTCTGAATCACTTACATAATTTTTTATCGGGGTGATCTTAACCAGATTCTCCAAATCTTACTTGCTGAGCCAACATTTCACGGGTTATCGCACTAAGCCAAATTATACAGTAGGCAAGTTAGGTAAAAATCTAGGAAAAACACTTCGATTTCATATAATCATCGTCCGATTTAATCCGTTGGAAGTGAACCAAATGAGCGGAATCCGAAGCAATATTATTCCGTTATCAAGACCATTTAAGGTCTTGATAACGGAACCTGTAGCTTCTTCCGCTATTAAATAATTATGCGGCAAAATGGCACTTACCGCTTCGCAATAAGGGCATCATTAGTAGAACGATAACTTCGGCTTCGTTTGAACCTTGATTAAGACACGTAGAGTACACTAACTACAAGACAAATTACTTATTTACACTTGATGTCTAATTATTTAGGTACAACGTTTCTTTACTGAATGTTGTTGAAGCGTACTAAGTCGGTAAGGATCGTGGAAAGTAGCAGACCTTATTCTCCGGAATACAGCCGTGAGCATACGTACTGGGGGTGAGCTTCTTAAATGCATAGTAGTTCAATAGAGACATATTGGTCCGGTAATGTCGTTTCATTCACACTATCGGTAGTCTAGTAACCAATCGCATTGCAATGGTATAACCCGTACTCCTTAACTTGGCGCCTCGCGCGATTCGATATTCTCCGCGAGTGATGCCTATTTAATTTGCGCGGGTTATGACATTGTAGTCCTATTCATTTGTAGACTACCAAATTGAGGCTAACAACAACCATTGTCGTGCTTGTATCATTCTGTTGAAAAATTATGTAAGTTTTAAAAACCTATTTAGAGGCTAAAAATTTCACCTATGCCGGGACTCGAACCCGCGACCTCTGGCTAACAGTGCCAGCGCTCCCCCAACTGAGCTAATACTCAAGTACCGGCATAAGTGAAATTTCGAACCTCTTTACAATACTCTCTGTATTACTTATAGGCAGCGACATCTGAGTCCTACTTTGCAGTTAGGTTTTACATCGGAATGATACGGCTGTACCCACATGAGCACGGGCTAAGGACTGCGCAGACGAGGGACTATCCCCCGGGTACTTTTTTGTCCATCGATATAGATCGCTTATAAATTGTATCGAATAACGCACAGGAAGGACTAAAAGTACTCCGTACAAAAAGTCCCTCAAGTTACCGAGGTCATCAAGAGACCGGACTGAACAAAAGTTCGGTGTTTTCTTTTAAAACGCCTTTTCTTTTTCAACTTTATGTAAATTACAACACAATGTAATCCCAGAACATTTGCTTCCATAGCGTACGCTTCACTCAATTTCCGGGGAACGAAATGACCGCACACCGTAGGCTTTGAGTCCGCGACAAGTACTCGGGGATATTTTTTTTACGATTCAGGGACTTTTGCCCCTAGGGGACAAAAGTCCCCAGTCTGCGCAGGCCTAAAGGCCTGCACTAAAGGCACTAAAGTGCAACAAAAAGAATATAATAATTATGTAAGTATTAGACTCTAGGGTCTGTTATGGCTACACTGTGAAGCCAACAGGTCGTCGCCTACACAACACCAGACAGAAACCACAGCAGTCAAGCCCACTTTTATCAACAAACCCCATTAGGGCAAACAACTCAAGCGCATCCTGCCGCAATCCAGCTCGAGTATACTTCAATCACAATCACATACTAAATGGCGGCGCGGACAGCGCGTGTGAGAACAAGGTACCGGGTTCGATTCCCACGCGTGCCGCTTGGCTAAACAAAAACACCCACTCGGACTCGCCGTCCTTAATTGATGCTAATCAAGCGATTTGAGTGGAGAGGACTAACGTTTGAGGCTTGGTTCCCGTCGATAGGAGATTCGCTAGTTTTTACGAGCTGCGGACGTTTCTTTTCATTGGAACTACTGCTTGGCACTACGAATAGTGTCATGGGATATTTTATTTTTCCACGATACTACTGGTAGTGCCAGGGGTGATATTGTATTTCCAGTGACACTACTCTGTAGTTTCGCAGGAAATATTATGATATAGATTAGATAGCACAAGAGGGATATCTAATCTTTATCATATAAATTTTTACCCATTTATTTTTAGCGCAAGCAATTGATTAAAAAATCGCAAAAGAGTTCATAAACCTACTGTGGGTAGGAACATAGTTGCAGGAGAAATTAATAATTATAACAATCAAGTAACTAAATCGGAATATCGGTTGGTTACGTGTTGGAGAAATTTTGATATATTTTTTACTTGAGTTAGGTTATTTAGATGCCAATTTAATTTCATTATGGAAGACATAACTTTTTTGTTTTGACTTAGTTAACCTAGTTAATTTTATGGCTATGTTAATTAACTAAATTAATTAACCTAGCCATCGGTAATGACATGCTAATATTAATTCCACCAATGAGAAATTAGAGTCACGGGAAAATAAAATATCCCATGACACTATTGGTAGTGCCAAACAGTAGTACCTAAGGAAAGAAACGGCTGAGGATAAGTTCGCCTGTTTGTTGGATACGTTTCTAATGAGTTTTTGACGAGATCCGTGAGATCTGCCGAATCATGGTAGGAACCGCGAGATCAGTGAAAAATTGTAATATCAAACGATGTCTGTCTTCGCGCACTTTGAAGGAAAAACTCAAAGAAAATCATGAAAAATCTGTGTCCTGTTGCATAGAACTACAATTCACGATTTACTACGACAATTTGATTAAAACATCCTTGTTGAAGCGCTCGTGGCCTAGGCGAACCGAGTGATTAGAATCAATCACTTGGTTAAGCAACAACAGGAGCGGTCAGGTACAGGATAGGTGAGCGTCCCGTGACTACCGCTAGTGGCATTTTTCCGAGCGCTTCTGTTCTTCGCAAGGCACGTTAAGCCGTTGGTGCCGGCTGTCGTATAATGGCAGTCGTTAAGCCATGTCAGAGGCCTTATGGGCGGCTTGATAACTTCTGACAGTAAGGCCCGCCACTGTCTTACAATCCTCCACCAACCCGGACTTGGCCCCCGTGGTTGAGTATGGCCTAACCTTCCTACGATGCAGGAAGAGACCCGTGCCCCAGCAGTGGGGACATACAAGGGTTGATAACGATAACGATCCTTGTTTGATGTACAGTGCTACAAAGTTATCTGATCCGGTGGAGGTGTCAAATTTTGTATGGAAACGTCAAGTTTGCCATGAGAAAAGTGACGCTGTGGTCAGATAAGTTTGTCGCACTATACAATGAACAGTCGATTAACCTGTTGTTGTGTTGTATAACTTTTAATAAATAATAAAACTGGAACGCCTTTTACTTTGTACTGTTTTATTTATTTTATATCTATAATATAAAAATGAATCGCTGAATGTGTTGGTAAGCGCAAATCTCGAAAGCAGCTGAACCGATTTCGCTGATTCTTTTTTTAGAATATTCCTTGAAGTACGAGGATGGTTCTTACGGAGAGAATAATAAAAAAAATTAAAGGATCGACTGTTAAGCGGTACGAAGTTCGCTGGGTCAGCTAGTTTATAATAAAAACAGACAACTGGATAAAAACGGATAAGCAGGTAAAATTGTCAGATCTAGTCACGATGTAAGGTGGTAATGATGAAAATGAGGGAAATCGAAAAATGTGCGACATAATTTTAAATATTTGAAAGTGATAGATAGAAAAAGAAATATAAAAAATAGTGTAAAGAGGTTTGCACCGTTACATACCCACAGATTAAAATTGGCTCTGATACCAAATGTACCTCCTAATGTACCTTATGACTTTTGGATTTTTTTTCTCCAAAATGATCTAGATTTTGAAATGGACTCCTAGTTTGAATTGTAACGTTGATTAAGCCGCAGTTTCTGCTCTACTTTGATTAAAAAAAGATGACTAAATTGCTTTTAATAATAAAGCCGCCATTTGTACTATATTTTATATTTTTTCTGTTACTGCAATTTCTGTGTACAAAAAAGAATATTCTACCTGCTTCGAGCTGTCATAATACACATTATACGAATTGTCGTTTTAGTAAAGACGGCTATTTTGATACTATCATACAATGATAATAGAAAACCACATTTTTGAGTCTAACTAGAGCTCTCCACGTCCCACAGCTGGGCAAAGGTCTCCTCTCTTCATTGCAGAATTTTTGGTCATGGGATTTTTTATATAGACTATGTGCTAACTAACCAATAGAAGAAAATCATAAATTGTTTTATACTTCGTTTTTTTGAAGGATTAAATCGATTTCCGCCAAAAACGGCCGTCAACCATCATCGAACTTTAATCGATTCAGCGAAAATACCGCTGAATCGATTAAAGTCCTACGATGTTGATCCTAGTTTCTAGACTGCAGGTTCTAAAAATAGTTGTCATAGCGCTTAAGATTTATAATTGCTTATTATTATACTTTATTGTCTCTGTGGCGCAGCGGTAGCGCAACGGCCTACCATGCAAGAGGTCCCGGGTTCGAATCCCGGCTGGGGACAAAAAACCCTAGGTCTTGGATGTTACATGTTTGTGATGTCGTTGTTTCTGGTTCCCACGACACAGGGTATCCTAGTGTGAGGCCAGAAGCAATGTATGTGCCTGTATGTAAATGTTTATGTTATGTTATTGCACACGAAACATTTAACAGGACATTACATAAGAAATAACATGTTCAAAGGCGAGCTTATCACTGAAAGAGATTTATGATGTTAACTTTAAAAAGATCGGGTTATAAAACAAGTTATGATTTTTATTCCATAAGTGTCGGTAGTTAACACTCCAAAGCGCCTTAAGGCAATTTTTAAAAGCTGTATCTAACAGTGACTCATACGAAATAAACGATGCGTCACATCTACAGCCTCCTCATAGTGTAGACGAAAGCATTCCATTCGATATTTTATTATGTCTCCGAAGAGAAATGCTTACGCAGATGTGGTTACTTTGATGGAAAGCCGACTTAACAGTGACGTCACCGTGTGACTTTAGTGACTCATTGGTCAAACCGATGAAACCATAAGACCAGGGTTCAGGGAAACAACTGATTGTTTAATTATGCTCGACTTTCCAGGTTCTGTCACGCTCTTTTCTGAGAAGTTCTGGGAGACAACACTTCAGTTAACAATTTACGATACGATACAGTTAACTATTTACTTTGCGAAATTCTCCATTCAGAAGCTGGTCCTTGATTCTTGGACTCTGCAGCGTTTCCTCTAAAATGCGTAATTTCTCAAACACAATTCGTTCTTTTGTTCCTTTCGTTCCAATTGACTTTTTTAAAACAATTCATATTTGTGTGGTGTTTGTTGGCGACTTTTTGTACATATTGTCTTTTTTACTTATGTCAGTTTTTAAATTCAGTTTTCTGTTCTATCTAGCATTATTTGTCTTGTAAAATATTATCGAATAAACACGGATTTATTAATAAAATATATATATATATATATATATATATATATATATATATATATATATATATATATATATATATATATATATATATATATATATATATATATATATATATTATTAAAACAGAAAAGTAGGGCACCATACGGTGCTTAACAGTGTTGTTTGATGAAATGTGCACATAATAATTGTGTTATGTTAAAACAGAATTGTTGTTTTTTAAGCAATGTATAGTTTAGGCTGCGACTCTAGTAGGCATTTATTAGATTTTTAAAATATATATTCGTAGATGTTTAAGGGATTTTCTAAGTTATGCATATTTGTGATGTTACAGTAGCAAAACCGTTCGCTAAGCATGAAGGAAAACATTGTGAGGAAACCAGAGTGTCTGGGGTGTTCAAATACCTCAGCGCTTGAAATTGGGACACGGGCACGCGTATTAATTAAACCCCATACTATCTCTATGAGAGAAGGCATGTGCCCTGCAGTGGGACGTTTAAAGACTACCCACATCCTAAGCCACATCAATGGAGATTAGTGGAATAATCCATAAAAATAATATTTAAGTTAAATTAACGTTATAATATAATTTGATTTGTGTCTTGATATGATCTCATTATGAATGAATTTTATTTCAATAAACCAATTTGAATTCACAAACGAATTATATAGAATTAATACGGATGAAAGAGCCGGTATGGAACGTCCCACGTGGACATACTATGATCAAATAGAGGATATACAAGGGCAATAGAGAGTACAAATAGAGGCTTCGATCAAATAAGGGCAAAATAAAAAGTACCCGAGGCCGGCGTGCAACGACTAATCAATGTTGAGAAATCGACAAATGAAAAGAAAAAGGTCTCTGCCTACCCCTCCGGCATACAGGCGTGAGTTTATATAAGTAATCTGTCGTTGAAGTAAACTACTCTAATTCAAGAGTTCTTTGTTATTAGAAACTTATAGATTAATAGATAGAGAACTCTTTATTGCAGAACCAGAAAAAAAGGATACAACCATGATTTCTTAAATCTAAGTGAGTATAGTATCATATATTCACGCGAATACAACAAGGCTTGCTCGCCTGAGACGGAAAGCAATTTCATGCCATTTCCAAACAAAAGGCCTTTTAAAGTTGACCTATACCGTTGTTACACCCAAGCCCAAGCTCGCGCCAAATCTTACCTGACCATCCCTCGTGGTTCTATTGTTTTTTTTTTTTACAAAAGTCTTCATGGCCAGCACACAATCGGGCGAAACAATTTGAAAATAGAACTTTTAACAGCCCAATTGCCATAGATTACGATTGAAACAATAGACCTTTTGTATTTTTCTAAAGGAACGCTAACGCTTTGAGGTGCCGGCCAGCATTGAAATCGGTAAGGTTGAAATATTTTTTTACTGCCCGGGCTGCCGTTAGGTGGCTGTAAAACTGAAGAATAGTAGTTTGCTTACTTATGTTTTGGAGTGATGTTTACACAGCCATTTTCCCGTGAGTCTTATCACAAGGCTTTGTCTTTTTTATTGACCTTTTTTTGTTTTAGTTTAGTTTTTGTTTGGCAATTAAACTCGTTTTCATTTGCCCCTTCGAACGTCTGAAGGTACTCTAACTACGTGACTACGCCACCGTAGACTAACAGACTTCGTAAAGCACGAATGTCATAGTTAATGTTAATTCCAATGCCGATTTTATCTTATTTGTCTGTCTTAAAATGTTTTCCTTAAGATCATAAGTAAATACTTGCAGGGCGGTACCCAAAAAAACTCATTTCTTGACCGAGTATGAATATCCTAGGGGATATGCTAAATAAACCCACACAACACACTAGCAATAAAGTGGCCATAAGATTAATCCATAACGTCATTAAATAAGCTGAATACCAATAACTCTCCCAACATAATTAATAGAAGCCCTCGGCCACACGTGTGCCTTGGTCGCCTGCGCCTACGCACGCATGAATGGGAAGAGGGGGGCGGGGGCTCCACGCGGGGGCGAGGGGGCGAAGGGTCCGGGGGGCGGAGGCTTTTTTCAGGCAGTGCGTCGACGTGCGCGGTGTAAGACGCACGTGTGATTTATTGATACGTTGTTTTTTTTTCAAGTTAAGTTTACGTTTACTTGGTTGAGTTATTCGTGGGGAGAATTTTTAAGGTTAGTTCGTGTCCTTTTTATATTTCATTCTTGGTGGTGTAAAATGTGGAATAATTAAAAGTATTAATTTGTTCGTGCGTTCTTATTATTTTTATTAATTAGGATCTCATTGATGAATCTTCACTTCATTATTGCACAGCAGTTAGTAATTAAACCCGCATACCACCGAAATATGGCATCAACATCTCTTTTTTATAATAGCACGTGTTTCAAGAATACAATTAGTTGCGGTGTAGTCTGATAATTCTTCGGTAGAATACCTTGCGAATATATCACATTATACATCTCAAGCTCGATTTTCACTTCATTTTAAACTTTGTCCGTAACCAAACGCGAAGACATTTTGTCACCTTGACCCTAATTAGCAAGTACCTAAATTTTTAAGTGGTATCTCACGTTCCACCTCGTTTACAGCCCAGCCCAACCATGTCCTACGAGCCGGCCCCTCTGTCCAAGACGGCCAAGTACAAGAAGATCACGAAACCACTGCTCGAGCGCAAGCGGCGCGCGCGCATCAACCGATGCCTCGATGAGCTGAAGGACCTCATGGTTGGCGCACTCGAGGTGAGTTACAACTCTTTTTTTAACCGTCTTCAAAAAAGAAGGAGGTTAAATATAGTCAAAGTGTATGTTGGAGTCGGTGCCAAGTTCATGACCAGCACATAAATTTTGTGCACAGCCTCCAAGATAATACTTCTACAATACCTACATATTATGTTCGAATTTAGAATTCATAGGTCATATTCGTTTCAATTATTTCTTAGTTGTTAGTGCCTTAGTGTACAGAAGTCGGTTTTTATTTCTTATTTTATATTTTATCTCAACTGACTTGCACCAAAAATCATTAAATTAGGTTCTGTATGAAGAGTTTCAGTTAGTTGCTACTTAGGTATATGCCGTCTAGGACATTGGTGCAAGTCAGCCTTAGTCTGACAGAACTGCAGTCGATTGTAATACGAAATACTCTTAGACATAAACTGTTTGTGTTCTGTCTACAGTCCGAGGTATGTGAAGATAGAAGATTGTCAAATGGAAGTGAGGTATACATGACCCTAAAACATAAGCTGGACTTAAGAAAATAATATAATATTTACTATCTGCCCCTGCGGTAGATTGAGTGGGACTAGGACAGAATGTATCCAATGTGTGATAGCAATAAAAAGTAAATAGTAGTATTGGTAGTATATGGTAGTATGAACCTTTTAAAAATAAGATAACAAGTTGAGATTAGGTATAACATAAGAATATTTTATCTATGTATTTTTAAGTATCTGTGGAAATACCTGTGTAATTTCCATTTTTGTGTACAATAAAGTGTTCTCTATCTATCTATCTATCTACAGTAAAAACATAAAAATGAAACTTTTTGTAAACAAAAAAAGAACTAAAAGTATTTACCTACAAACTGAGGTTTATTTCATTTAAAAGTCCAGATGATTAGGTAAATACCTAATTAGTTTTACAATTGTAACGATACGTAGGCAATTCAAATGACCCCTATTAGTTGCAAAAACCGCTGTTTACATTTTTTCGTCATTGTCATTGCAGTTGTCTGGAAGAGGTCGCATTAAGACTGTCAAATGTCTACGACGATACTTGGATATGTAAACCTTTTAATGTATTTTCTTTTCTGGTGTGTAAAGTAAAGAAATCGAATCTAATACCGAAGAACGTATTGCTAGTTTCTATTGATCTAACAAACTAAGAGGGCATTCGTGCTCTAAAGAATTCAAAAGAGGTGCTCTGCAGTAGTGTAGAAAATGTATTGTTTCCAAAAAGTTGCAAAATTAAGAATTTTGTATCATGCATGACCATAATTTTTAGCCAAAGAATAGAAAACCTATTTAGAGGCTAAAAATTCCACCCACGCCGGGATTCGAACCCGCGACCTCTGGCTATCCGTGCCAGCGCTCTTTCCAACTGAGCTAATGGGCGACTCACCGGCATCAGTGAAGAGTAAAGAGGTTCGAAATTTCATTGATGCCGGTGAGTCGCCCATTAGCTCAGTTGGAAAGAGCGCTGGCACGGATAGCCAGAGGTCGCGGGTGCGAATCCCAGCGTAGATGGAATTTTTTGCCTCTAAATAGGTTTATAAATTGTCCTTAGCACGGGTTAGTGCATTAAAAATAAAAATTGTAGGTATAAAGAATAGAAAATAAAGTTATCTACCATTAATAATCAATATTCAAAGTATGTGTATGAAATTTCGAAACTAGGTATTCTTATTTCACTTTTGTGATTATCGTATCTCTTTAGCTTTATCGCTTTCAAGATGTTCAAATTGATGTTGAAACAACCATAATGGGGCAATATTGTCACTCGTTGAGAGAGGCTTGTTTCTTTTTATCGTTTTCTTAACTCCGACTAGCGGAATTTAATTACACTCGGCTTTGTACTGTTTTTATCTCTTAAACGCTATGCAAGCGTCGGAATGTTCCGTCGTAAAAATGAAACTGCTAGTCGCGTCCCGCTCATCATCAAAGGGCTATCAATCATCCGTTCACACGCCATTTATTTTTATCGCCGACCAGTTGTCCTTCTGTTTATTATACGAGCACTCACTTGGCGCGGCAAAACTGGAATATAAAACTACACGTCCCATTAACAAAACAGGAGTGTATACTTGGTCCAGTCACACAGTTATAATAATAATATTTACGCTCGCACCGTGAGAACGGCCGCCAGCGCAGTCTGCGACACATTTTGTCTTAACGTCCGTTCCTTTTGTCCACAGATCGACGATGACAACTTGAGCAAGTTGGAGAAGGCGGACATCCTCGAGTTGACCGTTAATCACTTGACAAAGCTGCACAGCCCGAAAGACCCTGTCGTCGAAGCGAAGAAGTTTCAAGCCGGCTTTGGGCAATGTGCAGCCGAGGCTTGCCGATTTATCATGTCCATTCCAGATTTGGACGAAAAAGTCAGCCAAAACTTAATCACACATCTATCGCGGCTCATCACAGCCCAACCGTTGACCGTGCAAGTGCCTGAGCGACCTCCTTTCTCGCCTCCTAACTCGCCGTCTTCCATCGCCTCCGATCGGCATCACTACTATAGCGACCAAGATAGGTCCTCCTCAGATGCTGAGGATTCGGCATACTCCGGAGAAGGTGGCTCACGACATCAATGGACTCCAAGGCCCATCAATGTCAACATTCCTCCTGTCAAACCCGCGCCAGCTGCGATGAATGGTCTCTTGACGACAGTCGACAAAATCGCGCCCCATCAGTACCCACCAGCCGAATATTACCAGGCCAAAGCGCAACGAAACGGCGCTCACTTCAACCGAGTTCCTCTTGAAGCAAAAGATGCTATATTGAAGAAGATACGCCAACATATCATGGAGAAGCGCGGAAACGATATGCCACCCGAGCCACAAGAGCAGTCAAAATACATGCACAAAGAAGAAGTGTACAGAAACGACATGCCTTATCCCTATTCAGTATTAAGTCTACCATCGAACAGTGACACTTTGGATCTCAGGAAGGTTAGGTCACCAGCTAAGGCGACGCCTGAAAAAGCCGAGGCACACTCCAGCCCTAATCGATCGGACACGGTGCCTCTAGTGGAGAACAAAACTGAGGCCGCGAGCAGTCTTCCGGAACCATGTGAATTGCCGATGGATTACAGCAATCTACCGCCGAAGAAGAAGAGGAAATTACTCGAATACCAAGAGTTTAAGAAACAAGAGGAGGCCAAACGTATACTTAAAAACTTTTATGAGAATGAAAGCCGCCTAGCAGAAGCCGAACAAGAAATGGACGCGTCGAAGTGGCGGCCGTGGTAAAGAGATTCTCTTATATTTTTTGGCGAATTGTGATATTTGTATCAAGTCTCTTCCATGATGAAGCTTTAATTAGAATTAATGTATGTTATTAATAGAATTGCCTATTATGAAGAAAATACGTGCCTTTATTATTATTTTAAGATCTCTGTTACATACTCAGATGTTACTGTAAGTTAGGGAAGTCTCCAAATTTTTAAAAACGAACTTTGTTAAAAGTTAGTGCCATGTTTGATCTCTGTTTTCCTTTAGTTGTAAGTTTGAATTATTGTAACCAACGATTGTATGTACTTAGTAATTTTATATGTACTTATTAAACATTTTGAACCATTATTACCCAATGTTATTAATTTTCCTACATACTGCGTGAATGATAAATTACACCACTGACTCTAAATTTTAAATGGTTAGGTAAATCATTTTGCATAGCACGCATTCAGCCCAAGCTCATAGTTGCATCAAAACAACGTATTAAAATAAACTAAGACTAAGAAGTGCTAAAAATAGAATTGGATCTTACTTAGTCTTCAAAGTGGTCCAAAAGAATTAGTAGAGCTCTAACTGATGTCACATAAATCCAAAGATATCCAAAGGCACTGTCGACAGCACATCAACCTTGGATATAAAAGATGCTGAACTGTACGTACCTATTGGTACCTGCACGGTTTGTTTGATTGTACATTGAAAACTGAAGGCCTAAAGATAATTCATGTAGAGTCTACAAGAATTATCTCGGCATCCGAAAATCTTGTAGACTAGTTGAAAATGTGCATTGTAGACTATCCATGTAGATTAATATGATTATTAGTAAAACGAACCTAATCACTGGGCACTGAATTTGTTCGAAAACTAGTGTTTGTCATCCTTTGGGGATTGTACAGACAAGTTGATACCAGTAGCTCTATCTGCACTCCAAAAACTGTACGTAACAACGCACTGCCACCTTTTGTAGGCTTGTAACTTTACTTACTGTTGTTAGCGTCCACTGCACGACAAAAGGGGAACTGTGCGCGCGTTTTAGTTATATTAACACAACTATAGATGACTCTGATGACATTTTATACATCGCGCAAACGAAACATTTTCTTAATCGCTTATAAACTCTCAGTAACACTTACACGGTATCGCTTCTCGGCCTTTTGGCTAAGATCAAAGTGTAGTATCTGTTCTTTTCAGCTTAATATCTGAAAGTTCCCTCACTGAGGGACCAGTATATTAAACTGATTTTTGTAAATCGACGGGATGTTCGGGGCTCGCTCCACTCCCGTCACGGGTCGGCCCGGCATTGCAGTGCCGCCGGGATCGGCCCAATTAACTCTCTAAATAATGATTAGTGAGGACATAGGTTAATTAAGATTCTATGTTTTACGAGCTTTTTATAGGACGTAAAACATGAAATCTTAATAACGCTGGAGTCGTGATACACGGGACTCCCGACACTGTACTATGATATTGATAAGAGTATAAATTACTTCCAAAACCTTTTATAATTTTAGATCAACTGTACCGATAGTCTTTGGAAGGTATAATATTTTAGCTCACTTCCCTATTTTAGCTCCAAATTTTATATAATATACTCGTATCTTGGAGGTTGCAATCGCGAGATGTACTATATATCTAAAGAAGTAATATATTATATCGCATAGTCAAAAGCTGGTTTTATCAGTTACTAATAAACTCTGCTTTATGGACTCACTGCACGGAATAGCCAATCGAGAGCAAACGACGAATTAAATGTTATTATTTTAATATGAATAACCAGCTGACCCAGCGAACTTCGTACCGCCCAATAGTCGATTCTTTAATTTTTTCCCTCCGTAAGAACCATCCTCGTACTTCAAGGAATATTCTAAAAAAAGAATCAGCGAAATCGGTTCAGCTGCTCTCGAGATTTGCGTTTACTAACACATTCAGCGAATCATTTTTATATTATAGACTAGCTGACCCAGCGAGCTTCGTACCACCTAACAGTCGATTCTTTGATTTAATTTTAATTTTTCTCTCCGTAAGAACCATGCTCGTATTTCAAGGAATATTCCAAAAAAAAAATTAATGGAATCGGTTCAGCTGCTCTCGAGATTTGCGCTTGCCAACACATTCAGCGATTCATTTTTATATTATAGTAGATATGTCAGCGGCTAAGCTACACAAAAGGAACGGGGGCCCGAACCCCGAACTCAATGCGTTGTATAGAAATCGCGTCATGCGGCGTCTCTTCCTCTTGTGTCAACTTCGTCCCGTCTCTTGAGTATCTTACGTATGAATTATTTCCGCGCCTCTTCAGGTGGGCGAGTCTCTAAAATGCATAGTTGTTAATAGAGTCATATAATGGGCGTTTCATTCAAACTATCGGTAGTCTAGCAATCAATCGTATTGCAATGGTGTAACCCGTGCTACCACTGTGGCTTCGCTTCTTCGCGAAAGATGCCTTGACGCATGAGAGAATTTGCGCGGGATAAACCCCTGGAATGACATTGTACTGCTATTGCTTTGTAGACTACCAAATTGAGGCGACTAACAACCATTGTCGTGCTTATATCATTCTATTAAAAAAACTATGTAAGTATTAGGCTCTATGGCCTGTTTGGCCTCTACTGGCTAACGTCTCCCTCTAGTAGAGAACAATATCTGGTGCTCGATTAATTCAGATAAACAATGAAAGCTCTTAAACCTTTATATTTTAAACCGTAATGTGCAACTGAGTAGGTAGAGTGCAAGCCTGTAAATTTTGATGTGCTGGCGACTGTACAACTAACCAAAAAAATTACGTTTTTGAATTCGAAATTTGGAAAGCTTAATAAATACGGCCATTCTTTGAGCAATACTAATAATTGTAACGCTACTGACAAAAAGGAATCTCAATCAATTGTATATTTAGGAGTACATAAATAATATAGCTTATAAATATATTTTATGCTATTTAGAGTTCTTAGCTCAGTTGAATCACAAGTTGCAAATTTGCAATCTACAGGGTGACATTGAATTCTATTGACAAATTTTAAATTGGTTTGTGAGTTATTGTTATGCTTTAAGAGTAAATATTATGTTTGCCCAATAAAACATATTCTTATGTTACTGTCAGTAATCACGACTTAAAAAAAAGATAAAAAACTAACTAAAATAAATTTCCATCTAAGACCGTGTCAATCAGTCGTAAGTGGGAATCGAACACCTGACTCTCCGCCCGCTATGTAGCGCAGCTAGCACAAAGAAATTAAAACAGCGTCACCTGTCAAAAACTTATGACAACATTACGAAAAAAACATTCAAGAGCTTTAGCTACTCGCCACTAGATGTCGCTACAAAAAAACCTTACAAATGTTACGTCTATTCAACGTTAGATGTCGCGCTACGCACTTACAGCTTTATAAAAAACTAGCTACTATCAGTCGAACGAAGCAAGACATCAAATCGGAGCGGGAAACATCGGAACGGCAGTTGGCTCCATTCATTCAATCGCCGGCCGGCTGGCTGGACAGACGATCGTTGCCTCAGCGGCGCGCGGAAAAAAATAAAACGAAAACAAACATCTCGAAAAAAAAAACATAACGAACTTCGAATTTCAAAATCAAGGACAAACTTGACAGTTCTGATATTTTGACGTGTACGATATTGAAAAAAATTGTTGTTACAACTTTTGTGGATTTGTTGTGTTGTGGTGACTGTGATTGAGTATGGGTGATTTTGTGGTGTTTTTGTGAGGCGATGCTGGTTGGGGAGCAATCGCCAGCGCCGCGGGTGGTGGCCGGCCTGCGGAAGCTAAGGCCCGAGCTGACTCCAGGCCCGAAACCCACACCAACTGACCCCAATTTGAGGATATCAGGTCTGTTGATGATGATAAGATGATGATGATGATCAGGATGATGATGAGGATCCGCTCCCAACTTTACCCACCAACCGGATCTTCACGAAAGCTAATTTTTAATCAATTGTAAACTTTTTTTGTTGATTGCTCATTGTAGAGTACAGACAGCTGATCGATTGGTGGGTAAAGTTGATCAACTTTTACATTTTGGTTAATGGCTACCCAAATATTATATATTATTTTGTTCGGTATAGAGAGTTACAGTCTGAATGAAAATCCCACTCGTTTCTACTCGTCAACAACTCGTAGGTACTTACTATTGGAAATACTTCATAATCGCCATAAAATCGCTATTGTGTATGAAACCATTCATAAATTTGTAAACTGTAAATGGTAACTTTAGTACGAAGCTTGTTTACGAAGAGTCGAATTCAGATTGATGTACCTATGTAGGTGCTCCTTCGACGGTACCTATCGTGAGATCAGCTGTTTTGGTAGACTTGGTAGTTTTTCTTCATATTTGTGGTGTCGTTCAGTTATTCTATTAAGATTTAGGAATGTAATTCCAATAGACTTGTCAGGAAATATGCAAATCAGTCATCATCAGTACTAGGAAGGCGCCAGACTAAGCTAGACCAGCGGCCACACAGAAAGGACTCGGGACGGAGGCGCGGGAAAGACGTAACGGGTTATACAGAATACGCGTCTTCTAATAATAATCTAAAATCCATGACGCAAGTAATTAGAAGCGCTCTTGGCCCTGTGGAACCAAGTGATTGGAATCAGTTACTTGGGTTAAGCAACAGCAGACGCGGTCGGGTGCTGGATGGGTGACCATCCAGGGACTACCGCCATCTAGTAGCATGTTCCGAGCGCTTCCGTGCTTCGCAAGGCACGTTAAGCCGTTGCCGGCTGTCATGTAGGTAATGGCAGTCGTTAAGCCATGTCAGAGTTCTTATGGGCGGCTTGATAACTTCTGACAGTAACCGCCACTGTCTTACAATCCTCCACCAAGCCGAACTTGGCCCCCGTGGCGGAGTATGGCCTAACCTTCCTGCGGTGTATGGGCTAACCTTCCTGCGGTGTAGGAAGAGACCCGTGCCCCAGCAGTGGGGACATACAGGGTTGATATCAAGTAATTATTTATAGGAGGATGAATGAACTATACCAGCGGCAACACATGAGGACGCACGAGACGGGGCGTGGTAAAGACGACAATAGTATTTCTTAATGATTAACTACTCCTACATAGTTATACATTAAGCGGGTCTAATCGCGATCTATGAAGTATTATATTATTATAGTATTGTATGTAAGTAATATTGATTATATTACAGTAAGTAGGTACATATTTGAGTATCATCTTATATTTTTCGTACTACTTTATAAACGTTTGTGTACTTAAACTATATTTGTATAATCATGTGGGTACAGTGATATCGTTCCGATGTTAAACCTAACTGCAAAGTAGGTAGTCGGAGCTGTAAGTAATGCAATTTGCTTAAGTCAGATGTCGCTGCCTGTACGTAAAAACAGAGAATAGTGTAAAGAGGTTCGAAATTTCACTGATGCCGTGAGTCGCCCATTGGCTCAATTGGTAGAGCGCTGGCACGGATAGCCAGAGGTTGCGGGTTCGAATCCCGGCATGGGTGAAATTTTTAGCCTTTAAATAGGTTTTTATATTTGTATTATTTAGTTAATCTAGTTTATGTAATAAATCACTCCTATATTATATTGTTTACTGGCACTACCCCTTCCTTTGTCCGCATCATCGTGGGTTAGCTGGAAGAAAATACTATCTAGTATTAAGCCCGCCTTTGTACAAACTATGTTTTAAGTGCAATAAATAATTTTTCATTCATTCATTATTTATTAGGTAAAATATAATTACCTTATTACTCGACGTTTCGGCAGCGTTACAGTTGCCATGGTTTCGGATAGACTGACGTGGCGAGTACTGTCAATTATTCTGGGTAGTCACTTTCCCGTTTATATGTAACTAAAGACGACAACTTGGAAATCCTCGCCCCTTCTGTTATGTGTGGGCTTATCATCTTGTCCCTTCAGTACATTTTGTATGAAAGTCTTTTCCATGTCTTTTCCGCGCCCCTTCTGTGTGTTCGGTGCCCAGCGCTTCCTGGGTACCCAAGGGAAGTCGGTTTACCCTGTGAGAACTAAGTTGGCACTTACGTATATGTATTACTATTACGTTTCGTTCAGATTTTTACCACATGAAAAAAAGCCGTGAAGTGTAAGTTGCTTATCCTGGGTCATTTAGTCGTCTCAATAGATTATGAAATTAATTCAGGAATAACACCTTCATCAACTAGCTAGTTGGTTTGGCGAACTTCGTAGCGCCTCAGAATCAATATTATATTTTTCTGTAATTTTTTTCATGTTTTCAAAGTTATTTGGCTGACATTAGACCTATATTCCTAGCTTTAAGCAAATAAAGTGAATGAACCAACTTGACTCAGATTGTACCTTTAAAAACTAAATGAAATTATGAAATGAAAAGGTTTTATTCAAAGTAGCGCAGATACTGCGGCTTTATGAACGTTACAAGTCAAACTAGTTGTCCATTTCAAAACCTGGATCATTTTGGAGAAAAAATGGAGAAAAAAACTCCAAACTTAGTCTTTTCAAATTCCTTAATTAACAGAATTTACACAGATTCTACAAAACTCGTGAATTTTACATGCTTGAATTCCAGACATCAGTGTCATCTAAATAATCCTTAATATTATAGAAGCTCTTTTGGCACAAAGTGTACTTTACACATTTTTTGAACCGCGCTTCAGTCAAACCTAATATATTATATTATAGTAATGAGAGGTCCCGGGTTCGAACCTCGACGGGGGACAAAAAAACACCAGGTCTTGGATGTTTACATGTTTGTGATGTCGTTATTTCTAGTTCCTACGACACAGGGTATCCTAGTGTAGGGCCAGAAGCAATGAAGCCTGTATGTAAATGTTATGTTACGTTAGTGTGACTTTACGGCAAACCAATAGGAAATAATCAATAATGAACCTAGAGTATAGCGTATGTATACTCCAAAGTATCTATCTAATCAGTCTATAACATTTACATTTACATACAGGCACATACATAGCTTCTGGCCCCACACCCAGGAAACCCCGTGTCGTGGGAACCAGAAACAACATCACAAACATGTAAACATCCAAGACCTAGGGCTTTTTTTCCCCCAGCTGGGATTCGAACCCTGGAGAACATAAACAAAGCCCATTGTTGGGCATCTTCCTCTCTCTCGCCAACCCATCCAGTCGTTTGCTCTTTCACAATGTCCTCGGCTCTAAGGTATAAACTACAAAGAGGTGACCATAATTTACGACACTGCGCCGAAAACCATAGAACTATTGATGGCGGGCGAGAATGGTCTCGCTTGAAGAGAGTAAACATTTTGTAAGAAGTGCGAATTTATCTTCGTTGATTAATTTTAAGTAAATTCAGTGCATTCAATGGTTAACAGTGCAAAGAATAAATAAATTAGCGAGTACATCATTTATAATTTTTTTGCTTTGTTCATTCAAGAACATCCTGGCTGCTCTATGCCTACACAGGGCAGGTGTAAGAAATATTGTTAACTAGTTAATTTGCACCTGTGCCGCACAAGCTATCAATGTACTCAGGGAGTATTGTCAGCAAGACTGACCCACCTACCTAGGTGTCTACCTAGCCCTAGTATTTCAAGAGAATGATAATAACAACCACTTTAAAAACGTATTTATAGGCTATTTTTTTTTAAATTGTTCTTAGTACGGGTTAGTGCATTAAAAAGAATATACTTAATTATAACCATGTCAATTGCTGTGTTTTTGTTTCTATTTGGTAGTCTACAAAGCAGTACAATGTCATTTCAATTTCGCCCCGACCAAATTAAATAGGCGAAGAAGATCGGAGAACCCGGCCCTGGACTACTAACGTCGGGAGTAGATTAACCGTAATATTGTCGTTGCATATGCTTATAATAGTTGATGTGCTGTCAATTGTACAGTCGACAGAAGTCCATTACATTTCTGTAGTAAAGTTGCGCTTAGTGTAACTGATTAGAGAGCAACTGTGTTACGGTTGATGTTCTGTCAACTGTACCAACGTAGTTAGGTAAACAAGTAGTTTTTCAATAATTACGAGCTTATAGGCTGTAAGTGGATTGCAAAGCTAGTCTTAGTTGACAAAGCCTTCGCAGATATGAATTACAGGTGGAGCATTACTAACCAGCTCGGTAATACTAGACATGGAACAAATCAGATCAACAGAACTGAACAACCTAAACATTAACGTAAATATTTGAAGCTCTAGAAAAATATTAAGGTACTCGTAGATATCTATCTCACTATCTCACATAGCTAATATACATTTGTTATGCGAACAATCAAATCCCGTCATATAATACTCGTTGTGTACAGTTCGTGCTGCGTACAACTTAGAGTATAGATCCCATTTTGCGAATAAAGTCGATCTGAGTCCCACCAAACTCAAGCCCACTCCCTGGCATACTGCGACTGTAGAAGCACAGAGTCTCCGGACTGGATAATTGAAAATGAGTGCATGTATGGCCAACAAGTCTTGTAATAATCTGTTTAGATAGAAAGATAGATTAGATTTATTGTACATAAAAATGGGAATTATACAGATATTTCTTAACCTAAGAGTACAGACGACGGCCTTATCACTACAAGTGATCTCTTCCTAACAACATTTGGATGGACTGGACTAATATACTGTTTAGAGTACACTAAAATTGATATCACTAACAAAGTACGTTTCCCGCCTCCGCACTAGGCGCATACATAGAGTCCAATAGAGTCTTGTAGAGACGAGAATCCCACCAAACTGACTCCCACTATCTCCCGCAGGAGTCCTGCGGCAGTACTACCGAGGGCCAGAGTCCCCGGACTGGACATGGGTGCGGGCGGCAGTCCGCGACGGCTGCCTGATGGCGTGGCGCGACGGCACGCTGCCGCGGCGCGCTGCAGCGCGGCTGCCGCTGCGGCAGCTGCACCTGCGGGCAGCGCCAGCGCTACCGCACGCCTTCCAGCTCTCCCGGCTGCGAGACGACGCATCCGTTGCCACTTATCAGGTAAAGTATTTCCATGAGACCCCCTCGCAGCCCCGGCTGCCTGAGTGATCTTAAACATGAAGGTTAAGCTACATATTGCGAGTTCAGTGCATGGATGGGCGACCGTCTATGACTAATGCTGGTGGCATTTTTCCGAGCGGTTCCGTACTACGCAAGGCACGTTAAGCAGTTGGTGCCGGCTGCCGTCGATAGCTGGCAGCCGTTAAGCCGAGTCAGAGGCCTTAGAGCGGCTTGAAAATTTCTGACAAAAAGATCAGCCACTCTTGCAAGCCTCCACCAATCCGGACTTGGACCCCGTGGTGGAGTATGGCTTGTACCTTCCTCAGGGAAGAGACCCGTGCCCTCGGTGGGGACATAATGGGTTGATGATGATGATTTCCATGAGACTAGACTAATACCATGCGACTTGCCCACAAACATTAAAACCCACTATCAAAAACCTAGGACTGGATACCATTAGTTTATGCCAACAACGGCCGTCTTAAGCGTTACTGCTTGCTAGTCATAAGTGTTGCTCAAGTACAAGGCCCTTAAAATTTCTATTGAGATAATATTTGCAAAAACAATCCGTAAAAGATGACGATATCATTAACTGCCATTGGTAACGCCAGTGAACCTTATGGAGGCCCTCAATCTTATCAACAGTCAAATAAATAACAGAGATACCTATATTATTTTATTGCTAGATATTTTATTTTCCACTTTAACTGTATTTGTAACTCAAATTACTGCTGCGGTATGACGACGTTCCATTTTATCAGGTTTTGCAATCGTTTCACATTTTGTTTCCGTATATATGTTTTTTATGAATTGCCTATCTTGCGGATAATCTACAACAAGTCTATTAAACACTCAAGTTCAAGTCCAGACTCCTTTGTACGACTTTTTTTCGGGTTCTTTGTCTAGCTAAACAAAACAAACAAAAAATCTGGTCGCATCCGTTACCTGAGAGCGTTTACCAACACGAAAGTCCTAAAAAACGTGAGTGATCTCCAATTTATTTTGAATTATCTGTGGTCATAATTATTTTCGTCATACGAGTATGGTGGGCGCGGAAGATACAATTTGGACAGAAAAGGTTTAGTTTTTTATTATGTATGAATTGTAAATGTATTGTCCCAATCTATCTAAACGTTGTTTGGAAGATTAAGAACTCTTAGGTCTAGAAATATCTGTGAAATTTCCTTTTTTGTCTAGTACATTTATTAGGGAAAATAAATTGTGTATTGACTGTAAAAGACATTTTCCCGCAGTAAAACGTACCCTATGTGTAGCCAGGGTGTCAGCTAACTCCACACCAAATTTTATTATAATCGCTCCAGCCGTCTAGACGTAAAGATATAACATACGCACTCACAAACTTTAGTCTTTATAATATTAGCGTGATAGTGTGATGTGATGAAAAAATATATGTACCTATATGAAACATTTCATACAATAAATACATAGAACATCCAAGCCCCGAGACAAACTAGAAAAGTTCGTTTCGTAGTTTGACCCGGAGGATCGAACCCTCGGTTTTACAGTCAGCGTGCCAAACCGCTACGCCACCGAGCCCGTCAAACAGTGTGATGAGTTTTGATAAAGTGTTCTCTATCTATCTAACTATCTACCTACATATGTCGTAGAAATTTGTTCACGAAGATGCAGTTTGTGACGCCAAGTGTGACCTTCCAAGGCTAGGTTGCCACATCATCGTCGGCTTTGCCATTCAAAATAGTTGAAGATCAATAGTACGAGTATGTGTGGGTAAACACTGTTAGCTGACACGACTGGCGACCTACAGCCGGAAGCCCGTTTCGGACGTTGGTAACGAGTAGAACCCCCCTTCCCCATTTCAGGGAGGGATTTCGAAATACCCTAATAGATAGATAGATAAAGAACACTTTATTGTACATAAAAAAAGACATTATACGGATATTTCTTAACCTAAGAGTCCCAGGCACTACAGCGTAGGAGTGGTCCCTTCACTCATCTAGTGTGAGTGAAGATACCACTGGACGCTGTATAAATCATCTCATTAAGTAGATGCAAAAAAAAACAAAAGGCCATATTAAGAGTAAAGACGACCATTGGATGGACTGGAGCAATACATTGGAGAAGGAAGTACCTAGATGTAAAAACAAATGATATTATCTGAGATATATGTATATGAATTATGCATGCTTAGTTAAGAATAAAGAATTTAATTTTTGTAACATTAGTATAAAGTTGTTGTCATTGTTAAGAAAGTCTAGCATGTTTTGCCATTTGAGGCGTACAAGTATTTAAAATTTTAAAACGTAATTAAAATCATGGAAAATATAACAAAGTTATCAATTATCATACAATGTCACTTCAAAAACTAATAGGACTAATACCTATATTTCATTCAATCAAATCAAAATGATAAAGTAAAAGGGTATGTCCAAGATAAATTGTAATAAAATGTCACATTAAGAAAGTTATTATACGAATAGTCTATGCAACGAACTTGTGGGACACAGTACTTACTCGATCGTTCTGTGGTCTTTACTCTATACAACCGCCTTTTTTGCACCCTCGCTCCGCGTCCTTTCCGTATGACCCACGCCATTGTGGCAATAAGTTCACTCAAAATCATTGATGGTCATGTCTCCTAACTGTGCTCAAAATGGCTTCGCCCGTTGAAGCTCAATAGAAATAGCTATCGATCCAGATATTAAATTTAACAAATTCAAGGTCGGCTGCATTTCCCCGGCAACCTAGCTAGTCGAGCTTGAACAGCTTGAGTACCGCAAAACACAAAATTATTGTAAGTACTGTTCTCGTTACCCACGAGTAAACCTAACCACGACTGCTCTTGATATTAATGCGGCAGTAGACAAAAACTTGCCTTCGGTGGCACGCGTTTAATGCTCTCTGATGCCATTCGGCCATTGGAACTAGGCTAATATCAACAATGTGCCATGAATGAACGCTAGTGATGGGAACAGGTAGAGTATAAATAACTACAGTTAGACTGCGGAAGACCTCGTAGATAACAACGCGCAACTTCTTTTTACGCACTTTTTGGCGCACAACTGCCAAAATAAGTGACAAATCAGTCTTCGAGGAATAGAGTTGTTAAAACCAATACATTAATATTATTTTATCGAATATCAATATGTATCGCGGGAACCTGCTTTATCGCATAGGCGGTATTAGTTGCATTAGTCACTGCGTGTTAGCCAACGTGCATTTCACAACGAATCGGAGCACATTTTTGGTGGATAGCAAGTCCTATTTATGTCTCATTTCCTACAATTTATACTTTATACAATTTATACTTTATTTATACTTTATTCATTTAATGTAAATAAATAACCAGCCTATATAATAAACCCTTACTGGACAGGCCATATCTCAGAGAGAGAGATAGAAAGTCCTCCGACAGTCAGGTTTCCTCACGATATTTTCCTTCAAGGTTAACCAATGATATTGCTAAAACAAATATATGTAACTTCAAAAACAGAATCATAATTATGTACAAACGCCCCGCCCCACCTCTCGAAAGTGAGGCCAGCGGTCAACCGACGCGCTACCACGGCTTATTTATACTCTACCTATTCCAACCACTGATGGTCATCAGTGGTCTTTCTTACGGTTACATGACATCCACATTAGAAGTCCATTCTGCGTGTTGTAAAACCGCGAGTGTATGTGAATGGTACCTAGGGTAATTGAATTAACGCTTCTTGGGGCAGATGTAACATGAATTTGGTTCACCAGACACCTAACAGAAGTTTAACCCAAAAGTTGTTGGTATGTTGATATCAGCCCTTGGTATGTCGCCACAGCTGGGGCACGGGTCTCTTTCTGCATCGCAGGAAGGTTAGGCCATACAAGTTTAGGCCCGCCACTGTCTTAAAATCCTCCACCAACCCGGACTTGGCCCCAGTGGTGGATAAGCCTAACCCAAAAATGCTTCGTAAAAAATCTGAAAGAATTACTAGAGCCTCTTGAAGGCATAAATTATCTTCCAGAAAGGAAAAATATCCATGAGGTAGCTAGTGTAGAAGACATCCTAAACAATTTTGTGTCGCAAAAGTGGCAGGCAATTGACAACATTTCATTTTTTTAGCATACGTATTTTATTGTCTTAAAGGAAACTAGATACAAAATAAAACGACCCATATTTTTTTATTTTCTGAAACACGCACGTTTTCTTATATTTTTTAAATTTAAAGTTCAAAATATTTTTACCGGAAGTGACGAAACAACGAGGCTCACAATATGTTTTCTTTTGCCTAATATCCTAAAAAAACATAGTTACAATTAAATGTCATTTTAGTATTGCCAGGGCCATGTTAAAAAAAAGTTTCTGTATTTTTTTAACATCTGCAAATATGTTTTTCTTTTATACAATTAAATCAGCTTAGTTCAATTCATCATCCCTTATATGTATGTAGTTGTTCCTTTTTTTAAATGCACTTTGTGTTGGCAAAGCCTTTATCTGCGTTCGGAGTGTTTTGCTGCCAGTTTGTTACTTTTGTAGCTACTTTTTCAAGGTTATTTATAATGGTAAGTATAAAGTATGGTAACCCTGATACTTATGTTGTGTGGCTCGCCTTGCGTAACGTAAACAAACTTTGTGTAGTGTAAAATTTATTTCTCTCTACTCAATTTTGTTCAATCTGTTCACGAAGCAATACTGCAGTTTCATTGGTTTCCAAGTTGTCACATCATCGCCCATCATTTCGTATCGAAAAATTACTAAATACACACAAAGTAATCTTTTAGGTTAGATCTTGAAATTTACTTTTTTTTATCGTGGCACAGGCATGTTCACTGAGAGCCATGGTGTGACGTCATCAGCGTATTTTTGTGTTTTTACCATTTTCTCGGAAATGCAACCACAGAAAAAACTGAAATAAATTTTTCCGTGCTTTACAAAGCCAAATCTCGAAATGGTTTTCGAATTAGAGCTCCATACAATTTTGAAATGTTGTCAATTGGCCGATCCGCCAAATCGTTGGTAAAGAAAAACCACACTACACTTTGTATGGGAATCGCTTCGTGAGAAGGCCTTCTTAAGGTCTGAAGAAAGGCTAACTAGTGCCTCCGATAAAACGCATTTTATTTTACAATCTGAAACGGTGTATATCTTTTATAATAATAATAAACACTGGAACGACTTCAATTGTGGCTTTATTTGTAGATATGTAGTAATATTTTAATAAAACAGAAAACTGGATAAAAACGGATAAGCAGGTAAAATAGTCAGATCTGGTCGAAGGGTAAAGTAGTAGTGATGAAAATGAGGGAAATTTCGAAATGTGTGACGTAATTTAAATATTTGAAAATGATAGATAAAAAAAAATTGTGTGAAGAGGTTTGCACCGTTACAAATCCTTTTTGCAAAAAGTGGCACACAGCAACCTTTTGCAATCTTGTCCTAGATTATTGGCTCTACCTTCTAGCTTCTAGGCCGTAGATTATAAAAATAGTTATTACTGTTAATGGAGATTTCTGTCTATCACTACTCGCTAATACGGATATAACATAATAACATTAACATAACATTTTACATACTGGCACATACATTGCTTCTGGCCCCACACTAGGATACCCTGGTATAATATTCTATAATATAAAAATGAATCGCTGAATGTGTTGGTAAGCGCAAATCTCGAGAGCAGATGAACCGATTTCGCTTAATCTTTTTTTAGAATATTCCTTGAAGTACGAGGATGGTTTTTACGGAGAGAAAAAATTAAAAAAACTAAAGAATCGACTGTTAGGCGGTACGAAGTTCGCTGACCCAGCGAACTTCGTACCGCCTAACAGTCGATTCTCGATTCTCAGTCGAGTTTATTATAGGAACAAACAGGATTAGGTAACTTCTTCTTCTTCTTCAGGCTATATTAGTCCACTTCTGGACATAGCCCTCCCCTAATGAGCGCCATAGCGCCGTGTCTTCAGCTTGCGGAATCCAGCATCTGCCGGCTGTTTTTCACAGATCGTCATCCCACCTGGTTAGGTATCTTGTCTTATGTTAAATCAATAGTCTTCTAGTTTATTATCAAATATAAACATTTCTCAAGTGGTTAGTTTATCATACAGATATCGTTCCGAGATAAGCTCTGAATCAAAGGAGGAAAAATACAATACAAAAATGAAACGCATAGGGAAGTTACAACGTGGTTTCGACACGAAACAACAGCACAAAAACCAACGCCATTTTAGATGTTTAGTTAATATTAATTTTAAGAAATTTGTAAGACTAGCTTTACTGGAACTTTCGTGTGTACTTCTTTGGTTATTATAATACCTACTTAACCACATTTTGATTTATCTATCTTCATAATATAATTTCAATCTCGCTGAGTTTAATTCAATAGTTGTTATGCTAGCAACCATTTTCTCGTTTGCTTTTTACCGGTCTACTTTGATTTTAAATTACTATGCATAATATTGTACTGTTTTGTATGTTTTAAGCATGATAGGATTTTCGTGAGTCGTGTACCTATTTTACTTTTGTTGCATAGTAAGCTCTTATGCAGCGGCGAGGAATGTTTAGGAATTACCAAAATTAAATAAGCTAAGTCATTAGCTGCATTTAAGTATGTTTTGTCAATTCAGTTTATCCTCCTTTGCAAAATTAAATAAATAAAATAAAACCGTTACCGAACGATATGATTTGAAGCAGCTGACGTCCGTCCGTATGTTCTTAGGTATTAAGGGATTTCAATTCTTTTTTTTTACCAATAACTGTTTGCTTAACACATTCAACTTATAATCACGTAGTACAATACGAAACGCTAGCGTTGTTATAGACAATTGCCGTCGTCGGCTCAATTTTCTCTGCAAAACAATTAGTCGAATGAATAGAGAGACAATTGCATGTATCATTAGGTGGTACACGATTACTGTCGCCTGGTCATTGTCCGATGTCACACTGCTTTCATAAATGGACTATAACTAGCGATCCGCCCCCTGTTACGCATGACTGTAAACTTTTCTACTGATGGCCTATGATATGCTCAGGGTTCGAAAGGATAATTATCCGTGACAATTATCTTGATAATTATCCGTGACAATTATCTTGATAATTATCATGATAATTATCTTGATAAAAAAGAGCTCGATAATTATCAATTGATAATAACAAAAATTTCGTTTATGCAAAGCAAACAAAACCAAGCAGCAAGATCTTAGTTGGCTATTAGGATTAGGTCAACAAATAAGTTCTACTGCAGCTACAGCAGCAACACAGCCAATGGAAATAGAAACATCATCGGATGAAGATATTCCTTTGGCATCTTTGGTCAATCTTAATATATATTTTGAATGTCGAATCTGATAAACAATTTTTAATTTAATGTTAATTTGTGTTGGTTTTAAATAAAAATCATAAAATTTATTTGTTTTTGTTAGTATTGGCCAAATTATAATGTATTTGTCATGAAACAATACAGAAAATTAATTTCTTACACGGGTGATAATTATCCGATAACTATCGGATAATTATCAAGCAGCATAATTATCTTGATAATTTCGAACCCTGGATATGGAGGAACTGCATCACAACCATTCTGGTACTTTGGCATTCGGTACAAGGGTTCCGTGCCTAGAGAGTGGCAAATGGAGACTGTTACTTTGCCTGCAACGTTGGTATGGACTATAAGAGACTTTTGTCCTTGAATCGTAAAAGGCGGCCTGCTGAAATTTTCACAGAATTAGATAGGATAAGAATATTCTTTATTGTGCACTGAAAGAACAACAAATACCAAATAATTACAAATATATATGTATATTTGTAATTGTAGAATTGGCGGCCTTATTGGTAAAGCAATTTCTTCCAGACAAACTTACGATGGAAAGTTGCTGAAGGAAATTAGGAAGACGGGTAGCCAGTGCCAATTTGAATATTGATACATACTTATACTTAATAATTATACACTTACATACTGTTACTTATAAAAACTTATCATCATCATCATCAACCCATTATGTCCCCACCGAGGGGCACGGGTCTCTTCCCTAAGGAAGGTATAGGCCATACTCCACCACGGGGGCCAACTCCGGATTGGTGGTAAAAACCTATAATTCATTATAAACATACATATATATCTTGTTCTCTACACAAGACATCTACACAAGACAAGGAAGGTAATAACACCTATACACAAGAGGACAAATATTTTAATGACTACACTAATAAATAAAGATCACGAACTCTGCTTTTAAAGACAGCTGGAATATGGAATGATAAAGTAATGGTAAGCCATTAGCATATGCCAATGACTTTTCTTTCTAAGTTACGTACATTTGTGAAGCTATAATACCAAGCACTAAGTGTGAGGTGAAGGAAAACAAACTGAGGAAACCTAAAGGTCTGAGGTGTTCACATACCTCATCGCTTGAAATCCCCAATACTCGGAGGGCACGCGTGGTAGTTGTGCCCATACTTTATCTCTCTCTCTCGCTGTCTAAGAAAGCCTTGCAGACGTACAGGCTACTTAAAAAAAGTAAAATAATATTTTTTTATTTAAGTGAAACTTATTTAGGACCCAAATTGAATAAAAGTACACAGTGTTGCTTAATACGCATAAACATACGTTTATATTTACGGAACCCTTGGTACGCTTGGCGGACTCGCACTTGCCCAGTAGGTATTTTATAATACTCATTCTCATTCGTAGAATTAACGGGACATTTGAAAAGACTAAGTGGAGTTTTTTTGGCCATTTCTCCAAAATTATCTAGATTTTGAAATGGACACCTAGTTTAAATTGTAACGTTCATTAAGCCGCAGTTTCTGCGCTACTTTGAGTAAAACCTTTTCATTTCATTTCATGCGCGATTACGCGATTCAGCATTTTCATAGTTTTTTTTTATCACAATATTAGTAAACCGTTTTCAATTCATAAGATACAAAGACCCGTGCCCCAGCAGTGGGGACACACAAGAGTTGAAATCAATCGATATCGCTAAGGCTTCTTAAAGCATAGAATATATATATCTACTCGTAATTGAATCGGTAACAATAGATGAGTAATACGACATACCTCCTAGAGTAGACTTATAATTATGACTGCTGTATGTTATTGAAGTGTAAATCATAACGGTTATGGGTTACGGCTACGACCACTTTTACTTTTAGAGGTCATTTAGTGCAACGTCTTCGAAGGCGTCCCGGGCCCCTCGAAACCCGCCTTTCTCACGTTTCTTCACTTAATAGACCACAGTATAATGCAACAGCCGTAAATCATCGTCTTTTGTACCCGAGCAATCTTTTTATGCGTCTATTTACCATATGAAGGGCTAGACTCGCGAAGGTGTTGATATTCACAAAGAAACACGTTTCGATGACGCCCGGATCTGGCTGTCCCCATACCCCGTAACCTTCAACTATTTCTATGACTCTATCTTGCTTCGGATCACACATCATACAGTATATTACTTTCCGGTTTCCTCCACGTCAATACATAAAATATTCAAATTACTGACCCCGTTTATGGGTTATAATAACAATTTATCTCTCATTGTTGTAGACATGCAACGAGACGGAGTACGCCCGCTGGGTGCGCGCGCTCTGCGTCGAGATCCTGCGACAGACGCCCCTGCCGCAAGTCAGGTTTCTGGACGTCTTACCCGCCGCTGATACAGCAATTAAGGAACCAAAGAAAGAGGCTACTCATCATGAGACGCCCTTGTGTCCCCCAAAGCCGCCGCCGCGCGCGCGTCGCCGACTTCTGACGTCGCCAGAGACGCACCTCCCGAATCGGGACCACTCCCCGGCCGCCACGGATGAGGGCATCGTCGTCGAGGACGACGACTACGACTCATCGTCCGATCGCAGCCTCGACCTCTCGCTCTCCCTCGACGCCCTCAAGACCACAGACGTGGTCGACGCGCCCATTCGTAAAGCACAAATCGTCAAATGCGACAATTGCAGCAAATTGAGCGCGGGCGCGCAACAGCATCACACGTTGCCGCGCGCGGCGAGATCTGGCGAATTGGAGCAAGGTCGACATCGTTACTTAAAGAGGTGGGAGGGGTCGGAGCGGGGCGCCGAGCGGGGCCGATACGCGCTGGAAGCGGCGCGCCGGAAGACCGCCTCGTTGGAGAGTCGGGCGAGGTCGTGCTCCCCCAACGTGCACGAGGTGGTTACGCAATATATTCCCGTGAGGGAACGCCGCGCGCTGTTTGAATCCATGACCCAGAGCGGGACCACTTTGGCTCGGAGTAGCGAGCAGCTGGCGCAGCATCCTAGAGTAGAAGATGCCGCTCTGACCCCTCGAAGAGCGGCATCCCTTCACGACTTGCAAGCGCCGCCTTCAAGGTCTGTCAGTGACTTGCGTCAATTCTTCGAGTCGGTGGCGCGCGGCGCGGGTGGCGGCTGCGCTGGCCTGCAGCGCTACAGCGCTCCCCCGCAGCCCGTGTCGCGCGCCTTCACCTCTTTAACCTGTGCTTGAATACGCTATGTACCTACCAGGCATGATCATCGAAGAACATCCTGACGTTTTCCTCGAAGCTCCTGTCTGGACTATACTTACTCCTTGTAAATACTGTAAAAAGACTCACGGCGTAGATCGCCGACTAATCTCATTTTAGTCGTTTGTGTTAAGACTGTTAAAAAGTATTGTTATAAATCGAAGTACCTAATATAAAATAATGAAATAAACTGAGATGTATATGTATTGATCAAGTTTTGTAACTTTATTTCTTGCTTCAATTATATAATTATCTCGTAGATTGTCCTCGTATCCTATGTAAGTCGGTACACGGGCGACGAGTTAGACAAGAGTTCTTACATTACTGCGTGGGTTGCCTCAACTGTTGACAATCAGACGTACGTTTCATTGTTGGGTACACTTTATTGCCAGAAATGTTGGGTTACGTGTCGTGTACTAATTACGCCGCTTGTGTGTGACTAAATAGTGTTTTTGCGAAACACCTGGCCGATAGTGGGTACAATGGAATGAAATGTCACTCAGCAGGGCGCTGCAAAGGTCGCGAGGCACGTCGCGTCCTCGCTCCCATGTACTAAAGAACGCCAACCTCTTGCAAAACTATCGATAAAAGGAGCTTGCCATTCACGTTTTAACATTATACTATTACACCAACCACTGCGTCTTCCAGTTGGCGCACAACGAGTTTGTTAAGACATTCGTGACCTATTCACAGGGCTCGACCATTCTCGGGTTTTCTTAGCTCATTCAGCTCGCGAATTCAATGGCAACTTGCGTTTTCGTCCAGAAACACAAAAGCGTGTCGTGCCGTTGAGCGGACAAAGGCGCTGATTTCATTTCGCTGAGTGCCTTTTCTTATTGACTTTAGAAACAGAAAGTGGCATTTTAAAAGGGTCAGAGGTAAGAAAATGGACGTGATTAAAGATAAAATTTCGTGGCTCGGTAGCGGCGCCCTAAACTAATTCGTGAGTCACAGATAACTAAGCATGACGATCTTTCCGAGAAACCGACGAGTAATGAATATTAGATTCATCGCTAAATTAATGCCATCTGCGGCGTTTGAATCACTGCCACTTTAGATAACCATTGCGTAAGATCCGTTGAAAAATACCAGTTTCCAAAACATACATCAGATTACCTTTCTAACGCGGTGGACCTTTTCTAATAGCAGCAACAAATTAGCAGCTGGAATGTGGTCGTGTCGAATGGTGGCTGCACCCTCACAACCCGTAATTCAATCGACACAAAAAACTCTCCGGACAATGGGGAGTTAGAATACGAAAAGAAAAAAGTTATTACAAAAGATACCGAGGGAGGTGCAGGTCAGGTAGCGGGGATTTGTTCCTATCTGATTTGGCTGCTTGTTTGATAACAATATTGTAAACGTTACTGCAAGACGATCATGCATGATCTCAAAAACAATCGGGAGACCGTAGGTGATTTTGATTTCTGTCTTACGTACATTTGTGAAGTAACGAAGAAGCATAACTGTGAAGGAAAACATCGTGAAGAAACGTGTGTCCGGTCACATTATCAAAGCGCTTAAAATTGCCAATTCGCGGCGCGCGTGGTAATTAAGTTCATACATTCTTTCTGAGAGAATGTCGGACGTGGGACGTGGGAATGTGGGGAATGTGGGACGTATATAGGCTGTACAAACGTCCCACTGTAAGGCACAGAGATATTAGTAGCACCATGACTAACATTGGAATTGAGAGAGATCTTCTTCTTCAGGCTATATTAGTCAACTGCTGGACATAGCCCTCCCCTAATGAGCACCATAGCGCAAGGTTGTGCCATTATTGGGGGGTAATGCCCATAATCCCCACGCTGGGCATGCGGGTTGGGGATCGCAGTTTGGAGAGAGATCACACACTACAGAATTGCTTTCATGTCAGTCATTTTAAAAACCTATTTAGAATTTTTTAAGGTTAACACGAGCAGTAGACATAATTAAAACTGTTTTTATACGGATCTATGCTCGTTTATTACATTTTTACAATTTTCCAACGTTTTGGCACTTTTTCAGGTGCCGTGGTCCCGGATGACTGAGGTGACGGGCGTCTTTTAGAAACCATTAACGGTTAGTTTACTACCCTCACCTCAGTCATCCGGGACCACGGCACCTGAAAAAGTGCCGAAACGTTGGAAAATTGTAAAAATGTAATAAACGAGCATAAATCCGTATAAAAACAATTTTAATTAAACCTATTTAGAGGCAAAAAATTCCACCCACGCCGGGATTCGAACCCGCGACCTCTGGCTATGCGTGCCAGCGCTCTTCCAACTGAGCTAATGGGCGACTCACCGGTATCAGTGAAATTTCCAACCTCTTTACAATACTCTGTATTACGTACAAAGGAAGAAATGTCCGACCTCTACAATTCTCTCTGTACTACGTACAGAGGAAGAAATTGTAAAGAGGTTGGAAATTTCACTGATGCCGGTGAGTCGCCCATTAGCTCAGTAGGAAAAGTTCGAATCCCGTCATTGGTGGAATTTTTAGCCTTTAAATAGGTTTGTAAAATTGTCCTTAGCACGAGTTAGTGCATTAAAAAGAATATAAGTACCTAATCATGTCAGTTATTGTTAAACAACTTAGCTCAGGCCGGAGTTGCAATACTTCGCAGACCTACCTCATGTCATGGAATGACCGCGAGGTACATACATAAATTCGGTTTAATGTTGCACCATTCGCGTGCAGCCCGAAACCTTTGCTTTAGCGAGCGTGAAAACATTTGCAGATGTCGAAAGCACTTTGTGTATGCTAACGTAGCGGCAAGGAATTAACGAGTGCAGCTATGCAATATACACCAAAAATTATGGGACTAGTGAATACAATAGAAAGTTATATAAAAATAAATGTTTTAGTATAAATAGAGATGCTGACGTAGAACCCCAAATTTATACTGCAATATTAAATGGCAGAAGTTGTAATGAATTACCTACTAGCAAAATACTAGAATTGTATTGAATACACCGTACCACTGGGGGTATGGGCAATGGTACGGTGGGTCAGAAATGGATTCTTCAATGAACTCATTTACAAACAGAGTAAATAAACATTTACCAAGTGCACGAAAGCGATACACTTATCAGCTTAAAGCTGCTTATGTATCAATAAAATATAATGATAATAATTCAAATCAAACATTAATTTCTTCTTGAGCCATGAAGGTTAGTATCATGCCGCCTCGTTGCCCCACATGTAATTTGATTGCCATTTCGTATCCTTTGTCCTGTTTTATGCAAACGGTGTAGTCGCCGAAGGGTACTCTTCATAGATTACTCAGTACCCGCCCTCACCCTTAACTTACTTAAAATATAGTATTTAGTGAGATATATTTTTGGATGCATGCCTAGCATATAATTTTATCATCTAAGTTTAGAATAAGTGGCATGTTTCTGTTTTATCTCAGAATTAAATAAAAATAAAATTAAATCATACTGAGATCATCTATCTAATCCAGAAGCTCCGCGAAAGTCTACAGCGTGGACGATGAAAAACAACAACGTAATAAAAATATGTTGATGCTCCGTCAGATGCACGAGATCAGAACTCGTTACAAGTGTGTCAAATCTTGATAGCTAGAGCGGCGGTTCTAACTCCTAGGCTATTTCCACCAGGTAATGTCGAAAATCGCCTGCTCTGCGCTGACCGTCGATACCACGATAATGATAGACGACAGTCGACACCATACTTATCTCCACTCCAGGCAGTTATCAGGTAACTCGGCCAGTGAATGCACTGGCCTTGAACGTGACTCGAGCGTTAGTTTTTTTACTTCGACGGTGCAAGGTCAACGCCGGTACCCGAATCGATTTGGTTGGTGTATGTAAGTACAATACTACATAGCAGTATGAACTGCAGATGATGAAGCTATCTATCTAGATGGATTAGTGAAGCTTTCAGTCTTATTTTTTTGTAGCTGTTTCAGCTCAGTGGGTAGAGCAATGGATTCGGAAGCGGGAGACCCCCCCCAGCGCGAGCATTGTATGTTTATTTTAAAAGTTACGTTTTAAACTTCGCATTTTTCATATCAATACCTTACGCTAACGGAAAACATAGTGACTAAACGTTCACTAGTATTTGCTGTGCGCTAGGCTGACTAAGCTGTCAGGATGTCCCATGGAAGAACCATGTCCTAGGGAATGCGCCGCAGTGTCCGAGTGGTTCCTTCGAGTGTGCGTGAAGGTGCCACTGGACACCAACTCTTCTAATAACGGAGGAAGCAGAAGTTTGCAATAAAAAAAGTAATAAGGCGATGTATTAAGAAAGAGGCTTAGCTAAGAAGTTGGTCAAAAACGTGCTGAGATTGTTAATAGAAGATTAGATACGCTGCCGTCTCTCTTAATACGTATTAAGTGGTGTTATTTAAGAAATGTGATGGGTACTGAGATTTTTTCGTTTACGCATATGTCGTAAGATTTTTAGATAGGTACCCAAATTGTATATCCTGGGATATTCATGGGAGCCAGTTAACCTTTTACACGGTAGACATAATAGTTGCCACTTAAAATTTAACTTTAACGCTTTGGAATAAAGCCCAAAAGCTATTTTGGGCTTTACATACCTCAAATAACTTAAAAATATTTATTTAATCCATTACAGACTTACAAAAGTATGACAATGTTCCATATTATTTAGTATATTTGAGGAGTAATAATGACAATGTTTACCGGCGACCGCCACACTAGACTATAACCTGTATGGTGGGGGACTGGTCAAGCTCAACCGGTTAAAGAGTTATTAGAAAACTATGTAAACCATTATCCTAGGATGAGTTCAGCATTCGGCACCGGCCATTGCGAGTTTTGACATCAATGAATCGTTTTCAGCACAAATTCACAAAGCAATTCATAGATAGCGCTTGTACAGGCGTGGCCATAGAGGAACCGGAATACGGCTGTCAAAATTTATAATTTAATTTATTTATTAAGGGCCGATTCGACCAAACTATTTATGCTTGGTATAAGTGCTAATCTTGGAATAAATCGAGAAATTCTCTTGTTAAATTGTAGATTTATTCCAAGATTAGCACTTATAGAAAGCATAAATAGTTTGGTCGAATCGGCCCTTATTAGTCAGAACACTCAGGTCCGATAGTATTAGTAAAACAGTTGTTTAAAATCTATGTTAATACACATACAATTCATTATTCAATTTGTTTTTTCACACTTTAAATACACTTAAAATTCGATTAATACACAAAATAAAACAAACAAAATTACATAACATGATGGGTATTTAGTCTGCCTATAGTACAAATTAATCTGCGTTGACGACCTCTGTAGCGTAGCGGTAGCGCGTCTGCCTACCATGCAAGAGGTTCCGGGTACGAATCCTGGCTGGGAACAAAATAAAAACCCCAGGTGTTGGATGTTTACATGTTTGTGATGTCGTTGTTTCTGGTTCCCGCGACACAGGGTATCCTAGTGTGGGGTCAGAAGCAATGTGTGTGCCCGTATGTACTTAAATGTTATGTTATGTTGAGCAAAATCAGACAGACGTGTCCCTGCTCTTGTATGTGCATGCCTATAAGCACCATCTATGAAGTGAAACATTTTAAACTTTCACGACTTGAACTCATTATTAGAATATTTTCAGGGCTTAATCGAGTAGTAATTTATTGCTATTTTACCTCGACGTTTCGACGACGTTTTAGTCATCGTGGTCACGAGAAGACTGATGGCTGGTGCTCCCTCGCATCTTCGGCTGATAAGGTTTCAGACTACCCTCAATCATAAAAAAAACTTATTTGGAGGCTAAAAATTCCACTCTGTACGTAATACAGAGAAAATTGTAAAGAGGTTCGAAATTTCACTTATGCCGGTGAGTCGCCCATTAGCTCAGTTGGAAAGAGCGCTGGCACGGATAGCCAGAGGTCGCGGGTTCGAATCCCGGAATTTTTAGCCTCTATATAGGTTTTAATTGTCCTTAGCACGGGTTAGTGCATTGAAAATAATATTACCCTCAATCAGCCATCTCAAAACACTATTAGGGTTTCGACACACTACACTGACAATGTCGGACGATGTCGAATTACTACGCGATTAAGCCCCGAAAATATTCTAATAATCTATGAAGTGCTTGTGAATTTGTGGTGAAAACGGCTCATTCAGATAACTGATTAGTAAATACCAATATTGTGTGCTTACCACTCAGTGACGAAACTTTGATATACCTGCATAGAAGGGATCAACGTTAAAAAGAAGATGAATAGTCTATCCTTTTGGGATAATCACTTGAAAATAGAGGTAACTAACCACTGCAGGAAAACCAGAATTAAATTCTGGGGCTGAAGGAACAATTGGAAAGGACAATTCGTAAACAGGAACAATCAAGTCTTAGAAACTCATTCTTAAAAGCATTTTGATGGTTGATTTAAAATGGGTCGCAAGCACAATAGAGTCAACGCAACCAATTGTCTGAGAAATTTAAATCATGCCATGCCATGCTGACCAATTATTACGTATTTTTTGAGTTGTGTTCCGTGGAATATTTTGGTAAAACATACGCAGCAAACACTTAAGAATTGTTTTTTTTATTGATATCAACTCTAGTTGGTACGTCTAAACTGCTGGAACACGGGTCTCATTCTGCATCGCAGGAAAGTTAGTCCATACTCCACCACGGGGGCCAAGTCCGCGTTGGTGGAGGTTTGTAAGGTAGAGGCGGACCTTAAAGGTAGGATTTATCAAGCTGACCATAAGGCCTCTGACATGGCTTAGCAACGAGGCGCTCGGAAAAATGCCCCTAGCGGTAGTCACGGGACGCTCACCCATCCTGCACCTGACCGCGCCTGTTGTTGATTAACTCTAGTGATTGATTCCAATCACGCGGTTCAACTTGGTCACGAGCTATACTTGATTATTTTCTCCTCTTCCTTCGTTCCTCTTATCTCATCTGTCGCGTTTATTCTTATAACACCTTCACCGGTGACATGTACCAATGACTTGGTTCCCTAAGTTATGTATGTAGTTAGTTATGTTATTAATACCCGCTAACTACTTAACTACCTCAGCGCTTAAAATTGCCGTGATAATTAACTCATACTTTGAGAAAAGGCCTGTGCCCAGCATTGCGACGTATATACTCGTAGATTATTTAAAAAACATATCAAGTAAGTGAATCCGGAATTAAGTTGATAATGTAAATAAGTTTTATTTTATTTTTTTATGTAAGGTGAAGAAAATTTAAGAATAAACAAATGTAAACAGACATACTCATAAAGTAGGTACTGCATCTTTAGACCTTCACACTGAGAAGTAATATTATATTAGTAATAAAAAAGTGACGCTAAAACAATGGACAATGTAAATTAGTATTATCTAGCAAAAGGTTCCTCTACAACTTAGTTTGAACTTAAGTGAGCTTACAAATTGCTTATACATGATTTTATATACAAAAAGACGAAATAATTGTGACAAATAACTCATGCACGTAAATAGATAGGTACATATTATGTTGGATGACAAGATACCACTAAAGTAAAGTTCCTACTGATATTGTTAGAATATTTTCGGGGCGGAAACGCGTAGTAATTTCTACGCGATTAAGCCCCGAAAATATTCTAACAATGTTTTCAAGTCGCGAAAGTTTAAAATATTTCCTACTGATACCTGTGAATTTGGAGCTCTATGTTACTAAAAAGTTTAGTACACATTTTAGATATTATTTACAACCGTAATAAATACAGTCGTATCGTAACACATTACACTACATCGATCGATCTTTAAAAACTTGCACTTTTATCTATTTCGTTAAGGGTGACTTTGCAAGGTAGCGAATATCCCACTGTCGACTCTACATATGTATAAGTTAGTCTAAGCTACTTTTTTACGAGCCGAAAAAGGTCCGTTAGAAAGAACTTGGGCAACAAATCAACCTACTCTAACTAAAGAAACAATGTCAATGGTTTGACATGCAATAAATGGTGTTGCGGTACATTATACGCGATAGATACATTACTTGTTTACACTTACACACACATACACAACACGTACGTGACACACAATAGCAGCTCGAGTTGTTATTTTCTTTGGAAAGCTGGCAGATAGATTGATCAACATAGCTGTATACTATTAACAGACGATCGAACTTGGTACGAGACGGACAGCGGATTCGGTACGCGCCATACCATATCCGTTCGTCTGGAAAATTGTCTGCCGAACATAACTAGTACTATTTTGTGTTCGCTCGGACCGAGGCATCGATGGCACGCCCAATCCACTGTTTGGCCCGTACCAAGTTTGATCGTTTTTTTGCCCTATAAAGGGCACCCTCCGGAGGATACGGGGGAGGGAGGTGGTGAATACTCATGCATAACAGCACGGACCCGACCGTGCTGCCAATGTAGGACTCACAAGAAGTGCGCCAAACCATTAAACACCACCTTGGGGCTGGATTAGGTCCTAAGAACCTCTAAACTTATAACATATTTTTAAAATGTAAATAGTTTTCATAGAGCGGATTGTGACTCAATAATAAGCCTTACCACTACCGAATACCAGCGGGTGGTAATTGGTTAAATAAGCCAATACCAATTTAGACCAGTTCCTGGATTAATCTACTTAATAAAAATGATTTTGTCTACATTATAAGAACGTCTTCACCTTCACTTTAGTTAAAGACAATGCTAGATGATGCATGCTAGAGATGAATGATAGATGATGAATAAAAGTGAAACTGCCTGATGTAAATATTCATTGTAAATATCACCCCACACCTTCTAAATTTTTTTCATCGCCCATCTTTTATATTTTATTTTAATATTTAAGAATAAATTAATTTATTTACTTACCCATCCCCCATCCCCGACCTTCATCGACCTTACTTTGGACTCTCGATTTTAAATTTTAAATTATATAATTTAACTTGACAATATTTTTTATAAAAAAATTTTTTTAAATAAAAGATATTAAAAAAAAAATTTTTAAAGGTTGCCCCCGGGTAGTGTAACAGTGCAAACCTCTTCATACCATTTTTATTTCTTTTTCTATCTATCATTTTCAAATATTTAAATTACGTCACACATTATTCGATTTCCCTCATTTTTCATCACTACTACTTTACCCTTTGACCAGATCTGACTATTTTGCCTGCTTCTCCGTTTATCCGTTTTTATCCAGTTTTCTGTTTTATTAAAATATTATACTACTAATCTACAAATAAAGCCACAATTGAAGTCGTTCCAGAGTTTATTAATATTTGTAAAGATATCCAACGTTTCAAACTCACATCGGGAGCGACCCACCTCGAGGCCGAGGAGGACGCACAGGTTTGATAGTCAATGAGCTATGGAACGAAGCATGCTTGGGATGTCGCACACTGATGCACAACTTGGAAATTCGGGAGCAAACTGAAGTCACGGACGTTATAGGGGTCGCACGAAAAATGAAGTGGAAATTGGTCATGTGATAAGGCTAAGGCTGGGCGCATGCTGAGACGCAGGCGACGCAGCACAGCGCAGCGCAGGGCAGCGCAGATTTTGTAAAGCATGCTCTGCGTCTCGTTGTAGTGCCGGCACAGATTTCTGCGCGACGCGTCGAGGCATGTTTAGTAAAAAATTTGTTGTAATGACAGCACATTTAATTGAATTAGTTCGCTGTGGACCTTGTTTGTATGATACAAATCATCCAGACTATTCAAAAAATACTTTGAAAGAGTTATTATGGGTGTAAATTGCCAAGGAATGGAGCGAATAGTTGCGACGCAGTTTGCGGTGGGGGCCTATGTCTGCCTTAATTGCCCTGCCCTGTACTGAACTGTGCTGCGCTGTGCTGCGTCGCCTGCGTCTCAACATACGCCCAGCCTAACCGACGGCAGATGGACCAGGAAAGTCACAGAGTGGTACCCGCGAGGCCACGTAAGAAGACGACTAGGCCTAAATAGTATACACTAGGCCTAAATAGTATATAGTATACACCCTTAGTTTTAAATTTAAAGTTTAAGTTAGTTAGTTAGGGGCTAAAAATTCCACCCATGCCGGGATTGAAACCCGCAACCTCTGGCTATCCGTGCCAGATCTATCTATATATCTATAGAGTATCTGGCAAGGATAGCCAGAGGTCGCGGGTTCGTATCCCGGCATGGGTGGAATTTTTAGCCTCTAAATACGTTTTTAAAATTGTCCTTAGCACGGGTTAGTGCATAAGTTAGACCTGAGATTTCCGCACTTAGCTTCATAGTTGAGCCATTTTACGTAGCAAGCGCTGAGGTACGCTAACACTTCAGACACTAGGGTTTCCTTACGATGTTTTCCTTCACAGTCAGCGAGTAGTATTGCTACTATAATTTCACAAATGTACATAACTTAGAAAACAAAGTCATTGGTACATGCCGGGGTTCGAACCCACGACCTGCCGATTGAGAAGCCGGCGCTCTACATCGCTCCGCTACCACCGCTCTTGGGTTAGTGCATTATATTATAACTTTGTAAGTGAGTTATACTAAGAAAAAAATATTCACGTGCAAAATATTAGTTTGTAAAAAGAAAACTTACACGACCCTAAGTGGTAATAAAGGCATTTTAATTTTAATGTTAGTAATAGTATAATGGATGTCAAGTGCTCTGCCGACTTCGGATGTCATTAAGGATTTTATCTTGTATGTGAAACATTAGTTCCATTGGAGCAATTTGGTAAATAAGTTGGTGGGCAGTAGTTGCAATAATTCGATTCATTAAGGCTTTAAAACACTATCTATTGATGTGTATGTGTCCGTATAATTTATCAGAATTTTATAATTATGAAAAATGTAATTAATTTGACAAAATATAAATATTGAACTAATGTTATTATTATAATGTATTATATAATGACATGTGTTGTAATTATCTTATTGTAATTTTAAATTGATTGAATTTTCCTGTTTTCAATTGGAGTCTGTGTGTGTATTTTTGAAATTATAATTAAGTATTTGCTATGCCGTATCGGTACAATTACACAGTGCAATATTAACTGTAAGAAACATCTTAAATTACTGTAATTTATGACAGTAAAAGATTGAATTGAATTGAATAATTTGAAGTTTTTAAAAATATAAAGACACATCGTCTTACTACAAAAAATTAAGATGTTGAACAAGTGTCTCAATAGTATATTTCATTACAAGTGCGGAAAGGCTCAAGGTCATGCTGTGCAATGACAGTTCCGCACGTGTACCACTGAACGACTATTTTTAATACAGTTGCGAAAAAATAAGCAATTTAATAAAGAAAAAATATTTGGAAAATGGCCCCAACCGTAATAAAATATAAGCAGATTTTTTTTTTCTTCACCCATTCTAGTAGGCAAAGGGAACTATGCCCATACAGCCAAGTCTTCAGTTGAATTTTTTATTGATATGAAATGAAAATGAAATTTAATGAGATGAAATGAAATGAAACCTAACTTAACTCATTCAATCAAATCATTGAATCTGATATTGAAACAAATTAGTAGCTAATAAAAACTTCTATGATTTTTTTTCAGTAAAAACTTCATGGTTGGTCTTTCTTTTTATTAGACATTATTTTGACAGTTGGGAAAGAAAACGCACGAGTGCGGGAAAGGTAAAAAAAAGCACGAATGTGTAATAGCCCACATCCCGCACGCTATACGTCCCTGTAATACGCCACTTTTTGAGCACCTGTATTAAAAAATATGTTTACCACAATACTGTGTTTTATGATGGGTAAGACCTAGACACGGCTTTGATAATTAATTATTATGGTCTATGTTTAGACACTCTAAGTTATCGCAAAAATGGTTACGGCTTTTTATGCCGTACCAACTTTGACACTTAATAAAGAAATCAAAATTTATAGGGGGTTTCCCGTTGACTTAGAACCACGAAATTTTGCGGATTGTATAAAACGATACAATTTGCAAAATTTCGTGGTTCTAAGTCAACGGGAAACCCCCTATAAAATTTGATTTCTTTAAGTGTCAAAGTTACAAAAATAGGAAAACATCTGAACTATAATTTGTAATTATTTAACTATACATTTGTAATCTTAAACAAATGTCTTTAAAGTTCTAGAAAGCTCAGAAAAAAACTGTAAGACTCGTTTCCTAAACAATTCCTACCTACAAATTTATACGGAACTCTCAGTGCGTGAGTCCAACACGTGCTTGACCGTTTTTTTAAAGTGTTTTTCTTTTCATCTCCCTTCTCCACTTTATTTTATCACACTTCAGTATAACATATTTCTAAATGCAACACAATAAAACGCGCCTTCGAAAAAGGTTTCAGCCATAATCGTAAAGCAGTCCCATTGAAAATGGAGGCGGAAACAAGAAACAGTATATCAGTCAACTGAAAATTAACAGGTTTATTTTGGGCAGCAAACTCCACTAATTAGTTTTTGAAACTGTTTCTTCGAAACACTACACTCCCTTCATTAGATGTTAATGGGTGAGGCGTCCTGTGAAAAGCGAAAATTTAATATGGATTTTCAACAGTATTTCTTAATGATTCGCAGTCCTGGTTGGTGGAGGATTGTAAGACAGTGGCGGGCCTTACTGTCAGAAGTCATCAAGCCGCCCATAAGGCCTCTGACATGGCTTAACGACTGCCATTACATGACAGCCGGCACCAACGGCTTAACGTGCCTTGCGAAGCACGGAAGCTCTCGGGAAAATGCCACTAATGGTAGTCACAGGACGGTCACCCATCTTGCACTTCGCCTGACTTTGCCTGTTGTTGCTTAACTCAAGTGATTCCTACCGCTCGGTTCAACTAGGCCACGAGCACTTCTACTAGGCCACATCGTTCGATACCCTCAAAGTATACAGGTACCTACTCACGAAGAAAAAATCAAGACGTATATCAAGATAGCCTTGGCATTAACTTAACGTGTATTTACGTAACTTTTGACGCAAAGAGGTCAGGCAGCAACTGCAAAAAGTCTACGTACAAAAATTAATGTCTTTGATGAAGTTCTCACAGTAGAACATCGAAACTGACCATTAGCTTATTACACCACTTACCAGCAGTTCCGGTTTAGCTCCAACTCTAGTAATAAAATTAGAGAAGTCCTGCATAACATAACATAACCACACGCCTGTATCCCAGAGGGGTAGGCAGAAATCATGGACTGCCACTTGCCACGATCCTGACTGATCACCTTCGCTTCATCAACGTTCATAAGTCGTTGCATGCACGCATGCCGGTTCCGGGTACTTCTTATCTTCCCCTTTGGTGATACATTCTCTATTTGGTCGACGTATGCCCGCCTGGGACGTCCGTTACCGGTCCTTCTACTCACATTTGCAATATATATTTGTTTCGTCAATCTTTCTTCCTTCATCCTCTCCTCATGTCCAAACCAACAAAACATCCCTTTCTCAATTCTAGTAAACATCCTCTTTCAGTTTTACGTTATCTAATCAGACTATTGCGTATCCTGTCATTGGTAGAGAAGGCCTCAAGCGAGCTAATGTGAATAAAATGACACTAAGCTATCTTGGGACTTAAGGACAAATTAATAGTTCGTTATGAACTACCAAGGCGCGTTGGGTGCCAGACTATTACCCATTTAACGCGGCAATTCCTCTTAATACAACCGATGTAACTTGACCTCACCCTGCCCTTTTATACACTACCAAGACGAACCCAGACACTTCCAGGCGTTTTCTAGAGACCTTGCTTCGATGGTAAAGTCAGTATCTTGGGCGTGGCCGCTTCGATTACACCCGATGGAGGAACAACAATTTTATGGGAGTTAAGAGTTAATGAATAAATTGAGTGGAGAAGAGGGACTTTGGACGTAAGGCGTTTTGGGGTGTTAACTAACGCCACCAATGGAATAAAAATCAAAATTTGTTTTATAATACGTTTTTTCATCAAAACGTTAACATAATAAATCTTAGTAAGAATATTTTCGGGGCTTAATCGCGTAGTAATTAATACCATGATGGCTGTAACGTCGTCGAAACGTCGAGGTAAAATAGCAATAAATTACTACGCGATTAAGCCCCGAAAATATTCTAACTATGTGTACAAGTCGCGAAAGTATAAAATATGTTATAATAAATCTTAAACACTACGACAACTATTTTAACTACATACCTACATTCCAGAACCTAGGACTTTCTCAGCAGAACGGGCAGTTTTTAGAGGAAATCGGTCAAAGTACTAGGATACGGCCTCTGTGGCGCAGCGGTAGCGCATCTGCCTACCATGCAAGAGGTTCCGGGTTCGAACCCCGGCTGGAGACAAAAAAAAACTCCAGGTCTTGGATGTTTACATTTTTGTGATGTCATTGTTTCTGGTTTCCACGACACAGGGTATCGTAGTGTGGGGCCAAAAGCAATGTATGTGCCTGTATGTAAATGTTATTGATATTACTGACATACAGATATTACTTATTGGCGACCTCTGTGGCGTAGCGGTACCGCATCTGCCTACCATGCAAGAGGTTCCGGGTTCGAATCTCGGCTGGAGAAAAAAAAAACACCAGGTCTGTGTGAGGTTTAAATTTTTGTGATGTTGTTGTTTCCGATTCCCACGATACAGGGTATCCTAGTGTGGGGTCAGAAGCAATGTATGTGCCTGTATGTAAATGTCATGTTATGTTATCACAGCTATTAACTAAATTATTAACTAAGTACAATTATTGATATACATATTGTAACACAACATAAAAAATATTATTATTACTCGTAAAAATGTCCTCAGTCTGGGTTATTTCGACGTTTGTGATTTCCTTGCCTGGTAACCACTGCACAGGGTAACAGTACAATTGATTGTGTCGTTTGGAATTAATTCATTATTCGTAACAGACGAAAGAAATATACCAAAGTTATTTGTACCAACGTAATGTCGGGATTCGAACCAACGACGTCACCCATTTGAGGCATGGTTTCTAGCGACGCTACCACCGCTCACACTCTGTCAACTACGTAGGTGTGTATTGTGAAACAACGTGGCAGGTCACCGTGTCTGTCAACAAATGTGGCTTACCTACCTACCAACCTCTTGCCTCAGCGCCTTTGACCTCGGCCACACAGACAGGACGTGGGAGGGCGCGGGAAAGACGCGACGCGGTGTATATAGAAGTCGCGCCCTCGCCCTGTCCTTTCTGTGTGGTTCCTTCAGCCCCTATATTGATATAAACCCTTGGTATGTACCCCTGCTGGGGCACGGGTCTCTTTCTGCGTCGCAGGAAGGTTAGGCCGTACTCCACCGCGGGGCCAGGTCCGGGTTAGTGCAGGGTTGTAAGACAGGGGCGGGCCTTACTGTCAGAAGTTATCAACCCACTCATAAGGCCTCTGACAGGGCTTAACGACTGTCATTACATGACGGCCGTCACCAACGGCTTAACGTGCCTTGCGAAGCACGGAAGCGCTCGGAAAAAATGCCACTAGCGGTAGTCACGAAATGGTTACCCATCCAGTACCTGACCGCGCCTATTGTTGCTTAACATTAGTGATTGATTCCAGTCACACGGTTCCACTAGGCTACGAGCGCTCAGCAAGTAGCCTCTAAGAGATTTGTTTGTATTCATTTGGTATGGGATTTTAGCAAGACACAAAATTTTGAACTTTAATGTATTAAAGTTCATAATGTTGTGTCTTTTATTAACTGTAAAGATTTTTCCACGCCCCAGCCTAATGTCCTTTCTGTGTGTCCCAGGCCTTGTGTACCCGAGTAGTGTACCAACCCACGCCCTGGTACACAATTACACATACGATGTACGAGTCGGTGGACGTGGTTCTATCTAGCGGGGCTTTTAGGGACACGAGCTCGATACGAATGCTTAGATAGCCACCAAGTGCGGCACGGATCTGATGGCGATTAATTAAACTTGAAAGAAAACTATTACAAAAAAACTATGTTGAGGTTTCACTAAATAACTTTCAATACCTCTTTCTTAATAAAATAATAACAGATGTATCAAAAACGAAAGTAATCATCAACTAAACACATACTTACTAAAATGTCAACAACAACGATGTTCGCCACGACGTGACGTGGCACGCTCTGATTGGTGTCCACTGTTTCGTGACTTAATGACAAAGTTTTTCGAATATCTTTTAAAAAAATAATTATAATCTTTATATTTTATCATAAATAGCTTTGTTTTTTCCCATCTGCATATCATAATCAGTATTTAAAGACTTTCTTCCATCCGATTCATTCTTAGTGGATACAAGCCTAATACAAAGTCATCGTATTGCATAATATAAGTTATTTATGCTTGGAAGAATCGAAAGAGCTCGGCTTGCGGCGTCCATCCAGCGAGGCCCTTAGGAGCCATTTAAGTGCCTACTAATTATTTTAAGTATTGAAAAAATACATTTCTAAAACACTCGAAGCCAGCAAAGTATTTCTATGGACCAGTCAAGGTCCTGACTCTGGGGGCCTCGCTAGTTAGAACTACGTCCAATGAGGTACTCCGTCAGTCACTCTTCTTTGTTTGCTGTTGCTGACATCTACGTAAAGTTGGTTTCCTCAACCTATTGGAACGTCGGTCCCAAAGGATTCTATTGTCTACTACTGTAGCGCCACAGATCCCTCACAAATAAGGCGAGGTAGTTCTGGTAAACGGCAGTTTCTACGAGAGAGATTTATGTGTTTAGTGAAAACCGTTTTAATAACTTCCAATGGCAAATGCGGGTGCAAGAGAATATTATAGGAGAATGTGTGAAAAAAAATTTTAAAGAGATTTGGGCCATGATAATCGGTCAAACGAATCGCTCGTAGCCCCGGCTGCCTGAGTGATCATAAACGATCACGAAGGTTAAGCAACATAGGGCACGTTTAGTGCATGGATGCTTCACCGTCTATGACTAACGCTAGTGGCATTTTTCCGAGCGGTTCCTTGCTTCGCGAGGCACGTTAAGCAGTTGGTGCCGGCTGCCGTCGATAGATGGCAGCAAAGAGTATATAACCACTATGGCAGTCGTAAAGCCAATTCAGAGGCCTTAGGGCGGCTTGAAAACTTCTGAAAGTAAGACCAGCCCCTAGTCTTGCAAGACTTCACCAATCCGGACCTAACCTCCGTGGTGGAGTATTGCCTAAACCTTCCTCAGGGAAGAGACCCGTGCCCCTCGCAATGGGTTGATGATGAATTTTCACGAGGCAAATGCGGGTGCAGGATACTATTTTAAGAGAACTTGTGACAAAAATTCTCAAAGATATTTGGGCCACGATAATCTGTCAAAGACGTGTTAAATTACTGGCTCAGTAACTACCAATATGATCGTCTTCGAATCCCGCGCTAAGCTCGAGTGACTTCCCATCCGTTTTCATCTTTATTCTATTCTCTCTCTTCTCTATTGAATACTGTTACAATACTATTACTGTTACAATCTAGCCACCCCTCCATATCTCGTAGAGCGCTCTCTTACCTCGGTGATACCCACAGCCGGGCATTGCGGTCTGATCAGAATGTGTCGCTGGAGACTCTAACTCACTCGACGTGGTTTTTCAGCGACTCGTTTACTGTAACGACCGCTTGGCTGTGGAACCAACTGCCGGTCTTAATAAGGCACCTTTTGAAGGGATATGATGAAGAATTAGGCACGATTGTTCAGACAAACTTGGATTTAATTTCAGAGAACAGTTGACATTGAGCACGTAAAAATGAAAGGGGAGAGACAAAGACAATCCCTTCTTAGACAATCAAGATTGTGTTTACGAATATAGGTACATTGTATTACATGAGCATTTATGAAGAATCCAACACTGCCCCTTAAACCAATCTGGTAAAACCTCAGAACACAAAAATAAGGAGAAGTGCCTTGTGGGCGTGGCACTGTCGCCCAACGTTAGCCCATTTGGGCTAACCTCTGCGAAACTTTAAAATATGGCCGTCAATCGCTTCGCGCCAGCCGTCGTAGTAACATCTGAGAAAAATGCCTAATTGTGCAGTGATTACCTGCAGAAATCGCTGTGATACATGCTATTCAGAAACAGGGGAGTGTCTTTTCACCGGTAAACTTATTTTACTCACTATATTCGTTTTATAAACTACGAAAAATCATAATTATAATAATTTTATGTGCAATGTGCATCACGTTACTAAGAACATAAATGGGACGTATTTATTACATTGTAGTTACTCCACTGCTGTTTCTATATAGGATTTTCGTGGAGGTTTGCTAACTAGGAAAAGCCAGCCCGCAGTGAACCGTCACGCAAAACTGATCATTGTTCAATGCGATGTTTCGAGGTACGGCCGCATGTATTTGCCGCGAAATGTCAAATTCACCAGTAGGTCAGCTGGAGACATAGTGATGGGGTAGTACCTTTCTTTTCAGACTGATTAAGTATCGATATTATTGAGGCATTTATAATCGTTCGTCCAAACTTCCACAATTACTAGAACCAATTTATTGTAAGACTAGGTATCTAGTCTTATCGTCGACTATTGCCCGCGACTCTATCTGCGTAGACTTCAGCTTGCGTTGCTAAGGAAGCTTTTATTTTAGTAGAAGGATTTTGTCTTATTAAAAACAGGCTTAGCTTTGATCATGTATTTCAAAAAGTTTCTAATAAAGATAAAGAAAAATACGAAATAAAAATGGATCAAAATACAGAGGGTATAACTGATTTCCTCTCAAATAAAGTACCATTTGCTCCATCTATTTTACAGAGAAGTGTTTCCAGATGCTAAAGTGGGGGAAAAAATATTTCCGTGGGCAGTTCCTACTTTGAAAATACCAGTAATAACGAGTTCCATAAAGGTTGAGGTACCAGTATATTTAAAATAACGATAAAATTTTACATGGTTTAGAATATTCAATTATCACTTTATTTTAATCTTCATTTCATATGGACGACGCACAACTCTCCAAAAGAAAGTGTTTCTAAAGAAACAAATCATGTGATGTGGTTGTGGTACTAAATCATAGTCTTATATATTTATTTTTTTATGAGCGTTATGTTATAAATGAAATTCGATTGTGTAATGAAAAACAAGTTAAATAAAGCATTTTCAGTATTTCAATAATTTATTTACCATTTTAGATCCGACAAGTTCTCGAATGGAGACCACAATATGGTATGTCGGTACTTGCTTATATGTCATATCGGCAAGTGCAGCGACGGACGTCAAGATGGAGAGAAGATCTCATCCTAGTCGAAGGAAGACGCTGGATGTAAGCCGCTTTCAACTGGTCTTTTTGGAAATCCATAGAGGAGGCCTATGTCCAGCAGTGGATATCTTGTGGCTGAATGATGACGATAATGAAAATATTCTCTTTAGGATTCCAGTCGGATGCTGATTTTCTTTTTTATCTATATATATATATCTATATATATATATCTATATATATATATATATATATACTCGTATATGTTTCGAAAGTTTCATTGAATTTTTTTTGACAAGCTTACAAAATTTCTTCCTATTTACTGTATTTTTAATTAGGAACTTACTTTATTTACAGGCCCATGATACATTTCAATCATAGCCATAAACACATTCTTTACTTAATCCTTATAATCTAAGCGTGGCTACTGATTTCCAATATATCGCTGTTACTCAGACAAGTGGCAATTTGTTTAGAAAAATTGTTGTTTTTTGAGTTTATACATGTGTTTATTCTATTTTTTATATAGCTGGGTGAATTATTTTCAGAAAATGAGAAAGTAATTGCTATCGTATTCTTAAAAAGTCAGCACTTCATTCTTTCACCCAACAAAAACTGCTGTTAATTTACAGAGTCCTAACAGAGTTACCAATATTTAAAGCCAATTTGTAAATGGTAATGTAAGTGCATTTCACGTTACATTGGGATTCATATACTAAATAAAATACAAAGAAATATCCAAGATCCAGGTACAAATGCGTCCCTGACCGTGGACATGCTCTTCACACAAATATTAGTTCTTTCCATTACCAGCATTTAAACCCAGAAGACCTAGCTTTCCGGACAGAGTCACTACCAAGTATGCTTCAGTGGTGTTCTGTCCAACAAATTTAACATATCGTCTTAGTATACAGAACAGGGGTCATCATCATTATCAAAATAATCAAATTCTATATCAGTAGAAAGCCAAGTTTGCGTCTTTATCATATACTGAAGCCACAAATACTGTCAAAAAGACACGTACTTAATAAATATTTACATTTCACAGGACAGTAAATTAAAATAGGATTATTTGTTTTAATAATATTGTTTTTGTAAATTAAACATGCTCTGTTTTTTGTATCATCCCAACACGAAGTATACTGTTAATAAATGAATAACCTCTCATCGGATAATTTTATCGATAGATGTATTATTTGATACAAGTGTTCCATCCCTAAGGAGTTCACCGACGCTGTTGTTTACGTGTACGAGTGTATTCGTACAATTGTTTTTCATAGTGTGCGAACCAATTAAAAGATTAGAACGCTAGTAAATGACTGGACAGACGTGTGCGTGAACCTTATATTTACAATATTGTGCATGTGATGAAAACGCACACATATTCAAAAGTGGCGACAGCGGTACCCTCAGAACACAAAAATAAGGAGAAGTGCCTTGTGGGCGTGGCACTGTCGCCCAACGTTAGCCCATTTGGGCTAACCTCTGCGAAACTTTAAAATATGGCCATCAATCGCTTCGCGCCAGCCGTCGAGTAACATCTGAGAAAAATGCCTAATTGCGCAGTAATTACCTGCAGAAATCGCTGTGATCCATGCTATTCAAAAACAGGGGAGTGTCTTTTCACCGGTAAACCTATTTTACTCACTATATTCGTCTTATAAACTACGAAAAATCATAATTATAATAATTTTATGTGCAATGTGCATCCCATTACTAAGAACGTAAATGGGACGTATTTATTACATTGTAGTTAGTCCACTGCTGTTTCTATATAGGATTTTCGTGGAAGTTTGCTAACTAGGAAAAGCCAGCCCGCAGTGAACCGTCACGCAAAACTGATCATTGTTCAATGCGATGTTTCGAGATACGGCCGCATGTATTTGCCGCGAAATGTCAAATTCTCCAGTAGGTCAGCTGGAGACATAGTGATGGGGTAGTTCCTTTCTTTTCAGACTGATTAAGTATCGATATTATTGAGGCATTAATAATCGTTCGTCCAGACTTCCAAAATTACTAGAACCAATTTTATTATTGTAAGACTAGGTCTTACTTATAGGACTAGTCTTATCGTCGACTATTGCCCGCGACTCCATCTGCGTAGACTTCAGCTTGCGTTGCTAAGGAAGCTTTTATTTTAGTAGAAGGATTTTGCCTTATTAAAAACAGGCCTAGCTTCGAACATGTATTTCAAAAAGTTTCTAATAAAGATAAAGAAAAATACGAAAGAAAAATGGATCAAAATACAGAGGCTATAACTGATTTCCTTTCAAATAAAGTACCATTTGCTCCATCTATTTTACAGAGAAGTGTTTCCAGATGCTAAAGTGGGGGAAAAAATATTTCCGTGGGCAGTTCCTACTTTGAAAATACCAGTAATAACGAGTTCTATCAAGGTTGAGGTACCAGTATATTTAAAATCACGATAAAATTTTACATGGTTTAGAATATTCAATTATCACTTCACAATCACAATCTTCATTTCATATGGACGACGCATAACTCTCCAAAAGAAAGTGTTTCTAAAGAAACAAATCAGGTGATGTGGTTGTGGTACTAAATCATAGTCTTATATATTAAATTTTTTATGAGCGTTATGTTATTAATGAAATTCGATTATGCAATGAAAAACAAGTTAAATAAAGCATTTTCAGTATTTTAATAATAGTAGGATGTTATTGGGCATTCTGGACCAGCTTCCATTCGTTTGAGCTCACGACGCACCGCGCCGGTTGGCGCGGCTTGTCGTTCACTCAAACTCATTACATCTGTTCCAGAATACCCAATAATATTGATTGATTCTGAATTTTACTTGCGGCAGGAAATGAAATGATGTTAGTAACACAGATAAATACTGAAGTTTAATCGTGATGATCGCATTTCAGTAATGAGGACATCACTGGTAACATATTTCTCCAAAAATGAAATTTGTTAAACAACCTACATCACTAAATCTTGAGAATATTGATGTAGGATCTGAAAAAAATACATATCGTCACGGAAAGCTTTTACCAAACACCATCCGTTGTATAGTTTGCGGACCGTCTAACTGCGGAAAAACAAACTTAGTCCTTGGGTTACTTTTACATCCTAATGGTTTACATTTCCGTAACGTGTACGTTTATTCGAAAACGTTGTATCAACCAAAATACATATTTTTAGAGAAGGTAATGAATCTCGTTCCAGGAATACGTTATTATAAATATCGCGATAACAAAGAAGTCTTAAATCCAAGCTTAGCGTCTCAAAATTCTGTCATTATTTTCGACGATGTTGCCTGTGAAAATCAAAATAACATTCGTGATTACTTTGCCATGGGTAGACATAAAAATATAGACTGTTTTTATTTGAACCAAACTTATAGCAAAGTCCCAAAACAACTGGTTCGCGACAATGCAAATCTACTCATCATATTCAAACAGGATGATATTAACTTACGTCATATTTATGATGAACATGTGAACACTGATATGCCTTGGCATCAATTTCGCGAACTTTGTTCACAAGTTTGGAAAGATACATTTAGCTATTTAGTGATTAATAAAGACTGTCAAAGAAATAACGGATGCTACAGAATGAAATTCGACACCTTTATTACTTTCGACGAGTGAGATACATAAATGCCGTTTTTTTTAAATCAGAAGCCACTTTCTTATCTTCTTTATATGCGAGTAGTTGTAAAATAAGAAAAAATGTGTGATGAAAAATCAATTAAACAACAAATAATTAAGTCTGCTGAGGCTGTTAAAAAGAAGGTTCAAAACATGAAAAATACTAAAATGGATTCTGAGTTGGCATTAGAAACTATGTTCAAACCAGTAACAGATCCACTTAAACAGCTAACGAGAACCCCGTATCAAGAACAGTTAAGTAATGAAGATGTTGATTCGCTTGAACATTTAGCACGACAGTCTACACCTACGAAGAAACGAAAATTTTCTGAAATTAGCTCTTCAAGGGAATCACTCCAAGAGGTATCGAATGCTAGTAACAGCGATGATAACATAAGTGACTCTGAACTGAATCAAAGTCTTAGAAATAACATGAGTGACATATTTTTTGAAACAAATTCGGATGGTGCTTCAACACCAAATGCAAAGTCTTTATCGTCATGGTCTTTATCATCAGAAGTATTCAAAGATGTACCTTATGGAATTAGATTGGAAAATGGAAAACCTATGATAGGATCAGCACCGCTCTCCATAACTAATGATGCATTTGAAATAGCAGGTCATTCGTATGTCAAAACTAATGGACTCAGTGAATTACTTTACAAAAAAAATCCTGATCTAAACATTATCACTGAAGATGATAAAAGGAATTATAAATTTATACTAATAAGCACAAACGCTCATCGACGTAAATATGATCCCAATCAACCAATCAATAGCAACAGAGGATTTAAGTATTTACAAATTGTAAAACCCTTATTATGTTCCGCCAATGTTTCCAAAGGAAAGGGTTTATCATTGCTTAAAAAAGTTGATAACAAAGTAGATTACATTTTTTGGAATGATCCAAACGAATTAGTTGAAACATTGAAATTATTAATAGCTTCGAAAGATGCCGGTAATACTGGCTTAGATGATGAAATTGTATCAGTTTTAACAGAACTGAAAAAACGTGGTGTGATATAAAATGAATAAATACTTATGTAATCTATATTTTATTTTATTTCTACTCTAACCTTCACACTATTTACAAGATGAATATAGATAAATTTGGACATCATGTTCATAAAAGACTGCGTGTGTCAGATCCATTAAATTTGGTTCCTATAAACACAGGGCTAAGTAAAAATGAGTCAGGAGTTTACGACTTAAAACAATGTATATTGAGAGGATTACCGTTAGCTGTAGCAGCAGATGAAGCTGTTAGCAAGGAGTATGTAGAAAAAAACAATAAATTATATTGTAAAAAACAAGATTTCATTAATGAACTTAAAAGTATAAAAACTCAAATACAACTGCTACAGAAACAGTTAGATGAGAAGTGTTCAAAGGTAGAAGCGAGTAATATTATTAAAGATCATATAGTAGCACTCAGAGACTCATCGAAACCAGCATGAGCAAACAATCTGTTGTAAATGAAATCCATAAAGCAGCTAGAAGAAATTTCCCACGTCGTTCTGTTATTTTAAAAGGGATTGATGATTTATGGCAAGCCGATTTGATTGATATGCAAAACTATCAGAAGGTTAACAAAGGATTCAAATTTATTTTAGTAGTCATCGATGCTTTTTCTAAATACGCATGGATCGCTCCATTAAAGAATAAAACAAAAACTGAGGTGTCTCTAGCGTTTGATAAGGTTTTACAAGAAGGCCGATCACCTGCTAATTTACAAACCGACAAGGGTACCGAATTTCACAATGACGTTTTTCAGAAGCTTACGAACCGATGGAAAATAAATCATTATTCAACTTATTCAACAAAAAAAGCGTCTATAGTAGAAAGATTAATAAGAACTTTGAAGAGCAAGTTGTTTAAACATTTTAGCTTGTTTGGAAATTATAAGTGGATTGGAGAACCTTTATGTGATATAGTTAAGAGCTATAATAATACTATGCATCGCACTACAAAACATATGCCGTCTGAAATAAACAAGTTAAATGAATCACTCGTTGCATGTAATATAAACAAATCACAACCTTCCTTACCTGCAAAGAAAATTAAATTTCGTGTTGGAGACTTTGTCCGTATCAGCAAGCACAAAGGAGATTTTCAAAAAGGATATACACCAAACTGGTCTACCGAATTATTCACTGTTGTAAAAGTAATAAAATCTATACCCACAACATATTACATACGAGATCAACATTGTATACCAATAAAAGGTTGTTTTTACGAACACGAACTGCAAAAAACTAGCTGTCCCAATATTTATTTAGTTGAGAAGGTAATTAAAAAAAAGGGAAACAAATATCTTGTTAAATGGCTCGGCTTAGGTCAAGAGGAAAATAGTTGGATTAATAAAAGTGCTATAATAAAGCATTGAAGTATATTACTACAGATTAGTTAACTTATTTTTCATTACATCGTTAGTTATGAAAGGGAAAGGACTTCTCAATACTTTAATCAATAATTTACCAATAGAGTTACACTTACCAGGCTACAACTACTGCGGTCCAGGTACTCGATTACAAGAACGTTTGCAAAGAGGCGATAAAGGCATAAACCCTTTGGACAGCGCTTGTATGCTGCACGACATAGCTTATTCAAAGTATTCAAGTTTAGAAGATCGGCATAAGGCTGACTTAGAGCTAAGAAAGATGGCAAAGCAACGATTAAAATCAGAAGATGCTAGCAGAGGTGAAAAAGTTGCATCATGGTTGGTGAATAAAGTAATGAAAGCAAAAATTAAATCGGGTGCTGGAATTAAATCATTCAAAACTTCTATGGCTAAATTAAAATCGCATCTGAAAAAAAAGAAACCTAAAAATATTCAAGATGCTATTCAGTTTGCATACTTAGCAGCAAAAAAAATATTTCATAAGAAAAATAATATGAAGCTGCCAAGAATTATTCCCATCCCTAAAACTGGAGGAATACTTCCACTCATTCCTATTTTTGCTGGTCTATCAGCATTGGGTTCTTTAGCTGGAGGTATTGGTGGAATAGCAAAAGCAGTTAATGATTACAAGTCAGCCCAAAAAAATCTTTCTGAATCCGTGCGTCACAATAAAATGATGGAATCGATCTCCTTAGGCAAAGGTTTATACATCAAACCATACAAGACAGGTAAGGGATTGTGCGTACATTCTTCAAAAAACTAGTTAAAAGGTTACCCAGACGAGCACTGAGTAATATAGATTTAATATATTATACTCGGGACATCCCATACTTTCGAGGTGTCTATATGAGAGACACTTTACCAAGCAAATCAAATAACATCGAGTGCGCTATCCTGAATCTAGATAATTCAATAAATCCGGGAACTCACTGGGTAGCCTACATTAAGATAAATAATTACAGCGTGTACTTTGATAGTTATGGTTTAAAACCACCTGTAGAATTAATCAAGTACTTAACAAAAAACACTAACGTTTATTATAGTTATATGAACTATCAACAAAACAACACCTATAATTGCGATCATTTATGCATAAAATTTTTAAAAACATTCTGGTTGAAACATTTATATTAAGAAATCATAAACTATTCTCACCATTATTACGATGTCATTCACGCTATCAATAACCGGTTGTAAACCAGCTTTGTCAACATTTTATTCGCCGGCTCTGCAGCTTGATGGTGAATATGAATGTGGGCTGATCTTTTTTTCGACGTTTAATTCGATTCCTAACATAGAATGCTACAACAACAAATTTCATTATGGCGACAACGAAATGATTGAAATACCCGAAGGATCATACGAGCTATTAGATATAAATGACTTTTTAAAAACAAATTTAGTAGACTGTACGTTTAATTTGATATGTAACAATAACACTTTGAGCACAAAAATAATTTGTTCAAAAGATATTCATTTTGAGAAATCCGGTTCAATCGGAAGGATATTGGGTTTTGGAAATCAGACTCTTAAAGCTAATATATTACATGAGTCTCTCTTCCCTGTAAACATTCTACCAACAACCATCGTTCGAATAGAATGTGATATCGTGAGCGGATCGTACATAAATGGGAAGCCTAGCCATATAATTTACGAATTTGCACCTAATGTACCGCCAGGGTACAGGATTATAGAAATCCCAAAAAATTTGATATATTTCCCAGTAAATCAAAATACAGTTAGCGAGATTAATATAAGGATTTTGGATGCAAATAACAACCTTATAAATCTACGACAAGAAGAACTACAGTTATATTTACACCTAAGACGAAAATGATAGATTTCATAAATAAAACATTGGTACCCGAAACCAAAGATCTCAGTACAACACATCCACCGCAACAGAAACCACCTGCTAAAAAGAAAAAACTGACTAAGGAAAATAAACAATTTCTCAGATACTTAAAAGTCATAAAATGAATATCTTAAATATCTTGGATTCTTTCGCCTACGACAACAGCATTGAAAGCTACCAAATCCATTCGTATAAGCCCTACATTAATAGTTTTAACAAAAACGATGAAATACGCATTCCCATCAATCAACAAGACTTATACGTCTTACCGTCACAGAGTACACTATACATCGAAGGTTCTATCACAGTGCACCGTCCAAATGGCGATAAAAAAGAGAGAGTGAGTAATATTGAGTTGGTGAATAATGCAGCGCTTTTTCTTTTCCAAGACATTCGATATGAACTAAATGGCGTAGAAATTGATAGGATAAAAAATGCTGGGATCACAACTACTATTAAATCATTGCTCTCGATGAATGAAAATGAATCAAAAATGTCACGGCTATGGGGGTGGGACATTGATGGAATAAAAAATACTACTGGTAATTTTTCCGCCTGTATCCCATTGAATAAAGTTTTAGGTTTCGCTGAAGATTATAATAAAATAATAATGAACTGTAAACATGAGCTGGTTCTTTTGCGTAGTAATACAAACCTTAATTCTATTAAATTAACCACTAATGAAGTGTTAGATGACATAACCATTAACAAAATTGTATGGAGAGTACCGCATATAAAAGTATCTGATCGTGAAAGAGTTAACTTGCTGAGATGTTTGGAGAAAGATAGACCTATCAGTTTAGCATTTAGGAATTGGGATCTCTATGAATACCCTCTTTTACCACAGACTACAAAACATACTTGGTCTATAAAAACCACATCTCAATTAGAGAAACCACGTTATGTGATTATTGGTTTACAAACTAATCGGAAAAGTTTAGGTATGAAAGACATGTCTCACTTTGATCATTGTTATGTACGTGATGTCAAGGTTTTTTTAAATTCAACTTACTTTCCATATGAAAGTCTCAATATTAAGTTTACTGAAGAAAGGTATATGATATTATATGAGCAGTACGCTAGATTCCAACAGTCTTACTATGGACGTCGGTGTGAGCCGTTGTTAAATCTGAAGGATTTCAAAGATAAAGCACCATTATTTGTAATAGATTGCTGCAGGCAAAATGAGACCCTGAAGACAGGTCCCATTGATGTTAGAGTAGAAATAGAGAGTGATTTAGAAATACCAGATCAAACTTCTGCTTACTGCCTCATACTAAACGATTGTGTAATCGAATATAAACCACTTTCTAACATCGTTAAAAAAATAACATGAATTCTGAACATATTTTTGTAGATTTACAAGGATTTAGAGATTATAAAAATAATTTTATTATTAAAGAGTTTGCTCTCGCTACTAAAGAATTTACTATGGTCTACTTGGTAAAACCTCCTTATCCATTTTCTACTTTATCAGATAGCGAAAAAAAGCAAGTTGTTTGGTTGGAAAAGAATAGAGGAATTTATTGGCGTGAAGGTTTTATTGACTACCGCGAATTTCATAGGTTAATTTATAGTTTATTGAGGAATAAGAAAATTTTTGTAAAAGGTTTAGAAAAAATCATGTGGGTAAATAAACTTTGTGGTGATTGTTGTGTTATTAATATCGAGGAAAATCAATGTCCTAATATAAAATACCTGCATGATAAATATAGTGTATGCAATTTTACGTGTTTTTCTCACCACAAACAATGTGCGTTGAAAAATGTACTATGTGTCAAGAAATGGTTTTATGAAAATAATGTTATAGAATTTATTTAGAATAAGCAAGTATTTATGTAACTTTTTTATTGAAAGTAAGAAATAAATGTAAATGTATTTAAAAAAGAAAACATGTTTTATTTAATTAATTTTTAATTTAAAACGAAATTAATAACTATTGCACATATTTTTAGAAATGTTCTTAACTACGTTTTCCACCATGTCCATTATTTCGTCTACAGGATCTATCACAACATATTGGGCACTTAACACCGCACTTTCACTGTTTGTGTCCTTACACTCATTTAAGTCGAATACTTCTATTTTTATCAACCGATTTCCTCTTCTTGCCGCCTTGCTAACCACATATGATGTAGACGTGGAGTCCTTTGCAACCCGTTTCCTTGAAGTCTTACTTTTCCGCTTCCCCACGTCTGATGGAGCCGGGTTTCGTATTTCTTCGACATCACTATCGAACCCACTCAAAATATTTTGCGCGTAGTAGTAAGGGTCAGTCGGATCAGTCTCGCCTAAAATCTGAAAAAAACAAAAAAAAAAATTATTAAAAATATTCAAACCTATTTCAAACTGTGTAATATAAATTGGATGGAAAAAAATAATGCTTACCGAAATCGACATGTTTTCACGTCTGCTGATCTTCTAGTTGGCTCGAACGATGCAGTAACAATAAATTACTGAACCACCAAATATAAAATGGATTTGTAGATGAGTGTAACTTACCTATTCATACGTTTCGATCGCTCTAGAAAATTAATCCTGTCTCTTTTAATACATATAAGAGTGAGCGAGCTCGAATTCGTAGTCAGCATTATCAATATCGAATGTGTTTGAATCAAGTATGTCATTGCTGACTAAGTAAATAGTAGTCATTGAACCCTTGCGCGCTATGCAACATCGATGCGCCTCCCTTGCTGTTTGCAACATCGCTAACACCTTGACTTGACCTACTTTTGACTGTCTCGTCGGTCTAGTGATGATAGCGTTTGATTACTATTGCAGAGGTCGTGGGCTCGATTCCCACAGGGAGCTGTCATACTTTCAGTAGACACGAAATCAAAACTTCATTGAATATAGTTTAGCTCTCCTCATCCCACCGCGCTCAAGACTATGTCTATAGCAAAAATTTCTGAGATATGTAGGAACTAACAATACTTACATATTCTTTTGTTTTTGTAACATTAGGTAACAATGTTAGGTCATGGAAATAAAAGAAGCTGGTAGTATAACCCAATTTATTCACCCAAAACTATACTTATTAGCTTATAGTACATAACACTTTTATAACTAAGTACCTATCTATTTTAATTCATTACATTATTAGTTCACTTAAATAAATACGCTATTCTTAACATACCTAAAGAGCTTTAGCTTTAACTTGAAGAGCATAAGAACGAAAACATAATATTAAGCTTATTCCACACTAGCTCTATCGCGGCGGTTACCGCAGCCGCAATCCATACACATAGCATCTAAGACTGAAACAGATCTATGAAATACATCATATCACGATATTTTGATTACATATTTTTAAATTTTATCCCATGGTCAATTTTACTATCTTATTTTCATAATATTGAGGTATGGCCCCACGCTTTAGTTGAGATTTGATCCCGATGAATCAAACGTTTATCATCATTTCTCGATAGAGCTATTTTGTTGACACTTTGCGTAAATATTTCATGTTTTATCGATTTAAACAAGATATTTCTCTTGCGCAGCACATTACCTTCAAACAAGGTCTGCTCATAATTACTAAAGTTAAGACCGCGAATAACGCTCATTTTTACTCCTTTGGCCTTTTTGACAGTTTTTTCTAAAGTTTTGAAACAGTACAGTTTTGATCGTAATCCTACAAATTCTGTAATAATTTCACCACCCATTTCATCCTTAAATAGCCCAGGAATCTTTTTGTTTTTTAATGGAATTTGATGTATATTATTACTATCGTAATTACTCGTATCAAAGTAAGGTAGTAAACGGTATTTCAAATCTAGGAAGAAGTCCTCTGTGGACAAATGATAGATGAAGCTATCCGTATCAGTATAGCACATCTCAACATATTTCCCATACATAGGTTTAATAATTGAATAATGAAAGTCATACATGTGGCTTTTGGATAACTCAAGAACAGTAAACCCAATGTAGATAGGTTTATCTAAAACCACACGTTCTGGTTTCATTTGGATGGCAACCAAATTTTCGGAAAAAACTGAAGCACTGTGAAAGTTTGGACGGGCTATCAATTTTTCTGCCGATGTGCATTTTTTCGTTTTGTTTTGACTATCGCTCCATTGATTTACCAAATAGACGTTTACTCTGTGTTCAGTATTTTCTATAGTCTTTCCAAATATGCTGTTGTTCAAGAGTTTGAAAAAGTCTTGTTCGAAAGTTGATTGGGCTTGTTGCCTCAGTTTTGTATTAAGTTCAATGTATTGTTTGAGATAAGCACTTTGACGAAAAGTAATGACTCTATGGATTTTTCTTAGTATTAATCCATGTTTCAAGCATGTTTTAAGATGCACATAATGAATAACATATCGATATTTATCGTATAGGTTAGGGATTAATTTCGAACTCTTTCCACCGGGTGGTATGCATCGCTCAGGACAAAATGGGAAATCATTGTGATAGTCGTGTAGGTGTGTGGGATAAATAATATCCACTTCAAGAATATAACCAAAAGATGCATTATCAGGAACTGATGTGATATCAATGGTATTCACTTCAGACTGTTCCAAAAATCTGAAATCTGACAAAGGTAATACTTGAGACATGCTGAAGCCGTATAAATTGTTAGCATCAATATACGTTATGAAGGACTCGGGACGTGATGGGTCGTACTCAGACATGTATTTATTGTTTGCTTTCGCATGTCGCTTGGAACACATACATACACCACCCCGTATTCCATCCTGAATCATCCGAATAATCGCTAAGTCGCTAAGCAATTCTAATCTGACCTTAGTTTTCAAAAGCATCGCATCAAATGATAAGCTGGGTGCTGTGAGGTAGAATGCCGGGTCTAATTGATAATATCGTTTACATGTTTTGCGGAAATGTTCAAAAATATCGGCTAGTAGCAAGACATCTGTTTTAACGTATAGATCAGTGTATTCACCTAAGTTACGAATGGAGAAAGTTGACCATACTGACTTGGCATGTTCATAATCTTGATCAGAAATTTCTTCACCACTGATAGTATTATAAAAAGCAGATTTGGGTGGGAGGGAATTTTCTTCGTAGCATTTCCAATGTGACATATAGTCATATGGATAAACACCTTTGCGAGTGAGTAATTTGAGTTCAGTGTCATTTGCAAAAAATGATTTCAACAACGAGAATTCCTCCACCTTCATTGTTTTCGTGAGTTTTTCTAAACTGGTACCTAAAAATTTAAATGAATCGATAAATCGAAGTTGGATACCTTCATCTTTCGATAATGGTATATACTTCGTGAAAGAAATATAGTTTTCTTTTGTTTTAGGTATTATTCTAATCGGACCAGGCGCCTCGCCTAGTTCTTTGATAAATAAATGGCAATCGTAGCCTGACAAATTGTGGAAAACAACTGGAACAAAATTTGGTAGTTTAAATTGTAAATTACAATGCTTGTGAGCTGCCCCCCGATAGTGACCAGTGATGTGACAGTGGTCTCGAACCTTGTCAAATATTAAAAGATTATCACAAATATGACAGCGGACAGCATTTTCAAAATTTTGTGAATCATTATCCGTGAATATAATTTTAATATTAGCTTTTAAAATAGTGTGTATTTGCTTCATGTCTCGATACAACCATTCTACAAATTTTGATACACAGTCTGATCCCCGATAGCTGACGTAGCGATTATACTTGGCATCCACTGTACAAACAATATAGTAACCAAACGCTGAGGGCACATGTTGTTGTAGCAGGCTAGTGCTCGCAATGTTAGGGTCTGCTTCACACCCCAGATGACGTTGAAGCATAGTCTCAAAATCAGCATAAATGATAAAGGGTATGTTTTGTTTTCGTTCGTAATTCTTAAATTGAAGAACCGACCCTTGGTTAGGAAGAGCTGTAGCAATACCACCACATGCATGAATGACTAGTTCATTAGATGTTTTAAAAAATAACAGACATGATGAGCAAAAATGCAGTTGCTGATGGTGTTTAGATATTTGGCTTCTAACCAGACGGGGAAGGTTTTTGATCAAACAAAAGTGAGAGCCCTCATCATTCTCGAGAAATAGCAGATGAACGATATTTTTCGCAGTGGAAGACTCTGATCTGTATAGTGGACCTACAACAGTTTTTTTGCCTTGTAAGCCATACACAAAAATAGCGATATCTGGATTATTTTTTTCAAACACCGGGATGTCAGAAAAAGTTACTGGATATGATAAGCCTTGAGTGTTAAAAATATCGCGAAAATCGGGATAAGACGAGACACGATCGGGGTGGCTCTTTGAAGGGAATAGAGCAGCTGTAACACACCAAAGAAAACAATAAGGATCATCATTTTTTATATTCAAACATGCTTTTTTGTTTTTTATAAATTTTGGTAAATCTATAAACGATGACCCACTCAATGGTTGATATTTATTTACATTGATTTCCAAATGAGAGTTACTCAAAAATGTCCAACCGCTATCTCGCTCTTGAAACTCTTCAAGCTTTTTTTTCAATGTATTTATGATTTCTGAAAAAATGGAATTGAAGTTGTGGTTCATGTGTATGGTAATGTTTTTCGTGCCAAACGATTTTAGTTCTTGCAAATCGTTTTTGTACATAAGGAAAAATGAAAAAAGCTCAACATTGACTTTTATGCAAACGTGTTTTTTCAATGAAATATCAATCAGAGATTTTAATTTATTATGGATAGACTCGAAAAAGGTTTCAATTGAGTGCTGACCATCACCGTTAGCCTGTATCTTATAAGTTGCAATACGATTACGGAATGCAGAGGTCAGAACCTCAACATCTTCTGACAAATGATGAGTTGCGACTTTGCTTTTGTGGTCAGTGCTGCGCATATGACCCACCCAACTTTTTGGGTTGACAAGAGTTTTGCAAGTAATGCAATAAGGCATTGTAAATAAAAAGTAGTAAGATTGACCAGGAAACAGATAATTAAAATTTAGGTTTTAGACACAAAAATAAATAGGTAAGTAGCAAAATAATATGTTTATTATAAATTAAAGGAATTTTATTTTATATTTATCTTATCACTAAAAAAACTCGCCTCACTATTATCATACAGTGAATAAACTTGTTTAATAAATTTCTGTAATACGTCCCAGTGCGGTGTGTCCGTATCAGTCTGCAATTTTATTACCATCAACGCTTTTTTCCACCTCTCTTGAACGTTGGTACTTGCAGCATCGGTAGTGTTGTAGACCTTCAATTCTATATAGAATTCTCCTTCCGTCGTTGCTGTCCGACGAACGTGACCATTGGCGACCCGCGTCACTAGACTCGACCCCAGTTGGTGCTGCTCGGGAGTCGCTTTAGCGACCTTCTCTGCGTCTCGCAAAATCCCGAAAAGATCTCCCACCGTCTTTTTCTTTAAGGTGCTTGCAGACCTGTAAAAGTGAACAATATATTTTAAAACATAAGTACCTTCATAAACTTATACCTATATTCCGATTGGGTAGGCTATCTATAGGAGATACACATACATTGAACGAGTATGAAGTGGATGATAGTTTAATATGAAGGGTACATATCTACTTTTGATCTATCCCATATATGTCATTCTTAATAAGCAAATATCCCAAGTGATTCTTAATAAGCATATCTTACATGGAAAACAAAAATACTACGCGAAGCGGGTATCGAACCCACGACTAGTAAGATGCAAAGTAAACAGTCGACAGCATGTTAACCTTTACGAGTACATGCCTGCAATGTAATCAACGATTCAATGACTCAGCGGTGTGCTAGAGTCAAATGACGCGACAACGTAACAACGAATAATATAACGAGACTAATTCTATTCCAGTAAACTTTTCCCTGGATGTAAACATTTACCGTAACGATCAATGTTAAGCCGGGTCCGCTGCGCCATGTTACGCGTGTTACAAAAAATGTAACACGTTATTAAAACAAAAATGGGGAGTGGTATTAACACTTTACGTGTTACGTAACGTAACGTTATATAACAAGTACCTAACGTGTTATACCATGTCCCACTTTTATTATATTTAAGTGTTACGTTTTTTGTAACACGCGTAACATGGTGCAGCGGCCCCGGCTTTAGGCTATAGAAAATAAGGTTTAAGGGTCAAACCTATGGTTTGAATTATTAAGACGAATAAACAACTTTTAGTTATGAAACAAACAAATAAACAGTTGTTATCTCTTTCAATGTTCCAAGATTTTCATCAACAGCTTGATTACATCGAGGGAATCGTCATTTGAAACGATGTGTAAAGTGTACAATCATTTATAATAAACTATAGATGTATTGTATTCTTACCTAACTGTCTCCTCAACGTAGCTCGATGCTTTGCGTTTGGAGCTGGTTGGAGTCTTTTGCTTCTTACTCGACTGCACAGCAATAGGTACACCAGAGAATTCAAACTCGGAGTCAGACCTGAAATAATAATAACATAGTTTTATACCAGTCTTATACATTTAACCTAAACGATTTATACACCGTATTGTAATTACTATACTAGATAAATGTAGTGACTGGAACATATTTTTTAGACATAGTTCGGGACATAGTTTTCATATAGGGACTAATACGGTTTAGTCAGTGGAACACGTAAAAAAAAAAATTAGGATGTAAATAAATATACTTACTAACATTTTGATACCGATGGAGTGACTGGTAGCGAGGAAGTCGTAGATAATTACACCACACGGAGACTGTACTGAACAGCGTTATCACGTTATCGGAAGTGATGAGAATTTTAGATAAATCAGGGTGTTATAGGTTTATATCCTAAATGTGTATGTTGTTTTTTTATTACAAGTACTGTAATGAAGTAAATGCGAAAATCGCCTTTATTTATAGGTGTATGAATATAGGTGATTGTTGATAAAAGTAATACATATTACTTTTTAGTATCGAACACCCAAAATTTTTGCTTTGCCTTCAAAAGTAGGTACTTAACCAAATCATCTTGACCGGTAGCAAGGTCAAGCCTATATGTTATTCTCATAATGTCAGCACTATTTAATAGCTCAAGTTAATGTGGCTGGTTGCCATTGCAACATAATGTGACCAATATATCGATTATTGTAGGTAAGATGTTTCGCAATCAGAAGCTTGCAACGGATCCAATAACGTTAACGTAGCAAATTCGTAGGTTTCATACCTAGGTAGGAGTAAATAGTCCTAGATACACATGTTGCAATTTACTTTAGATTTTCTTGATCTTAATCAGATAATGTTCGAATTGGGTGAATATTTCACTATAGCAGAAGAAAATAAACTGTTATTTCCAGTTACCAGAAATCGGATGATGAGCTAAATAGGAAATTATAATTAATTCCTCTAGCTTATCCATAGAAAACATCGTATGATATCGATGAAATTACTATATAAATGTATTTCAGGATAAATAATACTTATCTAGGTATTCTTTATAAAGCATTTGGTAGACTCCACAATATTATGTGAAAGTCAAACATTAGGTATTAATGATACCTACAGCTAAATATTTTGATGCAACGAGTTTTTTCCGTGTGGATCTTAGACTAGAGTATAGCTAGTATAGTCAACCTTTGGTTATCTCTTATGTAGGTGATACATTAAAATATTATGACCCCTCTAAATTCTTTATTTATGGGTTATGTAAAATTTACTGTATTTATTTTACTGTATGTTACAGATAAATTTAGATAGAAAATGAACGAGAACTGATGTTAGAAAACTGTTGAAAAAATATAAAACTATCTGCATAGGTTCAGTTACGTATAATGGGATGAGAATAATATCTTCAAGTTTCAATTAAAAAAAGACAAAATGCTGTCGGTCGTATTTACAAAATCATGATTTCTTAAAATACTTTAACATCAAGTCTTAAAAAAATAATAACATGGAAAATGCTTTATTACCGGAATACCTTTAAGGAATGTTCAAAGGAACCAACTTTTATAAATAAAACTGTACTTTTTGACAACATATTTTTTCTTACACCGTGTATACTTCGTATCAAATTTATAACTCCTGCGTCAACAGCTAAAGGTTGACAATCCCTGCCAGCCACCTATCATATTCGCATTCGCGTTAACTAAAGTGACACGTTAGTAGGAAATAGATTTCCATTAATGAAAGTATACTTTTATGTGTCAGTGATATTATAATTAATTCACGATTTTACTTAAGTATACCCAAGGATTCAAGTAACTGTAGAAGTACATTTTTCCTACTGTGCAATGTTTTGTGTTTTCCGTAGTGAACGATAAACAGGAGACTTCAATCTGATCACTAACATTTTTGTGGGAAAAGTAAGGTATTCTTTGTGCCGACCATAAAATATGCCTAAAATACAAGTATTTCCTGGTTCTGCCAATCACCCAGTATTTGTGTCACATGAAAAGGATCACAAAATTTTGTTGTGTTGGAATCACCTTTTTTACAATGGGAGACGTCAATCTGACCATAAAATACAGTTAAGACGAAAATGTTTTGTGTCACTGTTGCGCAAGAAGGTTCATCACATGAAGTCAATCTGATCACAAAGTAATTTGTGGTGCTGAATCTTTCTAACAGTGGGAGCCGTCAATCTGACCACAAAATATGATTAAGTTGAAATTGTACTTTTATGTTATTGTATGAAGGGCCATCACGGGAAGTCAATCTGATAACAAAATTTGTGGTGTTGTACCTTGTTCATGTGGGAGACGTCAATCTGACTACAAAACAAACTGGGTTGAAAAAGCAAAGTTTTGTGTCACTGTTATGAAAAGTAGACACCAGTGGTGTTAAACTCATTCAGTGGGAGAAGCCAATCTGGTCACAAAACTATGACTGTGTAAATACAAGTATCACTTGGAATATTTCATGTCATTGTCTTAATGAGGAAACCTAACCGATACCGCAAATAATGTGTGCTGTTTTATCTAGTATATTACGAAACTGCACAAAACATAGCTAGTGGGTAAATACAATTCAGTTGAGCTTGGGGATCCTTTATTTAATTCAACTCAGTGACTATGCGGACCTATCTCCACCAAGATGATGGTGAGTTGCATTCACTCAAGCTTCCTAGTGTCATTCGTTTTCATTGATGGAATTTATCATAAACTGTGTAGGTTGCTCGTAAAATTATTGAAACTATAAATTAGAATCACTCGATGTTATTGGGTATTCTGGAATAGCTGTAATGAGTTTGAGAGAGCGACAAGCCGCGCCAACCGGCGCGGTGCGTCGTGAGCTCAAACGAATGGAAGCTGGTCCAGAATGCCCAATAACATCCTACTAATAATTTATTTACCATTTTAGATCCGACAAGTTCTCGAATGGAGACCACAATAGGGTATGTCGGTACTTTCTTATATGTCATATCGGCAAGTGCAGCGTCGGACGACAAGATGGAGAGAAGATCTCATCCTAGTCGAAGGAAGACGCTGGATGTAAGCCGCTTTCAACTGGTCTTTTTGGAAATCCATGGAGGAGGCCTATATCCAGCAGTGGATATCTTGTGGCTGAATGATGACGATAATGAAAATATTCTCTGTAGGATTTCAGTCGGATGCTGATTTTAGTTTTTTAATCTATATATGTTTCGAAAGTTTAATTGAAATTTTTTTTGACAAGCTTATAAAAGTTCTATCTATTTACTGTATTTTTAATTAGGAACTTACTTTATTTACAGGTCCATGATACATTCCATCACATTTCATGAAAATCACAGCCATAAACATATTCTTTAGTTAATCCTTATAATCCAAGCGTGGCTACTGAATTCCAATAAATCGCTGTTACTCAGACAAGTGGCAATTTCTTCAGAAAAATGGTTGTTTTTCGAGTTTATGTGTGTGTTTATTCTATTTTTTATATAGCTGGGTGAATTATTTTCAGAGAATGAGAAAGTAATTGCTATTGTATTCTTAAAAAGTGAGCACTTCATTCTGTCACCCAACAAAAACTGCTGTTAATTTACAGAGTCCTAACAGAGTTACCAATATTTAAAGCCAATTTGTAAATGGTAATGTAAGTGCATTTCACGTTACATTCGGATTCATTTAATAAATAATATACAAAGAAATATCCAAGATCCAGGTACAAATGCGTCCCTGACCGTGGACATGCTCTTCACACAAATATTAGTTCTTTCCATAACCAGGATTGAAACCCAGAAGACCTAGCTTTCCGGACAGAGTCACTACCAAGTATGCTTCAGTGGTGTTCTTTCCAAACAAATTTAACATATAACCATTTTTAACTTATCGTATTAGTATACAGTACAGGGGTCATCATCATTATCAAAATAATCAAATTCTATATTAGTAGAAAGCCAAGTTTTGCATCTTTATCATATACTGAAGCCACAAATACTATCAAAAAGACACGTACTTAATAAATATTTACATTTCACAGGACAGTAAATTAAAATAGGGTTTTTTGTTTTCATAATATTGTTTTTGTAAATTTAACATGCTCTGTTTTTTTGTATCATCCCAACACGAAGTATACTGTTAATAAATGAGTAACCTCTCATCGGATCATTTTATCGATATATGTATTATTTGATACAAGTGTTCCATCCCTAAGGAGTTCACCGACGCTGTTGTTTACGTGTACGAGTGTATTCGTACAATTGTTTTTCATAGTGTGCGAACCAATTAAAAGATTAGAACGCTAGTAAATGACTGGACAGACGTGTGCGTGAACCTTATATTTACAATATTGTGCATGTGATGAAAACGCACACATATTCAAAAGTGGCGACAGCGGTACCGGACTTATTTCGCGGCTAGGGCATATCTCCTTCTTTCTATGATCTGAGGGTAAAACAGATATATTATCTATGCATTATAACTACTATGTACTTGAAACAAAGAGAAAAATATATGTATAATATTACTCTTAAGTTTTATAAACAAGTAATATGTATAGTGTTAGTACTCGTAGTACACAGTCACAGAATCTTACAAATGTATTTAGAAATAAATACATATTTATTTACTTGTCTCTATTTCCAATACAAAAATATTTCCTTACATTACAAAAGAAACAAAAAATACAGTTATGAATTTAAACAAATTTTAGCAAAGGCATAAACCTTTCACAAACTCATTATGTTTTTCTCTTGTTAATGGTTTAGTCAAAACATCTGCTATCATTACATCTGTAGGTAAATATTTTACAGTTATTAAATTATTTCTAATGGTTTCTCTGATAAAGTGATGACGTACATCAATGTGTTTAGTCCTACTGTGATACATACTGTTAGCAGTCAGTTTTTGAGCTGATTGATTATCATTATAAATCAATATTTTAGTTTGTTTATGTAACAATTCGTTTAGAAAACTTTTAATAAATAAAGCCTCCTTACAGGCATCTGACAAGGCCATGTATTCTGCCTCTGTGCTAGAGAGGGCAACAGTTCTTTGTTTGCGACTTTCCCAGGAAATAATTGAACATCCTAGTTTAAATACAAACCCCGTGTAGGATTTGCGGTCGATTTCATTTGCTGCCCAGTCTGCATCGACATAAGCAGTGACATCAAGCCCACCCTTTTGGAAAATCAAATGAAAATCGGATGTACCTTTAAGATACCGCAGCACACGCTTGGCCGCTTTCCAGTGAGTCTCTGCATGTGAGTTGTTGAACTGGCTGAGAACACTTACTGCATGAGCAATGTCCGGTCTACTGCAAACTGAAATATACATGAGACAGCCAATTAAGTTCCTATAATTAGAATTTTCTTCTTTTTCTTCACTTGCAGTCAACTTAATTCCTTTTTCCATTGGTGTATTTGCAGATTTACAATCATTCATGCGAAATCTGTCTAAGACTTTCATTATGTACCCGGACTGATCCAAGGTTATTTTGTCACCTTGTCTGCAGACCCGCATTCCTAGTATTTGATGCACAGGACCTAAGTCTCTCATTTCAAATTCTGTCATTAGAGAATTCTTAATTTCTTCTTTATTTATAGAATTTTTGCTGGAAAACAACAATATGTCATCGACATATAATGCTATTATTATTATTTCATCATTTATGTCTTTGAAATACACACACGGTTCTGATGTGGTTCTGTTGAAGTTCATTTTCTTCAATAAAACTTCATTTATTTTATCATACCACATTTTTGAAGCTTGTTTGAGGCCGTATATGGCTTTATTCAATTTACAAACCATATGCTCTTTGCCTTTTTGTACAAACCCTTCTGGTTGTTCCATAAACACAGTTTCATCAGGGTCACCATTCAAGAATGCAGTTTTTACATCCAAATGTTCGATATTTAAATCATTCTCTGCTGCTATTGCTAGTAACATTCGTATAGTTGAATGTCTGACCACTGGTGAAAATGTTTCTGAATAATCAACACCATATTTTTGTGTGTATCCTTTTGCAACAAGTCGAGCCTTGTATTTTAAAAGCGCTCCATTTGAGCCTGTCTTTGTTTTAAATACCCATTTGCATTTTATAGCCTTCTGGGCTTCTGGTCTTTCTACCAGAGTAAAACATTTGTTGTGAATGAATGAATTATACTCATCTATCATCGCACGCTTCCACTGCGCTGCTAACGGGCTGCTTAAGGCTTCCTTCACTGTCTCAGGATCATTGTCATTGTTGCATAACTTTTGCACCATTAGTATAGCTTCAGATGACGACTCAAATGAAGAATCTGAAGTTTCTGCCGGTGTGGAGTGTCCTGGAACGTAAGTTGAATCCGAAGCAGCATTTGTTATGATACTTTGATCACTATCCGAGTCATTCACTGTGATTGTACTGAGTCTTCTTGTTGATTGGTCATCAGAAATTTGTGAACTCACAGTGGATGTCTCGGTTAGCCTTTGGGGCTGTGGCTGATGATCAGTCGTTTGAGTTGTGACTGTTTCATCAGACACTACATTCCCGGATTGTGGGGAATCGAGATCAAAGTTTATATAAATCTCTTTATCATCATGTGACCTATTTTCATTGAAACAATTTTCCATAAATATTACATCCCTGGCTTTAATGCATTTGTATGATTAATGTGGGTCAACCAGCCGGAATCCTTTTGTATCCTCACAGTAGCCTACAAATATGTACTGCTTTGTTTTTGAATCTAATTTGGTTCGATTCTTGATCACTGCATGGGCTATGCATCCGAAAATGTGTAAATTATTTAAATTTACCTTTTTGTTGCTCCATTTCTCTTCTGGCACAAGTCCAGCCACAGCTTTAGTTGGGGATCTGTTTTTCAAGTAAACAGCCGTGTTGACAGCTTCTGCCCAAAACTTTATGCTGAGTTGAGCATCCCGGAGCATACACCTTGTCTTTTCCACTATGGTCCGGTTTGCACGCTCGGCTACACCGTTCTGCTGAGGAGAATGGGGAACTGTAGTATGATGCTTAATACCATGTTGTTTCAGGAATTCCTGCATTTTTGTGTTGACATATTCACCCCCATTATCACTTCTAACTATTTTAATTTTAGCATTTGTTTCATTTTCCACCATTGCCTTAAATTGCTTAAAAAATTCAAAGACTTGGTCTTTTGATTGCAAAAAATAGACAAATGTTTTTCTACTATAGTCATCGATGAAGGTTAAGAAATATCTTGAACCGCTGAAAGAAGCAGTTGGCATAGGGCCGCATAAGTCTGTATGAATGAGCCCTAGCACTTCGGTTGCTCTGTTGTATGACTTTTTAGGAAAAGGCAATCTAGGCTGTTTTCCTTCTACACATGCATTACATGGGTTAAAACTATCAGTTTTATAATTAATACCATCTGCCATACCTGCTTTAAGTAGAGCCATACTTCTAGAGTTGAGATGACCCAGCCGTTTATGCCAGATCTCTTGGGATTCAGTCGATGATGCAGTCATGGCCGCCGCATTGTCCACCTCGGGTGCTGATGTCACTGCCCTGTAGGAACTATTTCCCGTCTCTAAACACAGAGGCTTACCTACAGTATCCAGTTGATACACACCATTACAGAGAGTTGCAGTGGCCAAGATTTCTTGCCCATCTCTGACATAACATCTTTTGTTGTCAAATATGACTTTATATCCCTTTCTCACTAAAGAGCTTACCGACAAAAGGTTTGCTGAAAGGTTAGGAACAAAGTAAACATTGCTTATTGTCCTTAAACAGTCTTTCAGTTGAACTTTGACATCACCATGTCCTGCTGTTTCAAGTTTTTCACCGTTTGCTACACTGACACTAATTGACTTTTCAACACTGAAATTGCACATAATACTTTTATTGTTGCACATGTGATTAGTAGCTCCGCTGTCTACATACCAGACATCACTTTTTATACCTGCTGATAGCGCGGTTAATAAAGCTTTTGTCGCATCCTTTGGTGTCTTCTTGGTACGGCTGTAGCAGTCTTTGGTAAAGTGGCCTAATTTCTTGCATTTGTAGCACTTAGGGCCTTTCTTTGCTACTAATGCAGTCCCTTCCTGGTCCTTATCATTCCTCCGGCTTGATTCTTGTAGAAGTTTGCCGCTAACAACATCGCTAGTAAGTTTGAGACTGGAATTCTCAAGCGCCATTATTAGAGGATCAAAGTGGGACGGCAATCCACTCAGCATTATTATTGCTACAAATTCATCATCAACTGGTGAACCTATATCTTGCAGTTGCTGCGTCAGGTTTGTTATTTTGCTCAGATAACATTGCATGTCCTCACATTCGGTGAGTTTTGTACCGAATAATAGCCTCAATAGGCTGAGTCGCCTGCATAGACCTTGGTCTTCGTATGCCTTAGCGAGGTTCTGCCACGCCTCGCGTGCTCCTTTCGCATTTGTAATATGTGGAAACGCTGCCGGTTGCACAGACAGACTGATCCGTGCCAATGCCTTTTGGGATTTCTTTTCGTCTTTGATTTCCACACTCTCAACAGCCTCCCAAAGATCCTCATGGATCAGTAACATCTTCATGAGAAATTTCCAAGTGCTATAATTCTCAATACCTTTGAGTTTCTCGATGGTGTTACTTTGCTGGTAGGAATTCGCCATGCTACCGGCCGGTGTGACTTTGAGGTTAATAGGCTATTTGACAGTGTGAAAAATAAAGTATTATTTATACATATTCGTAAAAAGAATATTTTTTTAAACCGGCCTATGCCATTTTAACCGAAAAAAATCGAATGATTTAACCAAAAAATCAAGATAAAACTTTATCATTTCGTATCTGCATCAATTTTATTGAAAACGGCCTGGATTGGTCGAATCTATTGTGACGTCACAATTCAACAACCTGTACTGTCATCGCTAGGGGTGTGAATTGAATTGTCAAATTGTGACGTCACTAATTCCTGTGCGACGCCATATTGCCAAAGAGAGCGTTTTGGCGGCGTATTTTAAAAGTGAATTTTTGTTTGCTTTTCTATGAATAAATACGGGAAAGATTTTAGAATTATCACTTTCTGAAGGCTCATTTAACACTGACGAACATCTGAGATGGTTTTCAGAAACTTGTCAAATAGCCTATTGTCGAAACCTGAAATATCCTGAAATATGCCGAAATACGCGAAACTAATTCTTTAATAATATCGCGGAAACTGTACTGGGCCCATAACCTGAAGGGATATGATGAAGAATTAGGCACGATTGTTCAGACAAACTTGGATTTAATTTCAGAGAACAGTTGACATTGAGCACGTAAAAATGAAAGGGGAGAGACAAAGACAATCCCTTCTTAGACAATCAAGATTGTGTTTACGAATATAGGTACATTGTATTACATGAGCATTTATGAAGAATCCAACACCTTTCTCTGCTGCCTTTAAGGGCAAGATTAAGGAGTTTTATCAATCTCTGTACAACGTTCCACTGGCGCCCAAAGTGGGGCGTTGTGTAACTTTTATAATTAATAATAAACTGGAACGACTTCAGGTGTGGTTTTATTTGTAGATTTAGAATAATATTTTAATAAAACAGAAAACTGGATAAAAACGGATAAACAGAGAAGCAGGTAAAAAAATCAGATCTGGTCAAAGGGTAAAGTAGTAGGGTGAATTAACTTTAAAAAATAAATAAAACCGACTTCAAATGCGTGAACACAAAAAAAACTAAAAATTAAAAAATAATTTCTAATATCTACTCGTATTATCTAATACTATAATTTTCCTAAACTATGTCAAAGTAATTAAAGTTAAACCAGCTAAATATCTTACAATAGTTATACTTACTCGTATATACCTATTGCTTTTTGGAGTCGGTGCCAGCCGTATTAAGTTTAGCCGCGAACAAGAGACGTGCGGCGCGGTGGCGGGGGACGCCTGGCGCGAGGCGGGGCCGCGCGGTGCTGCGGGGGACGCGGGCGCGCGCGGCTCTTGCTCGCGGCAATTATTTTTTAATTTTTAGTTTTTTTTGTGTTCACGCATTTGAAGTCGGTTTTTTTTTTTTTAAAGTTTATTATTTTATTAGTTTTTTTTTGTGTTCACGCATTTGAAGTCGGTTTTATTTTTTTTTTAAAGTTAATTATTTTATTATTAAATTTAAATGGGACCACCCTTGAGATATTACCTATATGCCGAAAAAATATTTGTTCAAATCGGTTCATAATTGGCGGAGTTATCGCGTAACAAACATAGAAAAACATACGGGTCGAATTGAGAACCTCCTCCTTTTTTTGAAGTCGGTTGAAAATGAGGGAAATCGAAGAATGTGTGACGTACATAATTTAAATATCTGAAAATGATGATAGAAAATAAATAAAATGGTGTGAAGAGGTTTGCACCGTTACACTACCCGTAATGTCTTTATTGCCTGTATTGCAGTGTATTTTTTAAACTGGCCAATAACCGTCCCACTCCAGGGCATAGGCCTTCTTTCAGAGACAGAGTATGGGATTTATTACCATGCGTGCCCACCGGGGATTGGCAATTTATAGCTCTGAGACTGATAACTTTGACTGATTTATGTATGTCTATTATAAAGTCTGATAGCTAGAAAATACCTCGGCTACTATCGGATAGAATCAGATATATTCGTGTAATAGAAATATCGGAACTAATGTAATTTCAAAATCAGAATTCGATCATCAGTACGAAAACCGGCGAAAATTGGCGAAAACCGAAGCCCTCTAGAACTCTAGAGCCCGAGGTATATTCTAAAAGCTAACAGAATATAACTACCTACATAATCATGTAACTGTTTATGTTATTCATATTACGAGTAGTATTATATGAACATTCATTAGTATTATATCAATATTAATATTCATGTTTGCACCGACTACCCGTCCCCCTTTTCCTTCAACAACTTTCCGTCATAATGTTGTCTGAAAGAAGTGGCTTTTAGCAATAACTTCGCCAATTGTACCCTGTATCTTTACATGTTTTTATACCACGTGCTCAGGAGTACATTGAAGAATATTCTTATCTGATCTTATCTACCAGTTCTAAGCTAGGATTTCAATATCGGGAAAAACGTCTGTTTTTGAACGAGCTAATCAGATAACCACGTAATAGATTACCGTTTTGTCGCCAGCCCATCTCTAAAATGGCAAACAACATTCGCCAATTGACCATTAATAAATGGTTGCATTGGCACTTCGATAGCACCTCGACCTTTACATGTTTGATGCAAAGTCGCCCGTAATGTAACTGAATAGAGTGCATGCAAGCATGTAAGGGTGTCGAGTGGAGACCACGACTCGGCAAAAGTAGTGTAGGACGCCCTCCGGCCAGATGGACCGACGACCTGAAAAAGGTGGCTGGTGGTGACTGGATGGCGAAAACGGGAGATCGGGTCTTGTGGCGCACCCTGGGGGAGGCTTATGTCCAGCAGTGGACTGCAATAGGCTGAAATTGAATGGAAATGTAAGGGTGTTGCCGTCGACAATACAAATTATCTGAATAGAATCATAACAACCAATTCCGATGTCGTAATGCACAGCGAACTTACATTGAATTGGACTATGCAATCGGACAAACGCTACTGATATCACAGAACAATTATATAGTTAATTTTATTATTGATTACGAATAGATGGTACAGTCGACAGCAGGTAAGCCTTCCCATTTTTGTTGGAAAGTCGCCCTTAAGACGCTTCGGGGTACTAACTACAGCCAGTAATGGAAAAAAAATCATAACTTGCTTTATAATACGTTTTTATCTAAAAGTATGGTCGCGGTCCAAAAATGTTTACAGTTTTCAAATTAGATTCTTTAGCACACTGTGTGCAGTAAAGTCTAAAATGCTTTATCTAGGTACGTATTACTTTTTAATAGTTGTAGCATCTATTCTAACAAAAAGAGTATTCATGACGTTTTGATGATGAAAATCTTTTCTTTATTTAAAAGTTGATATAATTGAATTTTTTACAATGACATTTATCAAAAATACTAGGATTGAAATAATAGAAATTGATGGTAAAACCATGGCAACCTCGCTTGGGTGAATTTCTATTGCTTCTTCTATGGTCTATGCCTAATTGTATTTTATAATTGTATTTTATAATTTTTGTACATTTTCTTTACTTTTTCTGTAATATCTCTGTCGGTCGTAATTTGAGCTGACTTAGTGTCTACAGTATGTTTCATACTATGTTGTACTAGTTTTTTGGGTGGCCTGGCATCCTAAGATACAGATCTCTGATCTAGTTTGTGTCCCAGTCTGTCCACAAATCGCTTCTATTGGACCATATTGTACCACTGCTATTTTCCAACTAATTTGTGGATGGAGAAATAAAGATTTTTGTATTTGTATTCTGTATAATTAGTGATGATATAACTTTGGCCTTTGCATTTACGTAATGAGATGATTTATACAGCGTCCAGTGGCACCTTCCCTCATGCAAGATGGGTCAACGGACAACTCGGACGCTGCAGTACCTGGGACATAGTCTTTAGATGGATAAGGCTGGGCGCATGTTGAGACACAGCCGACGTAGCACAGCGCAGGGCAGCACAGATTTTGTAAAGCATGGAACGTCATTGAGCTACGTACACTGCGTCGCAGGCACGTGCGACGCAGTCATGTGTCTGCCCTGCTCTGCGTCTCGTTGTACGATGTGTCACGATGTGATGAGATAATATGGACATTATCAACGGCTTCTTCTTCTTCTTTAGGCTATATTAGTCTACTGCTGGACATAGCCATTAGGGGATAATGAGCGCCTTAGCGCAAGGTTGTGCCATCATTGGGGGGTAATGCCCATAATCCCCACGCTGGGCATGCGGGTAGGGGATCGCAGTTTGGTGGAATTGTAATGCAGGGGGCGCTGCTGCCCAACCCCCGGTTTGTGTCCCTTAGTCGCCTTTTATGACACCCGCTGGAAGAATTTGGGTTGGTGCTATTTTCTAGGCCGACACCACGCAGCAGCAACGGCTATGTTGACTTATTTCATGATGCATACAATAGTAGCCCATTGTACCAGTATCTCTAGATTTGACTAGGACAATACAATATTGAACAAGGGCGTGTGTCATAGCAACATTCTATTATCAGTTATCATTTCCTACTAAAGGTCTGCGGAATGTCTGACCTAACTGTGAGTAAAAGGGCATACTACCAAAGTGGTATTTCGATACGGTCAAGTCAAAGATTTAATTGTCAAGGAAACAATTTTCGTTGTTTGGTTGAAGCGTGACATTTCCTTCCAAGGTTCGAAATAAGTTTCATCAATTATAGCTTCAATTTATATTGTAATAAGGACTTCTCACTTCGCCCATAGTAGGTACCCCGTATCCATCCATACGGGTAGTTAATCATTTATGAAAGGTCAGTAATTATTTTATGGCAGTTGTTATCTACATTTTATAGGACGACAAGCTTTCAAGTCGATTAAATGGAAAATATCCACGATGGCAATCAAACAACAACGAACATTAATAACTACACATCTAAGGAAAAAGACTTATAACAGACTATTTTTGGCATTATACACACAAGAGCTAGAGAAATACGGAATACCAAAATAATAGAATAGCAGAAAAGCTCTCTCTCTCAACGCTCTTTTCCAGACAACCTTAGGGTGGATAGAACTGGATGGAGAGGTTATTAGCAGATCGTTGATGTGAGTTGCACTTTGATACCACATAATCATATGCAGGAAACATTTGAACAAGTCGGAAGTTACATACTCGTATTTACAATACTTATTGTATATAAGTAGGTACCTATATAGTTATCTGACATGTAATTGCGGTAAATTGGTTTTATTATGAATACTATAATTATTTGAAAGACAGAAGACTTTTATTCATATTGTCACTTTGTGTTTACAGTTTTTGGCGTTTATTACAAGTTAGGGCTTATACTTAGTTGCCTTTAACAAACTTTAACACTTATAAACATAAACAAAGTGTGCATGCATTTTTTAGATATTTTTTTGTGTTATTCATTTACATGTGCACCTTACATAGTCTGAAATTTGACTAAAAATGTACATAATATAATAATAATAATAACTATTATAATTTATTTCACACAAAACATTTAACAAGACATTACGTAAGAAATAATATATACAAAAGCGAGCTTATCTCTGAAAGAGATTTCTTTCAGCAAGCCTTAGAGTCGGACAGGCAGTAAGAAGGGGGTCGATATACGTGTTCGAAATAGACTATATAAATATATTATATTTCTTTACAAAGCATTTGTTCTAGAGTACAGTTACTAACACTTCACTAGGCAAGCCAGTGTGCCCGTGAATTATTCAAAAATCATCCTAAATTTTGTAAAATTACCTGCGCCGGACCTTCCGTGGGAATCTTTCCAAAGCGTGACTATTACCAATAAAAGTCGTTATCTCAGTTCTTAACCAGCGATTAGACGTTAGCTAATCTAATAAAAACAGTGTAAGAACAATTACAACAAGTCCACATACACAACACGATCTATTGTTATCTAAAGACGTGGCAAAAAGCGAAATGGAGTAAACCTTGGAATGCACAGGGTGAAAAGTTGCCTGAAAAAGTTGTTAGGAAAGTAATTACTCGTCTACAAGATGAAAGTTTAGTGAACAGTATTAAAATAATGTTTTATAAGTACATACAGAAATATGAAATAACTACTAACTAAAAAGCCCTTTAAAAATGGAAATTACATGTACTACAAGTGACTTTTTGACTCTACAGAAAATCTGCTTAAACCAACAATGAAATATTTTAAACTTTTCTCCCGTGGTATGTCCTCAACCTACAGAACAACAATTCTTAGGAATATAACAAATAATTGCTACGGAGGCGTGAAAGTGAAGCTTTTTCTGTCGCACGACCGTCAACAAACGCGCCCGTAACCTCAATGAATGTAGAGTTGGGAATCGCAAGACCGGAACAAAAACAACAGGAAGACTTTAAGTGGATTGCATCAGTCGAGTCGCATGATTACCTGCAAAACAAGTCCTACTAAAATTATCATGTGAAAATTGAAAAATACATTTTTAAGGATTTCTTATATCACTCAAACATGGACGCACTCCACTTGAATGGATGAATATGAGAAAAAACCTTCAGACATTGTCGTATTTGCAATAGTAATTACATTGGCCTCTGCAATTACGGAATGAGATGATTTATACAGCGAGCGTCCAGTGGCATCTTCACTCACACTAGATGGGTGAAGGGACCAATAGTAATTACGCATAGAGATATTGTAGAAATGTCACGTATAATAAAATTTTAAACAAATGATAATGTTTAATAATAATACATTATACAGACATAAGTTTTGTCAATAATAATATTTATTTCCAGAACAAATCCAATACATTTCAAATACAAACACATACACAATAATAAAGTAACTTAACGTAAATTACACTGCACTTAGTGAAATTCTCAATTCATAAACTGCGATTACGACGTAATGCCGGCTGCAATAATCGATAGTTGTTTATTTACAATTATCCTATTGCAAATTATAATATCGGGTTTAATGACTGCGTAGCTGACAATATGTATAACGAAATTTTTTTTAAATCCCTTCCATAATGTGGGGACAAATGTGTTATTTATGAAGAAACCTATATTTCAGTAATATACTAAAGTTTACTGAAGGTTGAACCTATATTTCTAAAATTATTTTAAGTCTGTGGGTAAACACCTCGCAGTGTCATGGCGTCGAATCTGACGTCACGCCCAGGTAAAAAACATCACAATCACTAGTAGTCACAACAAAGCACGGGTAAAGTTTACCGATGTTGACCTAAGCGTAACGTTTCGCGGTGTGATGGGTGTTTCAGTCAAAATGGCTGAAAGCAGTATTATAATCTTTTATTTTATTGAGAGTATTTAGAATAGAAGTTTGATTTCAAATCTTACTTGGACCAGATAAAAGGGATTCAAATAAGAATAATAAAAACTTTAGTAGATGTAAAAACAAAAAAATATTGTAAAGGAAACTACGATAAATTGTTCAAAATATGTAACCTTCTTCCAATTAACTATAAAGTAAAATTTGCAATTTTACTGGAAAACTACAGTAGAAATATATTCAAAAATCCTATCCGTATTGTAAAAAATAAAAAGTTAACTGTTACAGCAGTAAATAACTATTAATAACTATTGGAAAAAGAACTAGACAGTACTTAGTCCCTACTATACTAAATGAAATGTCAGTGGAACTAAGATCCTCACAATATGCCAGTAAAAAGCTTTATAAAAAGTGTATAGCTTCTGAATTGATGGACCAGTTTGTAACCAGTACCACGAATTGACCCTATGTGAAGTATCTTGTTTTACTTTTCTATGTAAACTTAATTTAAGTAATTTGTTAGGTAGTTTACGTAACTTAGTTTTAAAGTGAGAGTAAGTCTGCCAACAAACTATCATTTAGTTTGGCGGAAACGATTATTGTAAAATTGCATGTAACTTTTTATAGAATAAACATTTTATTTATTTTATTTTGGAACGCGTTTTTTGGAACGCAGCCTACTTGACAGTTGTCAGATGAGATGGCACATTGACCTCTTGTTTTTTAGTTGGAAAACGTGTAATTTGTGTGGCAATTGGATTGCCAGGCTTGTATCTTCTTGTGGAGTGCGAAATAAGTTCAGGGACGGCTCCCGTGTTAACAGTTTTGGTGTTGGGCGACGGATCGCCCAAAATAGTGGACATACATTGTGATAAAGCGCGGTGCCGTGAAAGTGCACTGCAGGTAGGTAGCTTTCTGGGGAAAGAGCTCTTGGGGATAGACGGGGAAGTCTAGGAATCCCCAAACCTCAGTGCACCCATCCCGGTCGGCGCCGGCTGCCAAGTCGAGAGGCGTCGACGCATACAGACTGTAAGTTGTATGTTTTATTAGTTTTAAGTATTAGTATTTAAGTGGGTCCAACTCAAAAGAAAGTACTGGTAATCTCTTTTTTATAAAACTAAATCAGTGTTTTAAATGTAAAGTACACACCTCTAATATAGTTAAATCTTTGATTATATGATACTGTCGTCAAGCCTCTTGCCTGCAAATCAACGTTAATATGGCATGTCTACAAGGTTCCAACTCTACGTTCGGTTCATTGTCAGAAAGTGAGAGCGGTAGGATGCGCCGGCGTCTCGTCGTACGCGCTAATCGCCGGCGCTGGCAAGTGCACAGAGTGCGCTTGATACTTAATGATGATGGCACTTTTGCTTTCTGTCGATAACTGTACTGATGAAGTTTAATCTTGTACAAATCTGGAATAAAAGCATGTAAAATGCATGAGTTTTATAAAAAAATATGCAAACTCGAGACAAAATTTGGAGATTTTTTGTTAATTTTTTCTTCAAAATGATCTAAATTGAAATGGACACCTAGTTTGACTTGTAACGTTCATTAAGACGCAGTATTTGCGCTACTGTGAGTAAGACCTTGTCATTTCATTTCAAATTTTGAATATATAATTATGCATTATATGCATAAGAATTATATATGTTAATATTACTCTTCATTCTTTACTGCCCAAAAGAAAAATGTACAAAGTGAAGTAATATAAAATATCAGATATGAAACTGTGGAATAAAACATGCTTGAAATTGTGAAGGAGTGAGCTGGCTGTGAGATGGTAAACGCAGTTTGGTTTAAATTTACAGACGATATCGGATCGCAATGAAACTTTACCAAGACGTATTATAATTGCAAAGAAATTTATCAAAACTATTTTTTGTCCATATATATGGGAATCGCATAAATTATACTACCTTTCATTATGTTCATTTGGAAGGGAGAAGAAAACAGAATTGAAGTAGGAAAACAAGAGAATGAAAGGAGGGACACAAACCGGGGGGTGGGCACCAGCACCCCCTGCAGTACAATTCCACCAAACTGCGATCCCCAACCCGCATGCCCAGCGTGAGGATTATGGGCATTACCGGCATAACCTTGCGCTGTGGCGCTCATTAGGGGAGGGCTATGCCCAGCAGTGGACTAATATAGCCTGAAGAAGAAGAAGAAAGGAGGGAAAAGGAAAGTTCGAAACCAACTTGAATACTCGTGTAAAATATTGGGAAGAAAGCACTTTCCATAACAATCACAATAAACAACGTACTTATTACGCAACAGTTTCCAGTCTAAAGTACCAACGTCGACTAGGTTTACGATCCATAAACGCATAAATCACCGAATATCAAAGGGTGACTGACCTATTACAACTCCAGCTGCATTCACCCACGCCATGGACAGAGTAAAACGAAAGGACAAGGGGGCGAGTCTCTAAAATGCATAGTTGTTCAGTAGATAGATAAATATTCTTTTTTTTTATATTCAATGAGATATTACACAGCCGTTGGAGTAAACGTGTTCTTGAGTGGAGACCGCGACTCGGCAAACGTAGTGTAGGACGCCCTCCGACTGGGATGACGATCTGCGAAAAAACTGCCGGCAGATGCTGGATGCGGCGAGCTGAAGACAGGGCGCTATGGCGCTCATTAGGGGAGGGCTGTGTCCAGCAGTGGACTCCATAATACAGCCAAGAAGAAGAAGATTACACAGGTGTCGTTAGCCCTATACTAAGTACAACTAAATGGCTTGTCATATGGTTACTAACTCGAGGATAGATTTAATACAATAAATACATAGATAACATCCAAGACTCGAGACTAGAAAAGTTCGTTTCCTAGTTTGACCCGGCCGGGGATCGAAACCGAGACCTTCGGTTTTAAAGCATGCTAAACCGCTGCGCCACCGAGGCCATCAGAGATACAACATAACATAAGTTTTAATAATATTAACAAAGTTGGGTTTTCCTTAAAAGTTAGGCGTTGATCCTCACACTAAGCATATACAGCCTGTGCCGTGAGGGCCAATTAACTCGATTTTTAATTTAACATAATTCCAAACGATGACAACTAAAGATTACTACTAAAATAATCATGTTATTCTAAAACAGAAAAAGACAAAACCTAGATATATATTATATTATTAAACAAAAGGTATTCAAAGGAGGTAGGTATGTAGGACTGTATGGGTGAGTAATATGTGTGTGAAGGGTAAGGGATTTGTGTTTAGAGTGAGCTAGTTTGTGTCTGTGTGCGTGTGTGTGTGCGTGTGTGCATGAGTGGGTGACATGTATGCTGTTATACGTGGGTTCCTTTTTTATTATTTAATAGAGTCATATTACTTCAGGATACAGGCCTTGTCTCACTGAGAAAGAGAGAGTGAGAATATGGGCTTAAATACCACCCGTGCCCACCACGGATTGGCAATGTTAAGCGCAGAGCTGTGTGAACACCTCAGACACTTGGGGATGAAATGATGATGAAAGAATGTAAATGGTACTATATACTACAGGTGAAAAATTCCTTGCACAAATTCGTTGTGAAAATAATTAAAGTAAATATTTACGAAAACCCGGACTTGGCCCCGTGGTGGAGTATGGCCTAACCTTCCTGCGACGCTGGAAGAGACCCGTGCCCTAGCAGCGAGGACATAAAAGGGTTGATATCGACAAAGATCGACTTACGGAAAACAAAGCAGAGGAGGGTCAATGCTGGATAGATACTATGACTAACGCTTCGGGAGGGACCCTATATGCAGCTATGCAACTGGCGCGTCTTCTTCTTCTTCGGGTTATATTATGTAGTCCACTGCAGGACATAGCCATCCCCTATTAAGCGCCATAGCGTCCTATCTTTAGCTTGCCGCATAATTATAACTGGCGCATAATCGGGACTAATGGAGAGCGCAGAGTGCTTAGTGCGAGTTTTTCAACTACTCGATCGCGTTAACGTAAACTCATATTTTTATGGCATCGAGGAAGCGCCACCTAGCGACAAGTATGGAAATTAAAATTGCTGAGTGCGAGTTGTAATGGTTTACGTTGAGAAGTGAACATGTTTACCAGCCAAAACACGAATAAACGCGAGTGCGAGTTGTACTGTGACAGCGTTTTGCCAGTTCGAACGGTTAACTTACTCATACTCACTACTCAATGCTCGATTAACGCGGTAGTAAAGTTATTCGATTGGATCTGTCAAACTCGCACTAAGCACTCTGGTGGCGGAAACTGCCCCACAGTCCTTTCCCTTCGTCATGAGGACACGACGAAAAAGAAGAAGAATAAAAAACAAAAAGAGTAAACGATCTGCTTTTCTGTCTTTATAATTTTGTGCCCACAACTTTACAGCAACGCTCATAAAGAGATAGACAGACAGACCGTTCATAGGGATTATTGTAGACAACATGTCCACTGTCCATAATAAAAGAGATGTAAGAGCCAGCTGCAACTTTCACCAGTTCTATAATGCTCTATGAATACAGAAATGTGATAGAGGGTTATACGAACGGCACGAACGGGACACTCGGACGTGTTCGGACGTCCAGAAATGTGATCGAGGGTTATACGAAGGATACGAACGGAACTTTCGGACGTGTCCCAAGGTCGTGGATTCGGTTCCCGCTTTTCGCCATTCGATTCCCGCCCGCTTGCTCTATAAATACTAGAGATAGGAATCTCGTAAACAATTATACTACACCGTTTGAACAAGATAAGATATATTAAGATTAGAATATTCTTTACTGTACAAAAGGAAAAACTAAAAACAAAATAATTATAACATTTAATCCCCTATGAATATGATTCTCTTATAAATGCATGATAATTTATTTAGTTTAATTTATTAACTATTATGTTCTATTTTGTTATATAAATTTAAATACCATATAGGTATACTATTAATAATACTTTATAGTAAATTAATTTTCTTATTTAAATTACTTAACGCATTAAAGGTCATTGGGCATAATCTGACCCGGTTTTCGAAATATTTGCTACAAAAATCAAATTATTGGTAAATTATTGAGGGCTAGCCTAAATTTCATTTTGTGATGTTAAAAAAAAAACCGCGGGGAAGTCTGAAATACAACTATTGAAATTGAATTGAAATGTGTTTAAAAATATTACGTAGGTATCAATTAAGTATTGTAATCAATAAAAATAACATGAACGTTTGCGCCTTCCAATAGGCGCATGGCCAGGAGTAAGCAGTATTATACATACATATTGGTGAACCCTACAATAGAAGGCAGAGAGAGCATAGAAGACTATTACTGTTCTTGTATCCACGGCCGCCGAACTATCGGATGCTGCGCGCATATTGCCAGCATGGTGTATTTTTTATCTTGGGCCAGACACCAAGAACAAATAGATGCGCCAGCCATGTTCTTGGACAACACTATTGTGCTTGTTGACATAGATTATGTTGAATAAAAACTGTTTGATTTAAACACACATTTGTTTGATTTAAAAATGCATCAGATTATTCCTATCGTAATAGTTCATTACCTATCAATTCAATGCAAATAGTCGAAAATGTCTTATCATTACCGTATATCACTTATATTTATTTTTTTCAATTTTTGGGCAGATTCCCATACTCTACATTGATGCGACATATATATTCGTAAACTAGGGACGTTTATCTAAACATCCATACCAATTTTGTCTCTGTAGGCCGTGGGTTATAGTTTTCATAGTAAAGTTGCCCAGTGACCTTTCTTTAATTTCTCGGTTTCGCACTACCCACGCAACCTACCTTTTCCCATCGCCCATTGGTTGGCTAGAATAAAATACTAATTAGTATTAAGCCCGCCTATTGTACAATATTTACTTGGTGCAATAAAGAATTTTAATAATAATAATATTCTCTTACTTTGATTTATCGAAATGTAATTGCATTTAAATGTGCATTTTTCCATATCCTTGTGTGAGGCCGGTAAGCTACACAATCAGATACTGAGATTCCACGATTGACCATTGGTTTGATCACGTTCGCTTGGTTTATTCTGTCCTTGAAATCGCGAGGTGCACGTACTGCGTACACTGGAGTTAATTTACTTCATTCAATTCTACGCAGACAAAGCAAACGATCTACTTTTTTGAGGCCACGCAGCCAAGATAAAGTAATATAATAGATATGCTACAGGGCATATACTATGCATTGTATAAGGTAATACTTAGATGTGTAAGCCTTTTTATGTCTTTTGTTTTCTGGTGTGTACAATAAACAGTTCTAATCTAATCTATGCAAGCCAGCTACGACAGAGAAGTGAAAACTCTCGCTAAATGTCACGAGACAGATTGCAAGAGAGAAGATTTGTACGTATTTATTAGGCGATTACGTAGTATTTTTAAGAATGAGCAGCTAATAAACTAATGGTTGACGGTAGTCGCCATGTCAGAAGCCTTATGGCGGATAACTTATGACAGTAAAGCCCGCTACTGTCTTACAGTCCTCCACCAACGCGGACTTGGCCCCCGTGGTGGTGTATGGCCTAACCTTCTTCCGATGCAGAAAGAGACCCATTAGTGGGGATATACAAGGTTTGATATCGGGCACGCGTGGTGATTTAGCCTATACTCTTTCTCTGAGAGAAGGTCTGTGCCCTACAGTGGGTTGTATATTATAGCCTGCTTTAATATAATAATGCTTTAAGGTACAAAGCAGGTTAACCTATAACGAAACCCCTGACCAATTATATAAAACACTACAGTTAGACATAGTTTGTGATAATTTAAATAAAATAACTTTAACTTTGTTTTATCTAAAAACCTATTTAGAGGCTAAAAATTTCACCCATGCCGGGATTCGAACCCGCAACCTCTGGCTATCCGTGCCAGCCTCTAAATAGGTTTTTAAATTTGTTCCTTAGCACGGTTTAGTGCATTAAAATAAAAATAGTATAATTTGTTTTATCTGTTTTGTTGTCTACTTTTGTGATTGACTCCATCTATAAGACAATGTCTTAGGCATCGTCTATGTGGCCCGTTACCTCGAATCGTCATTATGAACTATGAATTATAGTTTTATCAACACTGCTCCGGCTCTGTTGTGGACTATATGAAATTTAGTTTCTAATAATCTTGTTAAATGTGTATCAAACAGGCCATTTGACCGTATGAAAAAAAAAGTATTATTTATATACACTTGTACAAATTATGAGGAAAAAAAGGGATCATTTTTTCAAGAAACAGGATAAAACTTGACAATTTTGTATGTGTAGCAATTTTATCGAAAACGGCTAGGATTGGTCGAATCTGTAATGACGTCACTGGTCACTGAATATAGCGATCCGAGGAACCGAGAGTTGACTTTGACACTTATTTGTTCACTGAACAGTGACTTCACTAATTCCTGTGCGACGCCATATTGCTTAAAGGCATTTTGGCGGCTTATTTGAAAATATAATAATATTTGCTTTTTTTTTTAGAAAAAAATTACGATAAATTAAAAAATTATCACTTTCTGAGTACTTATTAAACACCAACGAAAAATCTGAGTGGGTTTTTCGAAACTCAGCTATCTAATAGGCTATCGTAAGTAAACCAAGTGTAGTTCTATGAAACAGGCCCTTGCGCTTGACTGTACCTACTGTCTGCAACTGTGCGCCGGTTACCACCTTCAGTAATTAGAAAACCAGTTTCGATTCGACTCTTACTTTGGTCGAAATTACTGTTAAGTGCATCCGCACAATGCTATTACTAGTTTCCGACTCATTACCACTTGAACGCACCCGCTTTAAGTATTCAGCTAGGCATAATGCAGAGAATAATTACAACAGAAGGTTACAACAACGACTGCATTATGGTCTAACGGTTAACACGCTTGACTGCTGAAACAGAGGTCCTACTGGAGAAATGGCCTCAGTCTGGGTGTATTTCAATGCTTATGATATCCTTAACTGGTTACCATAGAACAGAGTATCCTAGTTTGGGACGACACGACACGAAGTGCTCTGTAGAATTTATTATTATAAGATAAGCTTTCAGTTGATGTTTGTCGGCAAAAAATCAGAATTCTCTGAGACGGTTTCAGACATTGTAGAAATATTTTATTTTATTCGTATCGGTATTAGTTACCCTCGAGCACATTTCATTGCTATCATTCTATTCTTCATCTTTAGCTGTGCTTCTGGCACATAACCAGCGCATATGGTAATTACGTATTAGGTGTAAGTATTCCTTCTGTGTTCATGATGCAAAAATATTTTATTCGTATCGAGGTTAGTTACCCTCGAACACATTTTATTATCTTCATTCCTCTATTCATTTTTGGATGTGCTTCTGGTACATTACCAACGAATATTACTGTGATAGTCCTTCCGGGGTCAGCATGCAGACATAGGTATTTTATTTGCATCGATGTTAGTTACCTACCTCCGAGCACATTCCACTGTTATCATTCCTTTCTTCATCTTTAGGTGTGCTCCTGGCTTATTACCAGCGCATATTACTGTGCTGGTATTCCTTCCATGTTCATGATGCAAAAATATTTTATTCGTACCGATGTTAGTTACCTTCGAGCACATTTCATTGTTATCATTCCTTTCTTCACTTTTAGCTGTGCTTCTGGCTTATTACCAGCGCATATTACTGTGCAGGTATTCCTTCCGTGTTCATGATACAAAAATATTTTATTCATATCGATGTTAGTTACATTCGAGACCACTCAATTGTTTTCGTTCCTTTCTTCATCTTTAGCTGTGTTTGCGGCACATTAACAGAGAATTACTGTGTAGGTATTCCTTTCGTGTTCATGATGCAAAAATATTTTATTCCTATCGATGTTAGTTAGCTCTGACCACATTCCATTGTTTTTATTTCTTTGTACAGCATTAGATGTGCTACTGGCACATTACCAGCACATGACTGTGTAGATATTATTTCTGTGTGCATGATGCAAAAATATATTTTTACCATATGTACGCAAGTACTCTTTCCCACGTTTACTAAGGATTGGGGTCTGCAACCTTTGTTAATTCTATCCCCTTTCCATTGTGACAATACGAATTCACTTTTTTTATTTATCGACGCTGCCGTGTCGTTTTAATGATGCCACCTCAGCTTTTGATGTTTACTTTGTCCTTTTATCGACTTCTTTGTAAGGGATTCAACAAGAACACCGTCTGCAGGCTGGCCTGACCTTTCTCTCTAAAGAAATAGAAACGAATTTTCATTGTGAAGTGGTAAAGTCTCGGTTTTTGCGAGCGAGGGGTGGTGACTTTGGACAAGGGATGAAAAATATGCTTTCTCTAATTAAATGGTTGTAACTGCTCATTTTACTGTGAACCAAAAAAAGTCGCAAGAAATGTGCTGATAGGTTAATAGTCGGATAATTCACGACATCGTTGTCATCTAAAATATCAGTATATAGTAAAAAATCCTTAAAATTTCCTTACGGAGTAATTACCTGACGCAAAAAACCACTTTTTGTTTATAAATCATACCCATACGCCGAGTACAATAACAGATGGGTACTGAAGAATAGGTTTAGTAGAGTTAGTTAGACCTTAGATTTCCGCACTTAGATAGATAGATAGATAGAATATTCTTTATTGGACACAGAAATTACAGAAACTATAAATTATAATATAAATTAGCCTCGTAGTTGGGCCATTGTACGTTGCAAGCGCTGAGGTACGTTAACACTTCAGACACTAGGGTTTCCTAACGATATACTCCTTCACCATCAACGAGTGGTATTGCTACTATAATTTCACAAATGTACATAAC